>JAINUW010000407.1:0-209060 GCA_020205615.1 Panax quinquefolius
CTAACTGGTAGGGCAGGGATGTTCTTGAAGAAAACTTGTACTGTTTTCTACACTAAAAGATTCCTAAAACTCGAAATAAATACGCTCAATATTATAGAAGAAGAATTTTTTGATTCTGGTGTGATTTTCATTTCTAAACTAAGCATCCTATTTATAGGAGAATAGAAGGATACAATTTAGAAAATAATCACGGACGCACAGTGAAAAAAAATCACGGGCAACAAATTTGGCCGAAACTTTTTTTAAAAAATTTTTATTTTACTATGCAAACATTATGCAAATACTATGCATAATAAAATATAATATATTCTATTTTTCATAAAAAACAAAAATAATAATAATAATAATAATAATAATAATAATAATAATAATAATAATAATAATAATAATACAATCCCTCCCGTGCCCATTTGGTTTCCCTCCCCCCACGATTCATATATATATATATATATATATATATATATATATATATATATATATATATATAACAAAATTGAGATAACTTTCTCCCGTCTATTTTGAAAAATGGGCAAGTGAGGGTCCAAATAATAAGCAAAATTTACAATAAATACTTCATAAAATCACCTCTATTTATCTCAATTCACTTGGCTTCACAAAACATAAATTTAAACAATAATTATTCATCAACAATATAACTTGCAATATTAACAACCAGATTATTCTCAGGAAAGAGGGGGCTTTCCGATAAGGATTTCTCCCTATTGGCGCATAATTAGGTGATCAAACCCCTTTCCTCGACAGAACTTTCTAGACATTGTCAATAATGTAAATAATAATATGAATAACTTGTCATCTCAATTAATTATTTAATAATATAAAATATTGTACAGATGATACTGTGACAACAATAGAATCAATAATATGAGATACTATAAAACAATTACTGTATCAATAATTGTGTATAACTGAGTGACTTCCCACGTAAGCATCAAATATCGTGTGCTACTATGCAACCACGCATATTACTGTACTTTTATCACCGTGTATTTCAACAGTTAACGATAAAACTTTCGCCGTTATTTTTATAAAAAGATATTTCTGTCGTTTTCTCACTCCGACAATAATTCCGTTGTGAGGTCCACCAATGATTGTGCCGTCGTACGAATATTCTTGGATTAAACGAATATTTCCAGAACAATCGAATATTTTATGACAACTTGCTTACTTTGTAAAATTTATAAATATTACCCATAAATATAACATTATATCAAATCCACACCATAATATTCAAAAATATATTTCGAGAAAAATTAATCTTTATTCATGAAAGTTGGGGTCTTACATATCTCAAATCACTTGGGTTCACAAAACACATTTTTAATAACATTCATCATTAATATTATAACTCAGAATATTAACAACCAAATCATTCTCAGGAAAGAGGGGGCTTTCTGATAATGATTTCTCCTTATTGGCGCGCAATTAGGTGACCAAACCCCTTTCCTCGACAGAACTTTCGAGACATCATCAATAATGCAAATAATAATATGAATAACTTTTTCGTCTCAATTATTGATTTAATAATATAAAATATTGTGACAATAATTGAATGAATAACCTGAGATACTATGCAGCAATTATTGTGGCAATAATTGAACAAAACTGAGTGACTTCTCACGTAAGCATCAATAATCAAAGATATTGTACAATACCGTGCGTTACTATGCAACCACGTATATTGCTTTACTTTTACCACCGAGTATTTCAACAGTTAACAGTAAAACTTTCGTCGTTATTTTTATAAGAAGATATTTCTGTCGTTTTCTAACTCTGACAGTAATTTCGTTGTGGGGTCCACCAATGATTCTACCGTCATTAGAATATTCCCTGATAAAACGAATATTCCCCGATCAAATGAATATTTTATACCAACTTGCTTACTTTGCAAAATTTATAAATATTACCCACAACTATAACATTATATTAAATCCACACCATAATATTAAAAATGACATTTAGAGAAAATTATTCTTTATTCATAAAAGTTGGGTTCTTACATTAATTTAATGAGATAATTAAATTAAATGAATTATTAAATAATTATAATGTTGTTCTAATTTAATTTAATAATTAAATTAGAGATTTATTAGTTTATGGAATAAAATTATAATTTATGATGGAAATTATAATTATATGACAAATGTTAATTTGAATTATGAATTTAATTAAAATAGTTGTATAATGAATGTGACATAAGAACTATAGTATAAGGAAAATATAAAAATAAATGAAAGCAGGATGTATTAGTGTGCAAACCAAACAAAGCCTTGTGGCTTTTGGTTAATGTAACAGTTGAAGTCTTTTGGCTTGATTAAACTGATAAACCACATTTATCAGTTTATTTTGCGTATACTGTGTGTTAGTTTTATATTACGTACTATCTTAAGGCTAAGTTAGAAATATAGAGAAAGAGAGAGTGAACAAGAGAGAGAGTCACAAACAAATTGAGGGTTCTCTGTGAATTGGAAATCAAGGGAACAAGCTTGCTTATCATTGTTGCTAGTGAAAACAAGGAATTCAAGGTATAATCTATTCCTAATTCTAAGTCTTGGTTTTGTAATATCTATTCTCTGTGATTTGGAAATTTTGTTAGATTATTAATTATATGTATGTATAGTCTTGTAAAAATCTGATAATTATCATCTATAAACAAATTTTAGTGATCAACTCCATGGAATTTGGTTTGAAAAAAAAAATGCAAGTTTACAATGTTGTATACATATGAAAGTTTCTTATTTGAGGCCAAAATTGGTGTTTAATTTTTGGTATAATCATTAAATTGATTATGGATTATGTTAGGATGTCAAGAAACAAACAATGCATTTGAAATGGTTTAATTTGGTTAAGAAACGAAGATTTGGTGATTTAATTCGCTAAATGTGTTGAAAATAGAGAACTACTAAAAATATGGTTTTTAATCCTCTAAATTTGGTTATTTATGTTGTTTTAGGTGTTAAAATGATTGATTGTATATATTATGTGGTTTTGGTTAGGTTTATAATGTAAGGGTTTGTCTATGTTGCTATAGAATTGGAGTTTTGGCTTGTAACAGTGCTGAAGCTGCTGCTATGACAACCCGAGAATTTAGATAATTTTTTAAAATCTTAAAAGATCGAATAAAGGTTAAATAAAAGACCTAGACAGAAAATAAGTGTATGGATTTGACATTTTTGAGAAGTAATTTTATGGATTTAAAAAAAAATTTGGTGAAGGCTTACAGTGTTAACTGTATAAGTGTATATGTTATGTGTGTATGGTCATATATGTGTATAGAATGTGGTTCAGGGTCAAGGGATGATCAGATAATCTATATTAGTGACAACCCCTAAGTTATGTTAAGAATATCATGGTTTAGTTAGAAAATTCTAACGAACTGTTAGAAACCCTAACAATCGGACCGAAAACCCTAATTTCAGTTTTGGGAATCCAAAACCCTAATTCGGAATATTAAAACCCTAATTTTGGAAATCAAAGGCTAAATATAATGGCTTGAGTATTTTGATTATATATTTAATTAGGGATAACCCTAATTGCTAAATTAGAAAACCCTAATTACTGGATTACAAACCCTAATGCACATTTTGGGAAAACCCTAAGTATTATTTAAAATATTTAATGTTAATTAAGAAACATTAATCCTAATTAGCAAGCTTGAATGTGATTAGGAAACCCTAATATAATTAGAAAATACTAATTATAAATTAGAAAGCTTAATTTTCCATTTTTAAAATTTTAATTTGGAAATTCAAGAATTAATTTTTAAAACCTTAGGTTTAAACCCTAAGGGTCAAGTCCTAAGGGTTTAATCCAATTACCATTATGCCATTAAAATGTTTGACAAAGAGACTAAAATGCCCTTTTGTCACATTCTTTAATTAGTTGCTTGTAAATCTTGCAAAAATTTGTAGTGGGTGAACCACTCTTGACTTACCATGCTAATATATCTCAGCAACTCAGCCATTTCATCAGCCATACACATTACAACATAATATATATTGATCGAGAGAGAGAGAGAGAGAAAGTTCATTTATTTGCCCCTTTTGTGCTCATACACTCCACCAAGACTCTCTCTCTAGACCCACAAAAATATAAGGTAGATCAGTCCCTAGAATGATCCTTAACAAGTCATTATCAGATCATGATGATCAGATTCAAGATCAACGCTTAAAAAGGTATAAACTCTAACTTTTGTAAAACCTTGTGATTTGTGTTTGATGTTGTGATTTGTTGTTTAGATCAGTGTTAGAGGGTGTTAATTAGTTATCTGGGTTATTAGATCCTAGATCCATAACATCTAGATGCACGAAATAACATCTTTAGAAACTGATCATGAGCCTTAAAAAGTTGTCTGACAAGCAAATGTCAGGGCTCATAGATCTCTATGTGTAAATTGTTATGTGTGTTTTAAGTTATAGACTTGTAGTCTGTTGTAAGGGCTTTGATCTGAAACTCGAATCAAGGTCAGATCATGTCTAGAACTCAAGATATGAGTGGTCAAAGTGGGTTTACCGATCAGGGAAAACTGAGTTTCTGGGCAACGCAGAAACCCAGATTTCGTTTAACAACGTTTTGCAGGCCTGAGATATTGCTGTGTTTAATGATTTAGGTTATGTTGTTGGTTAGATGTTGTAGTCGGACAGATGGACTACATATCCATCTCACTAGATCACCCAGATCCTTATCAGAATCGATTATAATGATGGTCAAAGATAGGTTGACTTACTGCTCAAGAACAATTCTGGAAAACCTAGAAATTTTCAAGAACACGTTTATGACCGTACTTTGACTGGTCTAGATCTCTCTCGTGTGTTGATACAATGTGATACACGTGTTATAGGATTGTTCTTTGACATGTTTACCACAAGCATGAACCTTTAGATCACACTAAGTGAAACCAGCATGCAAGTTATGGAGATCAAAAGTAACTAACTCGAACTGTTCTTCATTATTGAAAAACCCAGAAATGAAGAACATCTTCTGACATGTTTTGTGAGGCTCAGATCTCTCTGTTGTGTTATGATATGGCCATGAAACTTCATTCTAGTTGTAGTGTTACACTAATATGACAACATTGACACCATAACCAGCCCAAATAACAACAAGATCTAGGTTTAATTTTTGGTCAAACAAGGTACCCGGTAAACTGACATGAAGATCTGGCTTTTTGCTCAAGAACATGAAGAACATCTATAGCGACGGTTTTGTCGCTATAGGCACCCTTGAGCGATAGTTTCCTTAAAAAATTAATTATTTTATTTAATAAATATAGAAAAATATTTTTTAATTATTAAAAATTCATATTAAATTACCAAAAAATATTTTAAAGCCTAAAAATGAGTTTTTAATAATTTTGAATATATTTCATTAATATTTATTATTTTTGGAATATTAATGGTATTTAATTTATTTAATTATAATATTAAAAAATTATTTAAAATGATTTTAATACTTGAAAAATAATTTAAAATTATATTATGGTATAAGAAAATATTTTTAAGTTATTTTAATGACTATTAATATTTTGTGAGGAATTTCATTAATAAATTAATATTAATGATAATTAATTTATTTAATAAATGTATTAACTAAATTATGGAAAATTAGAATTAATGATTTAAAAATCATATAAAAATGATTTAAGGAATATAAAATTATTTTAAGGTAAAAATATAACTTTTGATATTCATTATGAAATACATTAATATTTTAATATTAATGGCAATTATTGGATAATAGATTTAAATGTTTAAAAATCATATAAATATGATTTTAAGGTATTAAAAATACTTTGAGAAATTATAAATATTTTATAATAATATATCATGATTTTCATTAATATTTGAAATTAAATAAATATTAATGATAATGGTATTAAGTGGTATTTAATTCATATAAATATGATATTTATGATTGAAAAATCATAATAAATGATAATAATTACTTGAAAATTATTATAAATCATTGAAAAATTATTTTGATTGATTAATAAATTATCTAAGATAATTGTGTTGCGTTTAGACATAGTCTTATAGATAATAGGCTCGTGAATTATCCGACTAGGCCATTGGGATGTCAGAATTATACCGGATTCAATTCAAACTGAAATAGTTTGACTTGATACTAGGTCTTATGTGTTGTATAGACTGATAAGGTTATGTGTTATGTGTTTAGGTTATTCTATGATTATATATAATAGTATTATACTGTGATGATATTATTCTAATATTTGGAGATCGGTATTATTAATAATTGGTTTTCAGACAAAGCTTAATAAATTGTATAATGGTAATCAACGGAACATGCAAGTTTTCTCTAACTCGACCTCGAGTTGTTCATTCAAGTATGCTTATGGATAATCATTGATGATTACCATGTCTATAGTTTATTGAATCGAACTCTGTGCATATTGCATGTGCTCATCAGGTATGAAAGGCTGATCACCTTCATTACCATCTAGTTCAGATATATTTGTTTATATTCAATGTTCGTTCATCTATGAAAGTTTGTTTATGCTAGTTTACAATTATATTGTTGAATGTTAGCGAGCTATTATTTAAATTCTTTCAATCATGATATATCCTCAAAATAAACTTATACTTGCTGGACAAACTTTTTGCTCACCCTTGCTATATCATGATAAACATTGCAGATTAGGACGAATACGTCGAATAAAGGAAAGGTCAAAGACAAGTACAGCTTGGGATCATATGTACAGCTAAAATTGTAAAAGTAATGTATATTAATACCATTGTATATTAGATATGATATTGAATTCAGGTATTAAGTGAAGGTTCTCGACCTTGGGGATATTGTGTAAAGTTTTATGTATAAACAATTTATGTTTATATCTTCTACAATAGTTATAAAAATAGTATACCAGTTTCGTGGTGATTGGGACCGAGATCTGGGGTTACTACAGTTGGTATCAAAGTTGTAGGTTATGAACTTTAGGTAGGGTTACTTGAGATTAATAACCGCAGTGATTAGGATTAGGTCTAACTCAATAGAGTTAGTGTGTCGGTAAGATTCAAAGACGAATCTCGGCAGGTTATAAAGACACGGAGTTCCTTAACTCTGATAATAAAGGTGAACAATAATGGTGAATAGATACAGTCTAAAAGACTAAAGGTACAGGGATAGGAGATCGTAAAACAAAACGATCATAATATAGAAATGAATCATATTATATACGATGAGATCACCCCATGATCTAATAAAGTTATAACAGGGAATAGAATCAATCAAATGATTGAAAAGTTTATAGCAAAGATTGCTGTGTGTCTGTGGTACTACAAATTGGTACAGATTCAGGAAAGGATTATGAATACGAGTTGAATGAATTCGTATTTAGAAGGGAGTTAGTATTAAGTGGGGATTTTAATTGAGGACTCATGTCAGCAGCTGAGTTATATGATTCTTCGTATGGCAGGGGAATTGTACTTGGTGTAAAAACCACTTAGTTTTTGGTACTGATAATAATTGAAATGTCTGTGTCGCGCTATTTGCTATATACCTGTTGAGAATGTGATTCTTTTCTCAAGAGTATAACAGATAGGTAGGGTATAGGTAGAGAATGTAGGATTAAGTACAAGTTCTTAAAACTCATACTTATGGTACGATTGTAACTCATAATTATATGAAATGTTTATGAACCCCTTAGCGAATGGACGCCAAAGGTCTGTCTAGGACAAGTTCTTAAACTCATATGATTGTGGAAAGTTCCTGAACTCATAGTGGTAAGTTTGATAAACTGGGTATAGTTTTGTGTGAATGGAGTATTGATGATAATAGGAATAGATAGACTATTTAAGCAATTGATTATTAGTGGAGACATAGGTTTTCCAAAAGTCCTAGCTAGGCTAGACTTCGAACTTTTTGGACATCAAGCAAAATACACACTATGTGTTTTTGAAAATGAATTTTTATTCTCATCTTCTGGTGACCATTGTGTATGTGTGGACTTCGGGCCATCGACACCTCGTTGCCTATTGAGAATATAAAACTGATTTGCAATAATTTTTGAACGATTTAAAGAATAGTCTATGCTACTTGTTTAGGCTAGACGACAATGATTTGAAATATCAACATGTGTTTTATTTATCATTTATGTATTATGTAACCTGGTACACAGATGATAAAAAATGATGGAGTTATAAATACAAGAATACTTAGTGTTGAATTCGATCAAAAAATCGTTGTCCCACTATTGTATGATGTGTTATGACAAAGTCATTCAATGACAGAATTCTCAAACGGACTGTAAATACAGTACGGTATCATGACGTCATAAAATTATTTTCAAAATAATTAATTTGCCAACGGGGTTTGGCTATACCTAAATATTTTCATTTGAAATTGAATTCTTGATATGAGTCTAAACTATTTAATTCGGCTAGACCAATGTTTATGAAAACTCTAAGCGTTTTTTAAAAATTTTCCCGAACCAAATTGTTTTGGTGCGGTTTTCGATAAAGACTGAGGTAAGAAAATTTTGTGCGCCTAAGGCAGATAAGAGGAAGGGGGAAAAATCTTTCTGACCAGTAGTACTTGGCCAAGATCTGAGGCATACCGGCTAATCACCCCTCGTATACTATAAGTTTATAGCGGTTTTTGGATGAATTTCTATATAACCTTTTCGAAAATGACAGATAATAGTCTATGTAACTCCTCAGCACTATTTGAAAATTTTTACTCTTGGAAGGAATGTATTGGGTAGCATGAGATGCTGTATATGAATGGTATAGGTATGCAAGGTATAAGGTGTAAGTTAAATTTCGGAGACAAAATTCTTAGAAGAAGGGGTGAATGTGACAATCCGAGAATTTAGATAATTTTTTAAAATCTTAAAAGATCGAATAAAGGTTAAATAAAAGACCTACACAGAAAATAAGTTTATGGATTTGACATTTTTGAGAAGGAATTTTATGGATTTAAAAAAAATTTGGTGAAGGCTTACAGTGTTAACTGTATAAGTGTATATGTTATGTGTGTATGGTCATATATGTGTATAGAATGTGGTTCAGGGTTAAGGGATGATCAGATAATCTATATTAGTGACAAACCCTAAGTTATGTTAAGAATATCATGGTTTAGTTAGAAAATTCTAACGAACAGTTAGAAACCCTAACGATCGGATCGAAAACCCTAATTTCAGTTCTGGGAATCCGAAACCCTAATTCGGAATATTAAAACCCTAATTTTGGAAATCAAAGGCTAAATATAATGGCTTGAGTATTTTGATTATATATTTAATTAGGGATAACCCTAATTGCTAAATTAGAAAACCCTAATTACTGGATTACAAACCCTAATGCACATTTTGGGAAAACACTAAGTATTATTTAAAATATTTAATGTTAATTAAGAAACATTAATCCTAATTAGCAAGCTTGAATGTGATTAGGAAACCCTAATATAATTAGGAAATACTAATTATAAATTAGAAAGCTTAATTTTCCATTTTTAAAATCTTAATTTGGAAATTCAAGAATTAATTTTTAAAACCTTAGGTTTAAACCCTAAGGGTCAAGTCCTAAGGGTTGAATCCAATGACCATTATGCCATTAAAATGTTGGACAAAGAGACTAAAATGCCCTTTTGTCACATTCTTTAATTAGTTGCTTGTAAATCTTGCAAAAATTTGTAGTGGGTGAACCACTCTTGACTTACCATGCTAATATATCTCAGCAACTCAACCATTTCATAAGCCATACACATTACAACATAATATATATAGATTGAGAGAGAGCAAAAGTTCATTTATTTGCCCTTTTTGTGCTCATACACTCCACTAATACTCTATCTCCCACGAAAATATAAGGTAGATCAGTACCTAGAATGATCCTTAACAAGTCATGATCAGATCATGATGATCAGATTCAAGATCAAAGCTTAAAAAGGTATAAACCCTAACTTTTGTAAAACCTTGTGATTTGTGTTTGATGTTGTGATTTGTTGTTTAGAACAGTGTTAGATGGTGTTATTTAGTGATCTGGGTTGTTAGATCCTAGATCCATAACATCTAGATGCACGAAATAGCATCTTTAGAAATTGATCATGAACCCTAAAAAGTTGTCTGACAAGCAAATGTCAGGGCTCATAGATCTCTATGCATTAATGGTTATGTGTGTTTTAAGTTATAGACTTGTAGTCTGTTGTAAGGGCTTTGATTTGAAATTCGAATCAAGGTCAGATCATGTCTAGAACTCAAGATATGAGTGGTCAAAATGGGTTGACCGATCAGGGAAAACTTAGTTTCTTGGCAACCCAGAAACCCAGATTTCGTCTGACAACGTTTTGCAGACCTTAGATCTTGTTGTGTTTAATGATTTAGGTTATGTTGTTGGTTGGATGTTGTAGTCAGACATATGGACTACATATCCATCTCACTAGATCACCCAGATCCTTATCAGAATTGATTATAATGATGGTCAAACATAGGTTGACCAACTCCTCAAGAACAATTTTGAAAAACCCACAAATGTTCAAGAACACGTTTCTGACAGTACTTTGACCGGCCTACATCTCTCTAGTGTGTTGATACAATGTGATACCAGTGTTATAGGATTGTTCTTTGACATGTTTACTACAATCATGAACCTTTAAATCACACTAAGTGAAACCAGCATCCAAGTTATGGAGATCAAAAGTAACTAACTCGAACTGTTCTTCATTTCTGGAAAACCCAGAAATGAAGAACAGCTTCTGACATGTTTTGTGAGGCTCGGATCTCTCTGTTGTGTTATGATATGGCCATGAAACTTGATTCTAGCTGTAGTGTTACACTAATTGTGACGCCCCCAAAATAGGTATACATCACCTATTCCGAGTCACCAAATACATGGTACAGAATACAAATACAACCTTAAATATCTGACATGGAATTTGTGAGTTTTAATACAAATATTGTCTTCTAGGCGATAAAGATTCAAACTCAAAATAAGTCCTCAATACATTTATTATCACACTATTTCATAGAATAGTGAGGACTACTAATGCTATCATCTAGACCGTCACTCCGTTCCCCGACTAGTCTCTGCTACGTTCTCATTTCCTTAAGAGAACAATGAAAGCAAAAGGGTGAGCTCAACTAGCCCAGTAAGAAATATTATGACTAAGATAATCCAGAATAAATTATCGTTAGCCTTCAACAGTGTTAGACTAATACAATATAACAAACATCAAGTTTAACTGCAGCGGAACAAGCACTAGTAGAAAATCGACCTATAACGACGGTCGCCGACGGTCGCTATAGGCCAAAAGACCGTCGCTGTAGGCTATAGCGACGGTTGCCGACCGTCGCTGTATAAGCCGTCGCTAAAACCTATAGCGACGGTCGCCGATCGTCACTATAGGTCATGCCAAAATCGTGTATTTGCTCTTTACCTACGATATTGCTACGGTCATGACCGTAGCTATAGATGTCTATAGCGACGCTCGGCGACCATCGCTATAAGCATGTGTTTTCTAGCACACTATAACTACGGTCGATGACCGACGCTATAGCCTTTTTAAATTTAAAAATAATAATTAATAATGCACATTTATTCAACAAACCCAAATACAATATAAAATAAAACATAAAAATATATTATATACATCATTTAAAATCATTCATATTACAACATTACAATATAATAGTTGAATAATTCATCCCCTACAATTTTCTTGGCTTGTGCAGCAACCTCCAAAACAGATCCTGATTCCCATTGCTTTAAAGTCTCCCCAAAATAGATCCTGATATTTTCAACAGGTCTTTTTCCTTTGCCACCTTTCATTCTGTCACATTTTGTGAACACCACCGTCATTACAATCTGAAAGGTGTGGCAGAAATATAAAACATCATGAGAGTATATCAAACTTTTACCTCAAAGGTCTAGTGATGAATTAATGGGTATTTGAAGATAACAAAAGCAACAAGTAACATACATTGTTTCAGCCAAGCCAATTAGCACAGCCGAGGTCAATCTTTTGAGATGGTACACTGACATTTACTAGCAGTAGAACTTTTAACCAAAATTTCTCTATTTAAAAAGTATCCTTTGGTGAATGAAGACCAATCCATTCTAGCAGATTCGGGGGCATTAGAAAATCTGTAAATACAATGACAGATATAGAACTCAATATACGCCTATGCACCGAATTCACAAAGCACAAGCTCAGTTCAGGACCAAAAGTTTATGATGAGAGCATAAGAGGATAGCATGCATCAAGTTTTGCACCATAGCAGCACATCCCATAAAATAGAGAAAGAAAAGAGAAGTAAATATCAGGAACATGAGTGAAACACAATAAAACTGTACAAATAAAGGTAATACATACAGGCCCTTGTGTTGAATGGAAGGAACAACAACTAATTCGTTTTGAGCTCCTCCTTTCTGTGGGCCTTTAAAATTTTCAGAACCTGCACATATTACGAGAAATTAATATAAACCCCCTTTAAGAAAAATTTAAATACGTATAAACCCCTTTAAGAATTCGGTTCCAATACAGAATTATTGTTAGTGTCATTTAGTTAGAGGCTTAGTTCCAATATACAGTTATAGTTTCGAATATGATATCTCCCTGCACAGTTATATATATATATTGCAATTTCTTTAAAATCAGTAAAGCAAAGGAATAAACCTCTGATCACCTCAAAAAGTAATAATTGAAGTCCTCTGTTCCTTTCCATAAGAAATCACACAAGTTTCTCAAAAAACAGACAAGCACCACCTTTTATGAAATACGAGTACATGATGTATCAACTCATATGAAATGACCTGATACTGGGAATGTGAAAAATACTGAGAAGATAAGAGTAATTGAACCCCACTGAGTAAAATATAAACATTATTAAGACTCACCTGTCAAAAAATACACTAATTCTTACCACCCTCTCTGTCATGTCTTTCATGATCAAGAATATGCATTATATCTCATTCAAATCCAATGCACTGTATATTTCTGAGAATTCAATTCACGCTAAAATTTAACATCAAATGATCCATAACTATCCGGGGCATCCACACAAATAAAATCTTTTGTGACCCTTCTTTACATGATACATTCGTATAGCATAGCACACTAAATTTTTAATGTCTTGAAAATTCATTGGGAATATGATTAAACTTGATACCACTTCATAGTAATCATTCTCATGATAGTCTATTGAGTTATACGCACAATCATGCAAGTTCAATTCAAATGTTGTTTTTTTCAGTTTCAGAATATTTTTTTCTGCAAGTTCAACTACAAACAGACCAGACATAGTTCACAACTGTGAAGTTTCCAAAGTGTTTAAACATATTAGATTAAGGACTATACTGGAAACAAATAGATGACATATAAAAGTTTCAAGTTTGTGGTTTCTTGAAATACGAGTACATGATGGTCCAGACAAAGTGCCATCACATATTCCTGTGTCAACCAAGCACAAGCCCATAATCTCTTTTACATTTGAATACTCCATTGAGATTAGAGTTTTTTGATTTAGCTCGCATAAAAGAGATATTCTTGGGATTAGACATCCCATCATTGATCTATTGTAAATTTGATGAATCCCACAAATAAGCAACAGATATTTTTCTACCGCCTCCATGTTAAGTTTGCAACAAGACAATGAACCCATGTCTTATGACCCAATCTAAGGAGAAAATCAGATATTTGTAAGGGGAAGGATTTATGATGATCAAAGTGGGGGATATTGAAAGGTTGGTGTGGTTAGTTTGAGTGGTGGATGTGAAATTGTGAATGATTCAGTTTCTTTTTTCGTTATTTTACTTTTCTCTTATTTTGATGTAGTTGAGTTTGAGTATTTGTATTAGTATAGGTGTTGTAATTCATGATAATGGGGGAGTATTTATACTGATGGATCATGGAATAGATGGATGGATACTTTTTTTCATGATGATGATGATTTAAAGTAGAGTGGCAAGCAGCTATGGGGTGTATTTTATAACAGTTGTCAAATGCTCATGCACATCCTAGAGCTTACTATATGGTAGACTACATCGTATGTGTTTTGTTTTTTTTTCTAAGGGGGAATGAAGATCCTTCCTCCCAAGTCCCAACTTATTACCGCAGATTAAAAAAAAGAATGCAAAACAAACAATGGTACTAAAAAAGATAAAAATATGTCTCCATCTGCCTGGTAATTTTAACAGTTGAGTTGATAGGTGGTAATAGAATTTGAAATGTCACGATTTTGAAACATAAAAAGGGAAAAGCTCTAGTACATATTTATTCAACGCGTAGCAAGATAGATGCAAATATGTCTGTCTCCGTCTAGCCAGCCAGCCAGTCTTGTCATTACATTTAACAAATTACCTGCACAACTTAGCACCATGTATATAACAAGCCAAGTGGTCAGCATGAAATTCAAGAATTAATATAGTGCTAACACATATACGGATAGATTATTCTATCACTAAAATAAATACCCATTTTTAGCGAATTATTGTTCGGACTATAAAAATATAGATTATCAAAAAAATAAATGTGCAATAAAATGATGTACATTGCGATAAAAACTTGTGTAATATTAAGTCCTCAATTGCTGAAAATACTCGCATCATTTTTAGCTATTACAAAAGCATTGATTTATATTGTTTTTGCTGAAGATCATTAGTTTCAGTTGTACTCCATTTCTTCTTAATAAAATATAAGATCACCTAACAGAGGGACTATATTTCTAATTATGTTGAATGGGATGGTTTATTCTTCTCTCTTTTTCCCTTCTGTTCCCTAGATGTTCTGTCTATCTTTTTAGCACACATTAAATAAGACATGGGTTAATTGTATGACCCAATCTAAGACAATGGATTGACTGAGGTACATGGGTGGAGAATGACCAATGGTAAAGCTAGAAAGAGAAGCAAAATGAACCCAGAGGAGATGTACTGTGCAGTGACTACCATAAATAAGACATGGACTGATGTATGGTAAAGGATTTGGGAACCAAACCCAATTGCCCATGTGTTACTTTTGATGAGTGCTGAAAAAGATTGAATGTGACAGTATTCAAGCTGTCCAATGGTAGAACATAACATTACGATCAATAAATCAAAGTATTATATAACATCTTATTATAGCAAAGAATCCAAGGGAAATACCATGAGATTTCACAACAGACTGATTGCCCTGGCAATCCTAGGCAAAGTAACTTCGATCAAAGTAATGAAAGCTGCTTTTCTCCACAAGTATGGAGTTCAACAGTTATACAAATTCAAAGTGATTGACAGCCATAAAATATCTTAATTTTCATATGGACACAAGTTCTACTGTAAAATTAAGTGGGTTTCAGATAAAAACATCAAAAGCACAGAAAGAAAGATATTTTCACACACCATGTTTAATGTATCTTTTCCTGTTTCAACATCCCATCTTCAAATAGAATTATCCCATGATGCAGAATAAATTGTTCCCTGTTGTGGCCAAACCACTGAAGAAATACATTGGGTATGCCCCACAAGTGTAGATACAGCCTCAGCCTGTGTCCCACAGGGAAAAAAATAGTGGAATTTTAGTGAAAGTGCTTTTCATGGGAAACATTGATGTTTATTTCAAAGTTACAAAGAAAGGTCTTATATTTCAATTTTCAAACCTAGCGGTCCTAGCCCCCTTCAACTAGATGAGGGACGCAATCCAGACACTACTAGATGCCAGGGAAAAATGACATTATATTATTTGTTACTATCAATTTTGGTATAGGATCCACATCTTAAAAATTAAGTTGCACTTTTAGTGAACAGCTATTAGGAAACATAACTTTGACCTCGATACAAACAAGTTTAATTTCGCAAATCACCTCTGATTGAGATTCCTCATCTTCAAAACAATAAGATTAAACAAAAAAACAAACCCTAAATTTTTCTCTAATAGATGGATTAGCAAATAATAAGATTAAGAGAAAGTATAGATCGAGGATTGTGTTCTTCACCAGTAGTGACGGCGACCGCTTCTAGCCTTACGATCGGAGCGACTTGTGCTCCCCTATCTTCATCTTTGCCGACAACAGTTTCTTCCTCTTCTCTGTGCTCTGGATCGTTACTGGCCATTTATGGGTTGGGTAAGATGATTTCGTGTTACGAGATTTACGGTTAATTACGAGAGATTTAGGGCTGGCTATAAGAGATTTAGGGAAGTTGAGAGGGATGAGTTTTTTGGAAAAAAATTAGTATACTGATAGCTTGAGAGAGTTTTTGGAGCATGAAAATAATGGAGGGAGTAAATTTAATTTGGAGTGAAATTCCTATTAGCACGGCCAAATAAAAGGCCTCGGGGCCTTTTTTTTATGTCTCGTGGGTCAAGCGGCGACCCTTGCAATAGAGCTATGTTTTCTCTCTATACCTACGGCCATTCCGTGACCATGTCTATATACACCCTATAGCAACGGTTCTGTCTCGATCGTCGCTATAGCTCATCGCTATAGGTTAAATTTCTAGTAGTGAAGCAATCCATTAGAAGAGTCAAGTAGAGAATAAAATTTACTATCTTCTATGATTTAAAAGATTTTTCATCACTTTTATCGCTGAGGCTCAGCTCAATAAATAATCAACATCATCCCTACACTACGGCCAAGGATATTCATTAGTATCACAATCACAAATTATGCATGCACTACGGGCCAAGGATATTCATGTTTTCATCAATGGTCATGATCATGCCAATAACTGTCCATCAATGCACTACGGGCCAATGAAGACTTTTACCACATCATTTATAACATTACGGTCATAATTATACCGAATAATCCTTTGGTCATAATCATACCAAGTCCATCTATGCACTACAGGCCACAGATGACTTTCAACATAATATAAACATGAGGATGATGACAATGACATAATAATTCAATAAAACAAGTTCAAGAATAAATTTTAAAGATTTATAAATTAATTTATCCAGAACCAATAACGCCCAAATTGTCAACATGATCATCGCTTTTGTGTAGTAAAAATTCAAGAATGCTCAGAAGAATATTTTCATGAAAAGATACTGGATGAAGCACAAATATCCAGGATATTCTACTAATTTTATGGAGTATAAAAGCCAAAACTTTAACCAACTGAGTATAATAGAATATATTAAACTGCAAATGGATTTTCGCCCGCCATGCGGTAATCCACGTAGACAGATCATTTTCACAAGTTAATAAGGAATGAATACAAAAGATCATTCACCATGCATGCGGTAATCCACATAGACGGGTTATTCCAACAGAGTAACAAAGAATGGAACCATGTCATGCGTAGTCCGCACAGACAGGATATTCCAATAGAATAATAAAGAATGGAACCAGGTCATGCGTAATCCGCACAGACAGGATGTTCCAATAGAATAATAAAGAATGGAACCTGTGACAACCCGAGAATTTAGACAATTTATTAAAATCTTAAATGATTGATTTAACGTCAAATAATAGACCTAGACAGAAAATAAGTGGATGTATTTAACATTTTTAGGAATGAATTTTGTGAATTTAAAAACTTTTAGTAAAGGTTTACAGTGTTAAGAATATCTGTGTATATGGATATGTTCGGTGTATATGGTTATGTATGTGTTCATAATATGGTTAAGGGTCAAGGGTTGACCAGATAAAACTTATCCTTTGTCGAATCCTAGGTATATATTAAAGAACGATAACGTTATGTTAGAAAACCCTAACGCCTCGATAAGAAACCCTAAACCTGGTTCCAAAACTCTAATTAGGAAATTTAAATGCTATGAATAAGTTAAATGTCATTAATTATAAATTTATTAGAAAAACCTAATGAATTACTTGAAACCCTAAGTGCTTACTAGAAAACCCCATTACCTAAGAATGGAAACCTTAATTACAGTTCGAGAATCCGTAACCCTAATTCGGGATATTAAAACCCTAATTGGGAAGTTTGAAAATAAGTATAAGGTTCTTATTTTATATTTAATTAGGGATAACCCTAATTGATTTATTTAGAAAGCCCTAATTTCTAATGTAGGAAACCCTAACATGCAATTAGAGAAAACCTAATTATTAGCTTATAGAGTGTAATGTTAATTAGGAAGCTTTAACCCTAATTAACAAGCTTGAATGAGATTAGTAAGCTTTACTGTAAATTAGGAAACCCTAATCTAAATTAGGAAACCTAATTTCTAAATTTAACAGATTATTTTCTATGTAAAATCCTAATTAGTGGGTTATAAGCTCTAGTGACCAATTATGATCCTAATTGCTAAATTAGCAAATTTAATTAGGAAGTAATAAATCCTAATTGGCAAGCTTGATTTATGATTAGGAAATTATAATATAATTATTAAACCCTAATTATAATTTAGAAATACTAATTTTCTATTTTGAAAACTTAAATTTGAAATCCTAGAAAGTTATTTTTTAAAATCCTAAGGGTTCAAACCCTAAATCCTAAAGGCTCAAACCCTAAACCCTAAGGGTTGGAGCATTTGACAATTTAGCCACTAAAAGTACAAACCAAACGACCAAAGTGCCCTTTATATTATTTTAATAAGGTGGAGTGTAGATCTAGCCCTAGTAAGGAGTGGGTGACCAACTCTAGCTAGCCACATGGTCTAGGAAATTACTTTAATCATTAAATAAGGCCATCTTGCATCCTATAAATTGATTGAGCCTAAGATCAAACTTAAAAAGTAAGGAAATTCACTTACTTTACTTTTCTACTTTAGCAAGACCTTCTCTCTCTAAAAATTTCGTGTATGATGAAAGTGAGAGAGTGAGGAGATAAGCCATGATTAGGTATTAGCATCACAAGAATGTAATCAAAGGATGTAAATCAAAATCAAAGCTCAAAGTGGTAAAAAACCCTAAACTTAGAAATCCTTTGATTTTATGTTATTTGTTGCAATTGATCGTTTAAAGTTGTGTAATAGGGTGTCAATTGATGATCTGGGTTGTCAAAACCCAGATCCATAACATCAAAGTGCTCGAAATTAATGTTTTTCAAAATCGGAAAATGTCATTTTTGTTCTCTAACAACGAATGTCGAGGCGTAGATCTCACTGTTAAGTTTTTTTTTTTGATATTTAAAGCTTGTAACATGTAGTCCGTTATATGGTCTTTACATCGGAATTGGAATCAAGCCTAGTTGATGTCTAGATCAAAAGATATGAGCAAATAAACATGGTTGACCGGTCACGATTTCGGAATCTGGGCAAACCTACCGACAAGCCTTTTTAGCAAATTCCCAGATCACATACTTGTTAATGTTACTTACCATGTTAGTGTTAGATCTTGATAGTATGACATGTGATCTACACATCAAAGTCCTTATGTCCACCAGATCATGATCGGGATCGATAATATTCTTTGGTCAAACATTGACCAATCAAATAGGAAGAAAATCTGGAAAACCCAGATTGTTCATCACCCGTTATTTTGTCGACTTTGACCAACCCTTATATTCTCAATTTCGATGTTGTTATGTTGATGTAGAGTAATAAAGTTGTATCCGTCATGTGGGTTACACGATGAAACCTTTATATTGCACAAAGAGAACACAAAAAACAAGTTATAAGAACCCAAAGTAGTAGCTTGATTTCGTAAACCCGTAATCCTAAGAAATAGTCTCTCGACAAGGATTTGTGAGGCTTATATCTCACCGATCGTGTGTCAGTATAGCCATGAACTTAGTATGATATTGTAGAATTACATTTCCACTACACAATCAATGTCTTAGATTGCCCGTAAACCTTGTGATTTATGAATTATACTTGTCAAACTTAGCACCCAAATATCGCTTTAAATTTCGGGTTTGGGGATCAAGAACACCTATAGCGATTATTTGCTCTATCGCTATAGGGCCCCTTTAGTGATGTATATTTTAGGAAAATGATTTATTTTAATTAATAAATAGAAATAAATAGTTTTAATTATTAAAAATACATATTAAATTTCGAAAAATTATTTTAAAGCCTAAAAATAGTTTTTATTTATTTGGGGTATATTTCAAAATATTTATTATTTTTGGAATATAAAAGGTATTTATTTATTTAATTATTATATTAAATAAATTATTTAAAAATAGTTTTAATTCATGAAAAATCATGAAAAATTATATTATGATGTTAGAAAATATTTTAAGTTATTTTTGATGACTTTTAATATTTTGTGATGAAATTCATTAATTAATCAATATTAATGATAATTAGTTTATTTAATAAATATATTAAATAAATTATGGAAAAATAGAATTAATGCTTTAAAAATCATATAAAAATGATTTAAGTGTTATAAAATATTTTGAGTTATAAATTATAACTTTTGATATTTTTGTTGTGAAAATATTAATATTTTAATATTTATAGCAATTATCGGACAATGGATTTGATTGTTTAAAAATCATAGAAATATGATTTTAAGATATTAAAAATACTTTGTGATGTTATAAATATATTATAATATTATGTTATGATTTTCATTGATATGTAGTATTAAATTAATATTAATGAATAAAGAATTATGTGGTATTTAATTCATTTAAATATAGTATAAGTGATTGAAAAAAAAAAATATTTGATAAATGATATTAATTATCTGGAAATTTTTACAAGTCTATGAAAATTGTTTTGACTGATAATATGATTATCTAAGATTATTGTTAATTGTTTAGGCAGAGTTTAATTGAACTTAAACTCGATATTTGTCCGATTAGACCGTCGGGATGATTGAATTGTGTCGGTTTCAACTTAGACTTAATTAGTCTGTTTGATGCTAAGTCTATGTGTTGTATAGACTGATAGGATTATGTGATAATGTGTTTAGGTTATTTTATATTGTGATGATATTATTCTAATATTTGGAGATCGGTATTATCTGTATTAGGTCTTCGGATAAAGCTAAGTTATATTTCAGATGATCGATAATCAAATTCGAGCAAGTTTGTTTTCTTAACTCTACTAAGAGTGTTTCATTCGATTATGCTTATGGTTAATCATTCTTGATTGCCATGTAGAATTGTACTCTGTACATCTTGTATGTATAAGTCAGGTATGAAAGGCTGATCACCTTCATTACCAGTTGGACCAGATATATATTGTTCATGTTTAATACTTGTTGTGACGTCCCCAAAATTAGGTATACGTCACCCATCTTGGGTCGCCACTTACATGGTACATAAATTCAAATACAAACTTAATTATACATCTGTCGTGTAACATACGACAATACATAAACTGAGAGTTCTAATAGGAATATTATCATTTAGATAATATCCATACTCAAGGAGTCCTCATTACATTTATTGTCACACTATTTAACAGAATAGTGAGGACTACTAATGCTATCTTCGGGACCATCACTCTTTTCCCGACTCGTCCCGGCCTATATTCTCATTTCCAAGAGAACGGTGAAAGAAAGGGTGAGCTCAACTAGCCCAAAGAAGAAATATTATAACTAAGATAATGCGAATATATTATCAATAGTCTTCAACAATGTTAAACCGATAAAATACAATAGACAAACCGGTTTAATCAGCAATGAATATGCAATCCATTAAAAGAGTCAAGTAGAAAATAAAGTCTACTATCTTTTAGGTTTTAAAAGGTTTTCATCAATTTTTATCACTAAGACTCGGTTTAATGAATAAACCACAATATCTAATCATCCCGTACTCACTTGTCAAGGATTTTCATCAAATTATCAATGGTCATGACTACTATACCGAATCACCCCGGTTATAATCATACCAAAACTATCCATCATCGCATTACAGCCATCGAGGACTTTTGTCACATCATTTATATCAAGCCGTGATTATACCGAATGATCCTCGGTCATAATCATACTAAGTTCATCTATGCACGTAAGCCAAAGATAACATAATATAACATGAGGATGATGACAATGACATAATAATTCAATAAAACAAGTTCAAGAATTAATTTATCCGGGAATTATTAACGCCCAAATTGTCAACATGACATCGCTTTTGTAGAGTAAAATTCAAGAATGATCAGAAGAATATTTCCATGAAAAGATATTGGATGGAACGCAAATATCAAGGATATTCTACTAATTTCATGGAGTATAGAAGTCAAAGTTTTAACCAACTGGGTATAATAAAGAATGGAATAACAAAAGAAATCACCATACATGCGATAGGCCATACATGCGAGTTATTCCAATGAGAATAATAAATAACGGTACAGTCCCGTAAAAGCGCGATAGACAGGATGTTCCAGAATAATAATAATAAAAGACGAAACCAGTCCATTTGTAAAACACACATGCATGTGGATGTTCCAACAGAATAATAATAAAGAGCGGAACCAGTCCTGTAAAACACACTGACAGGATGTTCCAACAGAATAATAGAAGAATGTCACCAAGTATAGGGTAAACCGCGTATACAGGTTATTCCAACCGAATAATAAAGAATGGAATAACAGAAGTTCTCTTCGTGAATAAGAAAGAATAACACCCCTTACGGGCACAACAAATAATATCCCTTACCTTAGAAGAGCTGAATATTGGAAAAGTGAAGTAGCAAAATACTTTTCTTCTTTCTCTCTATAGTTTCTCTCTCTAGAGTTTCAGTGAATTCGTAAGAAATAATGAAGGAATGAGTTTTCTATTTATAGAAAAACTGAGGGTGGCTCTTGGTCTTAACGAAGGGTCAAAATGACTCTTGGTAATATTGAAGAGATAACTACTATTTGTGAAGGGGTAATTAACCCTTGGAACAATCAAGAGGCGTTAACTCTTGGTAATATTGAAGGACAACTACTATTTGCGAAGGGTAATTACTATTGACGAAGGTAATTACTATTCACAAAGGTAATTACTATCGATTTAATGTAAATACTATCGATGTGAAGGGACTCTTAGATGATGACATATGGGCCCCCCCATAAAATAATCAAACTTACCACAAACGTCTCATAACAGACTCTTTATATACATCAAGGATTGAATAAATATTACCACAAATCATTTTATTTTTAATCAACACATATTTAATCTTTCAACAATTATTAATCATTTATAACTTGTCGTCTCAATTAATAATTTAATACTATAACATATTATACAGATGATACTGTGACAATAATTGAATCAATAATATAAGAGATATGATGCAGCAATTTCAGAGTAATAATTGAGCATAGCTGAGTGACTTCTCACGTAAGCATCAATAATCAATATCGCGTGCTACTATACAACTACGCCAGACATCGTACTTTTACTCTTTGGGTAGTTCAGCGGTTTTTACGGTAACACCTCCAGATTATTTTTTATAGAAAAATATTTGTCGTTTTTAACTACGACAATACTTCGATTATGGGTCCACTAATGATTTGAGCCATCGTATTTAATATTCCCGACAAAAAGAATATTCCCCACCAAACGAATATTTTATAACAACTTGCTTACTTTTGCAAAATTTATAAATATTACCCACAACTATAACATTATATCAAATTTATTCCATAATATTCAAAAATAATATTAAAAAAAATTCATCTTTATTTATAAAAGTCGGGTCTTACAACCTCCCCTTCTTATGAAATTTAAGCCCTCGAAATAGGTAATGATACTGATATGATAAAGAGGTGAGGATACCTTGAATACCTTTATCGTTAAAAATATTAAATTCATCTTATAATCCAGGCCAAAGATATTCATTAACAATTCATCTTCGCACTACTGTGCCAAAAGATATAATCAGTAAAACCAATAATCTTTGAGACGCGACTTAATAGTATCACGACCACGAATTATCCATGCACTCTTCGCCAAGGATATTCGTGTTTTCAATTACTGGCCATGATTATACCGAATAATCCTTGGTCATAATCATACCAAGTCTATCAATGCACTACTACCTAAAGATGACTTTTTTACTACATCCATGAATTAATATTTCATTCACGAGACTCATTTCAATAATTAATCCATATCATCGAATCATCCCCGCACTACAAAAGCCAAGGATATTCATTTGTATCACGACAACGAATTATCCATGCACTACGGCCAAAGATAATCGTGTATTCATTAGTATCACGACCATAAATTATCTATGCACTACGGCCAAAGATAATCGTGTATTCATTAGTATCACGACCACAAATTATCCATGCACTACGACCAAAGATAATCGTGTATTCATTAGTATCACGACCACAAATTATCCATACTACTACGACCAAAGATAATCGTGTATTCATTAGTATCACGACCATAAATTATCCATGCACTACGACCAAAGATAATCGTGTATTCATTAGTATCACGACCACAAATTATCCATGACTACTACCAAAGATAATCGTGTATTCATTAGTATCACGACCACAAATTATCCATGACTACTACCAAAGATAATCGTGTTTTCAATTACGGTTATGATTATACCAAACAATCCTCGGTCATAATCATACCAAGTCCATCTATTCACGTAAGCCACGAGATGACTTTCAACACAATATAAGCAATGAGGATAATGATATAAAGAATCAATCAAATGAGATAAAGGATAAATATTAAACATTTATAATATAATTTATCCAGGATTCAAGAATATCCCCATGTTATCAATCACTTAATAATCTCATAATCTAATATCATTAATATTATAACAATATTTTAATCACTTCTTAAATTTATAAACAATTTATCTCAATTGTTTACGCTTTTACCATATAATGCATTTAATCATTCAAAATGTCATACTCATAAGATATCATCACCAATTATCAAATCCTCATCTCAAAAAAAATACATATATACTCTATATAGGATTCTCTAGCTATAAAATCCTATTTTTAACTTTCATACTTCACATAACATATTTAACTCATATGTTCAGTAACTAAACTATTTTCATGAAAAATATCAAATCAGTCCCAAAAATATTTCTTTTCTGGGATTTATCATAATATAGTCCCATAATGAAAATGTATTTTTCTCAAAATTTTTAAAATTCATTTACTATTTTTCAAAAATTAATTTCTAATTAATTCTTTAAGAAATTAGCTACCTCTAGTTTAACTCCAAAAATTCCCAAATCTTGGCAGGACCTTACACATGTTAATGTGAGCCTCCAGTTTAAATTTCATGGTCATCGGAATTATAGAACTCCAGTTATAACATTTTTCGTCAAAAAAACCTAAATATTGAAATGGTCATAACTTGTTCATTTTAAGTCAGAATGAGATCATTTTTGGACAGGAGGTACTTTATAACATATATTTTCATGTCCCAAAAGGCCAGAATTTTTCACATAAATTTAGTGGCCGAAACAGCCCCTTAAAGTTTCTGGGCAGTAGCGTTTTTGTAATTTGCAGCTTTGGACTCTTTTGCTAAATTTAGTCCACACGAAAATCTACAGCACCTTTTCCATTGATTCTACTTGGATAAGCTACAAAACTCATAGATCTAACTCTAGGACTTGACCACACTCAAAAATTCAAAATATAATAGGAGATATGGTCAATTGAATTTCATGTTACGTTTTTACCAAAATCTGATTTTTCAACCCTTTGTGATTTCTAAGAAACTTTCATGTTTTCACATAATAACCACATAACTCATCATAACACTTACTAATACTTCATATACCAATGATTTTCATTAGTCCAATGCTTTTATTATGACTTTCATCATAATCCTCGTAAATGATCCTTTTAGTTGAAGAAATATTTGAGGGTTTAAGAAATGGATTTTTGTCTTTGGGGTCAATACAAAATTCGATTTCACGCCTAGGGTAGGCTAGGAAATCTTCAAGAATACGTCAAGAAATTTATTAATGATAGAAATATCATTCAAAATCGCTACTCTTATCCAAGACTTGGATAAGACGTTACATTGATACCAACTGTGACTTCTATCCTTTAACCTAGATAACACCTCACAATGATACCTATCAACTTGTCATCGTCATTCACGACGTCGCTTACGTGAAAAGTCCGGCGGTGTATTCCACACAAGGAAGTCAACAACGAAAGGATCGGGGCTCTTTACTTATGGCTCGATATAATGGTGATTAACTTTAGGGTTTGGTTACTTTGAATTAGATATAACAGTTGGTTAGGAATATGAAAGCTAACAACCTTAAAAAAAGAATAATAAGTAGTTAATCAATCGTTTTCAAAAATTACCTCAAAGGCAAGTATTTTCAAAGAGATAAGATCGTGAAAGTGTTTATTTGAAACAACAAGATTAATAAACAGTGGAGGTAACGAAGGTTTCTCCCAACGAAGTTTCAATAGATAAATCAAAGTCTAATTTTTTTCCGGAGTCAAATTTAAACATTGAACACAACTAGGTAGAATAAAAGAGTGGGTAGAACTTGTATTGAATAAAGTATAGACTTCGCAATAATTTATAATTAATTTACCCGTAATAACTTCGTTCGGGTTTCTCGATAAACGCTCTCGCTTAAATTACCGAAAGTTTGACTTTACTATAGGGTACATTCCACCCTTAAGTGCTTCTTCACATTCCCCGATCCATGATTTGAATCATTATTCTCCGATCCATATCGAATTCGGGTTGACCTTATGCACAGGTAATTTCAATTCGATGTTGGGTTCTCCCAATTCGTCATCCAAAAAGCAAAGTCCATTTCATCTATTTCGCTTTATTGGATCGGACGCCTTTTCTACACTATTAACACGTTGTGCGCCTTTTACCCATGCATCGCCTATTCTCCTTCGTTCAGCTTGTTTCTTCTTTCAAATTGATCTTTGATTTTTAAATTCTCGATTCCAACTTTAATATCTTACACCCCGCTAAAGCGTGATTTTGTTCGAGCATCACATATCGGGTAACCCAATTTTGAATTGTCAGTATCCCTTTGTTCCACGCACTAATTTTTGCCGTTCTTCAACCCGTTCTCTTCTAGCTCACGAACACGATTTTGTAATTCTAAGTTTTGATCATAAATTTCTTCTAACCAATTCTCCTCAGTTCCTCTTCTTCCTCTTCTTCCTCACTCTCAAATTTACGCTCTCTCCGCAACTAGCTCGGGTGCAACAATTAGTTCTTCATTCACTACGTGGATATCTCTAATTTGTTCCTCGTCTCGATAATTTGCATTAACACGATTAGTGATTAAAGGTGTCAACTGGTCACATTCACTCCATTGTGAATATTTTCAGCTGCCATTTCCAAACACTGCCACAACACAAGGGTTAATTAATATATCTAATATTATCCCTATACTCTGACCGACCAATTAAATAACAAATAAACTTAGGTAGGTCATACTAGCGAAGGAATTCCCCGTCTTTTTCCTCCTAGTTCTTATCTCGCATCTTAGCCAGGGATCATATCCCTAAGCTCTGATACCAACTGTGACGTCCCCAAAATTAGGTATACGTCACCCATCTTGGGTCGCCACTTACATGGTACATAAATTCAAATACAAACTTAATTATACATCTGTCGTGTAACATACGACAATACATAAACTGAGAGTTCTAATAGGAATATTGTCATTTAGACAATATCCATACTCAAGGAGTCCTCATTACATTTATTGTCACACTATTTAACAGAATAGTGAGGACTACTAATGCTATCTTCGGGACCATCACTCTTTTCCCGACTCTCGTCCCGGCTATATTCTCATTTCACTCAAGAGAACAAAGTGAAAGAAAGGGTGAGCTCAACTAGCCCAAGAAGAAATATTATAACTAAGATAATGCGAATATATTATCAATAGTCTTCAACAATGTTAAAGCGATAAAATACAATAGACAACCACGGTTTAATCTGCAATGAATATGCAATCCATTAAAAGAGTCAAGTAGAAAATAAAGTCTACTATCTTTTAGGTTTTAAAGGTTTTCATCAATTTTTATCACTAAGACTCAGTTTAATGAATAAACCACAATATCTAATCATCCCGTATCACCACGGCCAAGGATTTTCATCAAATTATCAATGGTCATGACTATACCGAATCACCCCCGGTCATAATCATACCAAAAACTATCAATCATTTTGCATTCATGAGCCATCGAGGACTTTTGTCACATCATTTATATCAAGCCATGATTATACCGAATGATCCTCGGTCATAATCATACTAAGTTCATCTATGCACGTAAGCCAAAGATAACATAATATAACATGAGGATGATGACAATGACATAATAATTCAATAAAACAAGTTCAAGAATTAATTTATCCGGGAATTATTAACGCCCAAATTGTCAACATGATCTTGTTTTTGTAGAGTAAAATTCAAGAATGATCGGAAGAATATTTCCATGAAAAGATATGGATGAAACGCAAATATCAAGGATATTCTACTAATTTCATGGAGTATAAGTCAAAGTTTTAACCAATTGGGTATAATAAAGAATGGAATAACAAAAGAAATCACCATACATGCGATAGGCCGCATATGCAAAAGTTATTCCAATGAGAATAATAAATAACGGAACCGGTCCCACAAAACGCATGCAGATGAGGATGTTCCAACAGAATAATAATAAAGAGCGAAACCAGTCCGATGTAAAACATGGATATGATGTTCCAATGAGAATAATAATAAAGAGGCGGAACCGAAGTAGGTGTAAAACACATGCATGCAGGATGTTCCAAATGTAATAATAATAAAGACGGAACCAGTCCAGGTGTAAAACACATGCATGTGATGTTCCAATGAGAATAATAGAAGAATGTCACCAAGTATAGGTAAATGGCGATACAAGGTTATTCCAACCGAATAATAAAGAATGGAATAATGAAGTTCTCTTCGTGAATAAGAAAGAATAACACCCCTTACGGGCACAACAAATAATATCCCTTACCTTAGAAAGAAAGTGAATATTGGAAAAGTGAAGTAGCAAAATACTTTTCTTCTTCTCTCTCTATAGTTTCTCTAGAGTTTCGTTGAATTCGTAAGAAATAATGAAGGAATGAGCTTTATTTATAGAAAAAAACCGAGGGTGGCTCTTGGTCTTAACGAAGGGTCAAAATGACTCTTGGTAATATGAAGAGACAACTACTTTTTACTTGAAGGGGTAATTAACCCTTGGAACAAGAAGAGGCGATTAACTCTTGGTAATATCAAGGGACAACTACTATTTGCGAAGGGTAATTACTATTCGACGAAGGTAAATACTATTGACGAAGGTAATTACTATTCACAAAGGTAATTACTATCGACGAAGGTAAATACTATTGACGAAGGGACTCTAGATGATGACATATGGGCCCCCCATAAAATAATCAAACTTACCACAAACGTCTCATAATGCGGACTCTTTATATACATCAAGGATTGAATAAATATTACCACAAATCATTTTATTTTTAATCAACACATATTTAATCTTTCAACAATTATTAATCATTTATAACTTGTCGTCTCAATTAATAATTTAATACTATAACATATTATATGATGATATCTGTGACAATAATTGAATCAATAATATAAGAGATATGATGCAAACAACCATCTTGTAGTAATAATTGAGCATGGTGAGTGACTTCTCACGTAAGCATCAATAATCAATATCGTGTGCTACTATACAACCTGACTCAGACATCGCATTCTTGTACTTTTACTATCGGGTAGTTCAGCAGTTTTGAATGGTAACACCTCTGCCGTTATTTTTTATAGAAAAATAATTTTGTCATTTTCTAACTACGACAATACTTCCGTTGTGGGGTCCACCAATGATTGAGCCGTCGTACGAATATTCCCCGACAAAAAGAATATTCCCCGACCAAATGAATATTTCATAACAACTTTGCTTACTTTGCAAAATTTATAAATATTACCCACAACTATAACATTATATCAAATTTATTCCATAATATTCAAAAATAATATTAAAAAAAAAAATTCATCTTTATTTATAAAAGCTATGGTCTTACACTTGTTCAGTCAAAGGTTTGTTCATGCTAATTCACAACTACATTGTGAATTATAGCCAACTTATTATTCAGACTCTTTCAATCATGATATATCCTTAAATTGTATTTAAACTTACTGGGCAAATTTCATGCTCACCCTTGCTATATCATGATAAAACATTACAGATAAAGACGAATGCTTCGGATACAACGAAAGTTAAAGACAGTTCCAGCTTAGAGTTAATATGCGCGATTAGATTTGTAATAGTCTTGTATGATGATAATATCATGTGTCAGATAAGTTATGAAAAGTGTATAAGTTATGGTTACTCGACCTTGGGGATAGTGTATAATGTTTAATGTATAAACAATTTATGTTTATATCTTCCGCAATAGTGATAAAATGATTGTACCAGATCCGCGGTGATTTGGGGCTTGGATTCGGGGCTCTCACAGAACCAGGTCATGCGTAATCCGCACAGATAGGATGTTCCAACAGAATAATAAAGAATGGAATAACAACAGAATTCACCAGGCATGCGATAGATCGCACAGACAGGTTATTCCAACAGAATAATAAAGAATAGAATAACGGAAGAATTTCACCATGTATGCGGTACTTCGCATAGACAAGTTATTCCAACATAATAATAAAGAATGGAATAACAACCCTCATTTAATATTGAAAAAGAAAATAACTCTCTTCATGAATACGAAAGAATAATACCCCTTACCTTAAAAAGAAGAGTATTCCGACGGGTAGGGCGGGGATATACTTGAAGAAAACTTGTACTATTCTCTACGCTCAAAGCTTTCTTAAACTCTAAAGAAATACGTTCAAGATTATAGAAGAAGAATTCTCTGAATTTTTGGTGTATTTTTCAATTCTAACTAAGCATCCTATTTATAGGAAAATGGAAGGATACTATGCAATAAAATATTCTAATAAAACGAAAACTTTTAAATAAAATATAATATATATTATATATATATATAACACTTGAATTCACGGGGGATGAATCCCGTGATTACCCACCCCACCACTAAATATTATATATATATATATATATTGAATAACTTTCTACCGATTATTTTGAAAAATGGGTAAATGGGGGTTCATAAAATAAGCAAAATTTACATCAAATACTTCATAAAAATTCCTTCAATATTTTTAACACATTTATCATCATTATTATAATTCGTAATATTTAACAACCAGGTCGTTCCCAGAAAAGAGGGGGCTTTCCAATAAGGATTTCTCCATATTGGCGCGCAATTAGGTGACCAAACCTCTCCTTGACAGAACTTCTAGACATTGTCAATATTGCAAATAATAATATTAATAACTCTGTTATCTCAATTATTGAATTAATAATATATAAAATATCGACAATAATTGAATCAAATAATGTGAGATACTATGCAATAATTACTGTAGCAATAATTGAACATGTGTGCTATAATTACTATGCAATAATTAATAACTCTGTTATCTCTGAGTGACTTCTCACGTAAGCATCAATAATCAAAACCGTGTGCTACTATGCAACCACGCGTATTACTGTACTTTTAACACCGGGTATTTCAACAGTTAACGGTAAAACTTCCACCGTTATTTTTATAAAAAGATATTTTTGTCGTTTTCTCAATCCGACAATAATTCCGTTGTGGGGTCCACCAATGATTGTGCCGTTGTACAAATATTCCCTGTTAAAACGAATATTCTCCGACTAATCGAATATTGTATAACAACTTGCGTACTTTGCAAAATTTATAAATATTACCCACAACTATAACATTATATCAAATTCATTTCATAATATTCAAAAATGATATTTATAGAAAAATCATCTTTATTCATAAAAGTTGGGGTCTTACAACCTCCCCTTCTTATGAAATTTTGCCCTCAAAATTAGGGTACATACCTGGTATGTCAAAGAGGTAAGGATACCTTGATTTCATTTCAGATTCTAACTCCCAGGTCATTTCCTCAACATCGTGGTTCCTCCACAAAACTTTGAATTAAGGTATAACCTTGGAGCGTAGAACATGTTCCTTCTTATCCAAGATTTTAACAGGAACCTCTTCATACGTTAAATCTTCCGCTATTTCATCCGGTTCTAACTCAATAACGTGGTTTGGGTTATCCACATATTTACGTAACATAGATATGTGAAAAATGCTATGAACACGAGACATACTTGGCGGTAAAGCGAGTCTATAGGCCACAGTTCCTACTCGATTGAGGATTAAAAATGGGCCAATGAATCGAGGATTGAGTTTTCCTCTCTTTCCAAATCTCGTAACTCCTTTCCATGGAGCAACACGTAACAACACATGATCTCCAATATCGAATTCCACGTCTTTTCGATGAAGATCAGCATAATTCTTTTGTTGATCTTGTGAGGTTTTTATATGTTGTCGGATTGTTTGAATCTTTTTCGTAGTCATATGTACCAACTCCAGTCCCAACAACGTTGCTTCACCCACCTCATCCCAGCATACTAGAGAATGACACTTTCTTCTATACAACGCCTCAAATGGAGCCATGCAAATACTTGCTTGATAACTGTTGTTGTAGCAAAACTCCACCAATAGTAAGAACTTATCCCAACTTCCCTTGAAGTCAAGGACATAGAGTCTTAATTAATCTTCCAGAGTTTGAATAGTCCTCTCTGATTGTCTCGTCCGCCCCGAGGATGATATCTTAGAACTAAATCAGAAATCGCGTGCCCATAGCTTTTTGCAAACTAACCCAAAATCGTTAAGTGAATCTTGGGTCTCGATCAGAAAGTATGGATCCTGGCATACCATGCAGTCTTACAATCTTGTTTATGTACATACGAGAAAGACGTTCAAGTGTATAAGTTTCTCGTATTGGTAAGAAATGAGCAGACTTTGTCAATCTATCAACAATGACCCAAATTGCATCTATGCCTTGAGAAACCTTGGGAAGACCAGTAACGAAATCTATGGTAATGTGCTCCCACTTCCATTCTCGAATTTCAAGTGGTTGCAATGGACCTTTTGGTACTTGATGCTCTGCCTTGACTCGTTAACAAGTTAGACACCTTGACATAAACAACGCTATCTCTCTCTTCATATTGCTCCACCAAAATGTATGTCGAAGATCACGATACATTTTGGTACTCCCAAGATGGATTGCAAACGGTGTGTTGTGCGCCTACATCATGATTTTATACTTTAAATCAGGGTCATTAGGAACACAAAGTCTGGATTTGACTCGAAGTATTCCTTCTTCATCGATTCTTGCTTCCGACATAGCACCTTTTTGCACTTTCTTCCTCATACGCATCAGTTCCAGGTCTGTAGCTTGAGCAGCTTTAACTTTATCAATTAAATTCGGTTCTACTCGTATATTCGCCATCATCACATGGGTCCCTGGAGTCTTTAACTCTATCTCCATCCTTTGTAAGTCACACAAAATGGGCCTTTGCATTGACAATATCGCACTCGTACCCGCATATGATCTTCTACTCAATGCGTCAGCTACCACGTTAACTTTTTCAGGATGGTATTAGATGGTATGATCATAATCTTTCAACAGTTCAAGTCAACTTCCTTGTCACATGTTGAGTTCCTTTTGAGTGAAGAAATATTTGAGGCTTTTATGATCCGTAAAGATCTCCACTTTCTCCCCATACAAGTAATACCTCCAACTCTTTAGTGCAAAAACGACTGCTGCCAACTCTAGATTATGAGTAGGATAATTCCTCTCATATTCTTTGAGTTGCCGAGAGGCATAGGCTATGACTTTCCCATGTTTCATGAGAACACATCCTAACCCTTTGCCCGAAGAATCACTGTAGATGACAAATCCCTCCGAGTCAGATGGTATTGTCAGAACAGGTGCTGAAATGAGTCTCCTCTTGTGTTCTTGAAACCTCTTCTCACATTCCTCGCTCAAACCGAATTTTATATCTTTTCGAGTCAGCTGAGTTAGTGGAGTAGCGATTCGAGAAAATCCTTCCACGAATCTTCGATAATAACCAGCTAAACCGAGAAAGCTACGTACTTCAGTCACTGATTTAGGTTACTCCCAGCTTTGAATTGCTTCAATCTTTGTCGGGTCAACAGATATTCCATGACTTGATACTACGTGCCCAAGGAATGCTACTTCCTCCAGCCAGAACACGCATTTCTTCAACTTGGCATAAAGCTTGTTTTCACGAAGCTTTTGGAGTATCAGCCTCAAGTGTTGCTCATGATCTTCATGGATTTTGGAATATATGAGGATGTCATCAATAAAGACGACCACAAAGTGATCCAAATATTCCTTGAATACTCGGTTCATCATATCCACAAAGGCAGCAGGTGCATTAGTCAATCCAAAAGACATGACTAGGAATTCATAATGCACGTACCGAGTTCTGAAAGTTGTCTTTGGAATGTCATCGGTTCTAATCTTCAATTGGTGATATACGGAACGAAGATCAATCTTTGAAAAGAATTTAGTGCCTTGCAACTGGTCAAACAAGTCATCAATGTGAGGCAATGGATATCTATTTTTGATAGTGACATGGTTCAACTCCCGATAATCAATACAAAGTCGCATACTCCCATCTTTCTTCTTTACTAATAGAAAGTAATAAAATCTGATAAGTAGAGTATCGTTCAACAAGTAATAGAGTGAGATTAATAGATTAATTAGAAATAACCTTAACTTACAATTACCAATCTTCTATTAACCTAATTTTATTAAACAAATCAAACTCGATAATTTAAATTAGTGAAACTAAAATTTAAAAATAATTAAATTAACACAAAATAACCACGAATATCAAAATCTGAATTTTCAAACAATTAATGGAGAATTAGACTTATGATTTCACCTAAGCTTCACTTTGATTTTAACACCTTTATCCCAATTTAATGAACTATCCGGTTTATTAATCAAGAACACGAGCGTAGTATTAACCACCTCTCGATGCACTAATACCCTATTAACTTCAATCCACAATTAAGATAGAAATCCGTTAAACACCTTAATCAACTAACCCACTATATCTCTATGTGAATTACAATTGAAGAAGGTTGAAGAATAAGTTCTCTATCAGATTACATGCGGTGTCAAGCATATCTCTACCTTAACACTCATCAAGTTTAAGCTACTAACAAAATCCACGAACACATCTTTATATCAACTAGGTCAGATTTGAATATCTCTCTCGATTCCATCCAACTCCACAAAGAATTGTTGATCAGGCAATTCATAGATTCAAGCACAAATTAATATAGATAAACTGGAGATAGCTTATTAAATTGGAAATCAAAGTTTACAAAACCATCGATTCACTTAAGGATCCATCACAAGTCTAAAAAGTGAATTAGTTCATAATAAACAAAATAAACTTTGAATAAATCATAGAAATCATTCTTCCAATTACAAATAATAATCTAACATGAAGAATATTGGAAAACACCCTTCACGTAGACTAAAATTGCAATTGTCTTGAAAAACTCCTCGAAATACTCCTCCACACTTCTTTATCAAAACTCAACTTAGATCTTCGTGTAATTCTCTCTCTCTAATCTTCTTCTTGTTGTTTTTGATAGAGTAATAGATATCTAGCATAAAACTCGGCCGAATTTCTATCAAATAGAGTTATAATGCCATGCAAATAGCTAAAATTCGTACCCAAGAGGAATTATAACCAAAACAGGACACTCATAATTTTCCACCCCAGCCCGGTAGTTTTATCTATGGATGCCCATACGTGGGCTTGCCTTGTCTTCTTGCTCGAATGAGGACCCAGCCCGTGGGGTGTATATATATATAATGCATGCCCGAATTATATATTTCTGATAACTTGATTGTAAGACCCCCACTTCCCGTGAAAGTTTATAAGTTATATGCATGCCGCCCCGTGACGGGTGTGTTGATGATAATCGACTATCTTTGCTATGATGAATTGTTTTCAAATATGCTCCATTTGATTCCAATCGCATAGAATATCACCAATTGTCGTTGAATGCCACAACCACCAATCTACATGAAATAACATAAAACAAGTGAAATTGAACATGATCACAAGAAATTAGCAACAAATAAGCATGAATTGGATATTAAATCGGCGTATATAAAATACACTTATCAAAATCCCCCAAACTTAAGCCGTCTTTAGTCCTCGAGCACAAATCAACTACATGCAATGCAATGATATGAATCTGAATTCACTTATATGCTATCAAATCCAACAATATCGCGAGAATCAAAATTATCTTAACGGACTCGGTGAAAATAAGCAACTATCTGATATCAACCATCAAAAACCAATCTACAAAATCGCTTTAATCTCTCGAATCTCAAGCCATCATCCTTTGGTATAGTGTGTGTGTGTGTGTGTGTGTGTAACATCCATGATAAGCGATACTAACTCAAATTCAATACATAACCGGTCTCTTAGAAGGAATCATGCAAAGCCACAAACTTAAAAATTTCAAAAATAGATAGTTCAACTAAAATCAAGCAATCACAAATCTCGAGGGTTCATGCGGGGTACTTATGCTTTATTTTTTTTTCATCAATTTTTTTTTTTGCTCTTACGGGGCTTTATGCTCTTATTTTTTTTTTTTTATATACATAGCTATGCGATGTCTTATTCCTTAGGCTTTTCAATGCTACCTTAATGAGCTTTCGACCAGCGACTCCCGGACCATTAAGACCTTAGGGCGCTAGGGTGTAAAGACAATCCCCTCGGGCTTACTTGCTCAAGTAACAAAAGGCCAAAAAAACTAGACAAGCACGCGCTACGGTGTTTATTCATATTTTTTTTTTTTTTTTTTAAGCTTATATACCCCACATAACATCCCCCAAACTTAGGTTCTTGCCTAACTTTAGCCTTTCTTATCCATCCTTGTCATTTTATCATTCACTCTAGCATTATCCTTTAGAGACCATTTAGAGGTACGGTTTGAACTTAACCGATTAACATAGATGTTTGTTACTCGTGCTATCCTTTTATACGAGTTTCAAACAAACTCAAGATTCAATTCATAAACGATCATTGTGTCATAGTTCTAATACTCAATCCTGTATTTGCTACTTATTTGACAATCACATCATAGGCCCACAACAACATGAAACACAACATTGATGGACTTAAACAACACAATAATTACTAAATAACATTTTTTTTATATAGATGTGAATAACAAAATGTGGATAACAAAATGCATTACACTATTATCTATTATGCAAAACCTAAGCTACTATGAATGCGCTAAGCTATCATGCAATCTTTGAAAATAAAATCAATCTGAAATTTAATTGACCAAAATTAAAAATGAACCCTAAAAGCTAAAATGCATGCAAACATGAATTTAAATCCCCCAAACTTAAACAATACAATGTCCTCATTGGATAATTGATCAAAATAAGTACGTGAGGACTTCCTGTCAATGCTTAAGCTTGAGGAGGTGGTTGTTGTTCTTCTTCATCGGAATCACTCGGTGGGAACCTTGGCATTGGACCGGGCTGTTGATATGGAAATTGTGCCATCGGGTTGAAACTTTGAAGAGTTGTGTTCAACGAGGCAAAAGATGTGTGCATAGCGTCGAACATGTGCTCTTGCCTCATTGCTTGATCGGTAGCATCTCCGACGAGTTGCCTTGGTGTGTGCATTCGAGTTGATTTTGGAAATCAAGGAATTGAGATCTAGATATAGCCTCGACAACTGTGTACTGCTCATCCCTTGATCGCCCATTTCCTCATCATCATCCCCGATGTCTCTATAGCATCCCCGTTGTCTTCGCGATGATGGAAAAATGAAACCCACTCCCGCGGGTGTGACTCGCCTCCACCCCATCTGAGTGTCTGCGCTATCATTCTTGAATCAAGCGGTGTGAGTGGCATTTGAGTGGGCTCATCATCGGACCATCTAACTCACCTTGATGGCATAACCCACATATTAGTGATGGGTGTGGCAAGCCTCGAAAAAATTCCCACGTGAAGCTTGCGGCGGATGGAGAAGCAAATGATAGCCCCGACATCAATTATAAAATCTTGCACAATGGCGTACAACAACAACGCCTTCTCTTTGGTGACATCCGAGGTATGTTGGGATGGAAGAAATTTTGCGTAGAGGAAGGCATACCAAATTTTGCCATACCGACTAAGGTCCTTTCTATGGAACACGGTGCCTCCCTTTTGACCTTTCATCCATAACGTTCCCGGCTTTGTCATCTCCATGATAATAGCATCAAAATCCGGGTCAGAATTATGGAGATGCTCATACTGGCAGTGGCGAGGCACCCGCAGTTGGTAGTATGTGTTGATGGCGTCGACACTGAATGGAACCAGACGTCCGCGCACAAATGCTTGGAATGGTTCTTTGTCCACAACATTTGCATAAAACTCCTTGATAATATTTACAATGGTTGGTTTCGGCTCCTCGGTAAATTTTGTCCATCCCTTTTGGTAAATTTACGGCATCAGCTCCCCATCATTAGGATCCGGTGCCAATCCCCTCTCGGTGTAAGGGCTTTGGTAAGCATGTAGTCATACCGGTCGGCGGCGGCGACACTTGTAAATTTCTGGCGATCGAAGGTGCGGGTTGGTTGGGATGGACGTGAACTCTCCCCCCTTTGGCGTTTCGCAGATGATTGTGAAGCCATGGCTCTCTTAATTGCTAGTTTTGCTCTACTCTCCCCCAAACTTTGCACTATTATCTCTCTAGCTTACAACTTTACTCTTTTTTTTCTTTATAGGAAGTGTGGTGGGAGAGTTGGTATTATATGTGGTGGTATTTATAGGTGGAGAGGGTAGTCTAGCATTGGTGGAGTGAGGAGGTGGAGAGTTGGAGAAGAGTAATGAAGTCTTGGGAATGTGGGAAAAGTGGGTGGTGGTTATGGAGTAGTGGGGAAGTGTAAAAGTGGGAGGTTATTGGGAAGGAGAAGCCCAACCAGCGCCCGTCTGTCTAAATTCAGGACCCCTCCCTGGGTGAAGGTAGTGAACTACCAATGATATTCTGAAGTCGAGGACCCCTTGCCCTGGGGGTGGTGGTAGTCTTTGAGGGCCCGCCCGTGAGTGAGCTTTTTGTCAACATATTTGGACCCCCCAGCCCGTGAGGTTTAAGAGTGTAAAGGGGCCCCCCGGTGCTGCCAATTCTTGTCGAGGCTTCTCTTGTTTTGCTTCAATTTAGCTCACTTTTGCTTGATATACTAAACTTGATGATCCTTTTTCCATCTGCATGACATGAAACATGAAAATTAGTGAGTCTTTGATGTCGTGTTATGTTGTGGAGAGATTGCTTGAGAATTTTATTTTATTCTTCTACCTAGTAATTTACTAAAACTATGATTAAGCAAATATGAATGGAAAATATGATAAAGAACTAAAAATTGGGTTGCCTCCCAATGAGCGCTTGATTTTAAGTCGTTCAGCCTGACTACTTCCTACTTAAGTTGTGTCGGCCAATGTGATGGCGATCACGTCAGTGTTAGCTTCGCCACCCCAGTAATGCTTTAGGCGGTGTCCATTGACTTTGAATGTGTTTGAGTGGATTGCATTTGTAAATTTCACCGCTTTAGTGAGGGAATACTGTTTGACCGTAAATGGTCCGACCATCTTGATTTAAGCTTTTCAGGGAACAAACGTGACCTTGAGGTTGAATAATAATCTTGATTGGCTTTGGCTCGAATGTTCGACATAAAATTTTTAGTAGTCGTGCCGTCTTTTGACTTTTTCTTTGTATATTTTGGCATTTCTCATAGGCATGAAGGCGAAACTCGTCGAGTTCATTCAATTGAAGTAATCTCTTCTCTCCTCTGACTTTTTGATCAAAATTGAGTTTTTTTTGCCTTGATATGCCTTATATGTTGTAGTTCCACCGGTAAATGACATGCCTTCCCGTCTAACAGTTGATATGGTGACATCGATTGGCATTTTTGTATGCGGTCCGGTAGGCCCATAAAGCATCGTCAATCTAAGTGACCAATCTTTTCGACTCGGATTCACCACTTTCTCAATATCTTTTGACTTCTACTGTTCGATACCTCGACTTGTCCCTTTGGTTTGAGGGTGATATGTTGTAGCTATCTTGTGGTTCACCCCATACTTAGCAAAAGAAGCGATAAGCGGTTTATTACAAAAGTGACTACCTTTGTCACTTATAATTGATCTTGGTGTGCCAAACCTAGTGAAGATGTTCTTTTGAAGGAATTTGAGGACCACCTTGGCATCGTTTGTTGGTAGAGCTGCGACTTGACCCACTTTGACACGTAGTCCCTGCTGCGAGTAGAATGTATTGATTGTTCGAGGGACGAGGAAATGGTCCCATGAAAATCGATACCCCATCGTCAAAAATTTCCACTTCCAGAATCGTTTGTAAAGGCATCTCATTACGTTTTAAATGTTGCCCACCCTTTGACACCTATCGCATTGTTTGACAAACTGGTGGGCATCTTTGAATAATGTGGGCCAATAAAAACCACATTGCGACACCTTCATTTCTTTGTCCTCTCACTCCCATAATGCCGCCATATATGTAGATGAGTGACACTCATGCGAGAATATTCTTCACTTCAGCTATATGGGGACTGCACCATCGAATCACCTTGTCGACGCCTTTGCTTGAACAAATATGGATCATCCCATGTACCATTTCACGTCGTGAAGAAATTTCTTTTTGTGTTGCCTTGTGAGGTCGGTGGTAGAATGTTGCTCACAATGAAATTTGCATAATCGCCGTACCACGGAATCTCTTTGAAATCCCAAGCAGTTGCTCATCAGGGAATGATTCGTTGATTTCACATTTATCGTCTTTTTGTTTCCCGTGGTTTTCCAACCTAGACAAGTGGTCGGCTACTTGATTCTCCGTCCCCTTCCTATCCTTTATTTCTAAATCGAACTCTTGAAGTAGGAGAATCCACCGGATAAGGCATGGTTTAGCATCCTTTTTATTTATCAATCTTAGAATCATTTGCATAGTGCGTATAGACTATCACCTTAGTCCGATCAAGTAAGCCCAAAAATTTGTCGACAGCATATACCCTATGCAAGCAATTCCTTTTTACGTGGTTGTGTAGTTCATTTGAGTTTCTGTAAGTGTTTTGCTTGCGTAGTATATAGCGTGAAACACCTTGTCTCTCCGCTGTCCCAAAACAACCCCAACCGCGAAGTCGCTTGCATCACACATAAGCTCGAATGGCATGCTCCAATCCAATACAACTATAACAGAGGTTGTAGTCAATTTCCTCTTTAATAAATCAAACGATGTCTTGCATTCTTCATCAAAGCTGAATGTCGCATCCTTCTCTAAAAGACTGCATAGGGGTTTCACAATTTTAGAGAAGTCTTTTATAAACCTCCTGTAGAACCCAGCGTGTCCCAAGAAACTCCTAATACCCTTCACTGAGGTCGGTGGAGGCAATTTTTCAATAGTTTCCAGCTTCGCTTTATCAACTTCCAACCCTTGAGCCGATACCTTATGGCCCAAAATTATGCCCTCTTCAACCATGAAGTGGCATTTCTCCCAATTTAGTACGAGATTCGTGTCCTTACATCTTTGCAAAACCATGACCAGATTCTTCAAGCAATTATCAAAGCTGTCCCCATAAACTGAAAAGTCATCCATGAAGACCTCAACATTTTCTCCACCATATCGAAAAAATTGCCATCATACACAGTTGGAAAGTTGTTGGTGCGTTGCATGCTTGAATGACATCCTCACGAATGCAAATGTGCCGTAAGTAAGACGCGTGAATGTAGTCTTTTCTTGATCCTCGGGCGATGACTATTTGGTTGTGGCAGAATACCCATCCAACAAAAAGCAGTAATATTGGTGTCCCTTGATCTATCTAACATTTGGTCGATAAAAGGCGGGGAAATGGTCTTTTTGGGTTGCCTTGTTCAATTTTACGTAATCCATGCAAACCCTTAACTTTGTCCTTTTATTTCTAGTTGGGATTAACTTCGTTTGTCGTCATTCTGCACCACCGTCGTTTCCTCTTTTTTTTGATGCTTTGAATTTGGACTAACCCATTTCTTTGTCGAAAATCGGGTAGATGATCTTTGGCGTCTAACCATTTCAAAATTTCCTTCTTTACCACTTCCTTCATAATTGGATTGAGTCACCGTTGTTGTTCCACCGTTGGTTTTGCTTTCGTCTTCCATTAGGATCTTGTGCATGCAAAATGAAGGGTTGATTCCTTTATGTCGACAATTGTCCATCAATAGGTGATTTGTGTTCGAAGCACCCTCAACAACTTTTCTTCTGCAATTCGTTAAGTGCAATTTGAAATAATAATAGGTAAAGAATTTAAATTGCCTAAATCGCATATACGAGGTGCTTAGGAAGTGGCTTAAGTTCGCTTTGGTGGCTCTTCGATGATGGTTTCAGTTTTTCTGCGGTTACCTCCTCTGTGTGCAGTGGTTCAAACGGTGTTCTAAATCTTGGTACTCGTGGCAATGAGTCTAGCAATTGAAGGTAATCCACCAATTCCGGATCATCGATCTCTTCATCTCCCAATAATGTTGTTTCTAACGGATCGTTCACCAAACTTTTGCTCATGTCATCACTAATGATTTGCTCAATTAGATCCATTCGAAAACATTCTTCCTCATCCGTAGGAAATTTCATGGCCTTAAACACATTGAATTTCACTTCTTGATCTTGGACCCTCATAGTGAGTTCTCCCTTTTGTACATCTATGAGTGTTCTCCCTGTAGCCAAAAATGGTCTCCCTAGGATAATTGGGATGTTCTTGTCCTCCTCAAAATCCAGAATGATAAAGTCCGCGGGGAATATAAACTTATCCACTTTCACTAAGATGTCCTCTACTATGCCTCTCGGGTACATGACTAACCTATCCGCTAACTGTAAGGAGATGTTCGTAGGCCTTGGCATGGGCAAACCCAATTCTAAGTATACTGACAATGGCATAAGGTTTACACTCGCCCCCAAATCACATAAACACTTGCTGAAATGCATCTCCCCGATCGTGCATGGAATAGTAAAGCTCCCCGGGTCCTTGAGTTTTGGTGGTAATTTCTGCTGTAATACCGCACTACACTCCTCTGTTAATGCCACAGTCTCAAAATCTTCCCATTTCTTTTTCCTTGATAAAATCCCTTTCATAAATTTTGCGTAACTAGGCATTTGTTCTAGGGCCTCTGCAAATGGTATGTTAATTTGAAGTTTCTTGAAAACTTCCAAAAATTTTGAAAATTGCTTGTCTAATTTTTGTTTTGAACTCTTTCTTTGGAATGGTGGGGAGGATAAAATTTGGTTCGTTGGTTGGTTTGTTCTTTTCCATTTGTTTTTCGTTTCCTTGCTTTACCTCACCCATTTGTATTTTTCATCTCTGGATCGATCTCCTTTATGCAAAATTTACGGCTCTTGACCGACAAGTTATTTTCCACTTCTCAACATAATGGCTTGACTTGCTTGCTCGTGATTACCCTTAGGATTTTTTTCTCGGTGTCACTTGGTAATGTCCCTTGTGGTCTATTATTGATGCCAACATAATTTGACCCATCGATTCTCTAGATTCTTAATCGACCTATCTTGTGCTTTCATACCCATGGTGTGCTTTTTTATAGCCAACTTCGGTGGTAGTCATGAATTTTGCCAACACTTCCCTCGGATCGGGTTTTCTTTCTTGATATTGAGCTGGTTGTTCTTGATTACGGAAAAACTGGAGGGTATGATTGTCGTGAAGCTTGATTTTCTTTGGTTGTTGCTCCATGAGAAATTTCGATGATTCCTATTTCCTTGATTGTATGTGTTACGATATGTGTTTTGAGGAATTACATTTGTAATTGCCGATGAATTGCAATTTCTTTGGATTAATTGCACATTGCTCAGTTGGGTGCTCTCTCTGCGCACAACTCATATTATTACTTATTGCCACTTCTTTGTGTTTCTTTGTGCTTGTTGTTTTTTCTTTGCTTGGCTTGACTCAACTTCTTTGAAAGTGCGAGATATTTGTACTTGCATCATTTGTCATACTATCTACTTCTAATACCCGGTTTGCCTTCGCTTTGTATGTCATTCTTCTTTGTGGCCCTTTGGTAGTTATTAGGTGACATGGTTTCAATCAACTCGTAGGCTTCCTCGTAACTCTTAGCCATATAAAGCGCTCGCTTGCGATCTTTGCATCGATACTTGTCTGAGATTCCCATGTAGTCCGTTGTAAAGGTGTTCATTTGTAGCCTTTGGGGTAATCCATGATGTGGGCATTTTAAAGCGGTTCTTTGTATCTTTCCAGGCCTCATATAATGACTCCCCATGTTGTTGTTCAAACATTGTAATCTCATTCCTCATCTTAGCGATTTTTATCATTGGGTGGGAAGAATTTTGCGAGGAATTTTGAGCTAAATCCTCCCATGTAGTTATCGAGCCAGGATGGTAGAGAATGTAACCAACTCTTCGCCTTGTCCGTAAAAGAGAATGGAACAATCGAAGTCTCTCACCGCCTCATCAAAACCCCATTAAACCTAAATGTGTCGCACATTTCGAAAGCTGACTAGATGCTCGTTCGGATCATCATTTTGCAAATCCCCAAATGAGGCCCTGAATTTTGAATCATTTGTATCATCCCGGGCTTAATTTGAGCGTATTTTTTTCTGCTATTATTCTTTGGCTTTGGTGATGCTTATTATGATTCGATCACCTTGGGTGTTGCGAAGTCCCTCAACGCTTTAGATCTTAATTTGCCATTACTATTCCTCTTCCTTTTTAGGTATTTCAAATTCTTGCCTCGTTTCCTTGATCCACTTACTCAACCTCTGAAACCTTTTCTCAATGTCGTCCTCAAAAAAGAAGCAAATGCGGATTTTGGGGCCAGAGTTTCATATAAACTTCGTCCAACACGAAATAAAAGCATAATAAAAAAAAAAAAATGTCTAAGTAAAAGCTGGATTAATTAAAGCGATATTGTAAAACACTTAAGATTTATGCTAAAAATATCCCGACAACGCGGCGCCAAAAACTTGTTGGGTAAAATCTAATTACGCACAACACACATGAGTATCGTGGTCGACAAGTAATAAAGTGATGAGTAGAGTATCGTTCCCCCAGAGATTAATTAGCAATAACCTTAACTTACAATTACCAATCTTCTATTAACCCTAATTTTATTAAACAAATCAAACTCGATAATTTAAATTACTTGAAACTAAAATTTAAAATAATTTAATTAACACAAAATAACCACGAATATCAAAATCCGAATTTTCAAACAATTAATGGAGAATTAGACTTATGATTTCACCTAAGCTTCACTTTGATTTTAACACCTTTATCCCGATTTAATGCACTTATCCGGTTTATTAATCAAGAACACGAGCGTAGTATTAACCACCTCTCGATGCACTAATATACCTATTAACTTCAATCCACAATTAAGATAGAAATCAGTTAAACACCTTAATCAACTAACCCACTATATCTCTATGTGAATTACAATTGAAGAAGGTTGAAGAATAAGTTCTCTATCAGATTACATGCGATTGTCAAGCATATCTCTACCTTAACACTCATCAAGTTTAAGCTACTAACAAAATCACGAACACATCTTTATATCAACTAGGTACAGATTTGAATATCCTCTCTCGATTCCATCCAACTCCACAAAGAATTGTTGATCGAGGCAATTCATAGATTCAACACAAATTAATATAGATAAGCTGGAGATAGCTTATTAAATTGGAAATCAAAGTTTACAAAACCATCGATTCACTTAAGGATCCATCACAAGCCTAAAAAGTGAATTAGTTCATAATAAATGAAATAAACCTTTGAATAAATCATAGAAATCATTCTTCCAATTACAAATAAATAATCTAACACGAAGAATATTGGAAAACACCCTTCACGAAGACTAAATTGCAATTGTCTTGAAAAACTCCTCGAAATACTCCTCCACACTTTATCAAAAGCTTCAACTTAGATCTTCGTAATTCTCTCTCTCTAATCTCTTCTTGTTGTTTTTGATAGAGTAATAGATATCTAGCATAAAACTCAAGCCAAATTCTCTATCAAATAGAGTTATAATGCCATACAAATAGCTAAAATTAGTACTGAGAGAATTATAACCAAAACAGGACACTCGAAATTTTCCACCCCCCAATTGTAGACGTTGAATGCCACAACCACCAATCTACACATGAAATGACATAAAACAAGTGAAATTGAACATGATCACAAGAAATTAGCAACAAATAAGCATGAATTGGATATTAAATCGCGTATATAAAATACACTTATCAATGAGTAGTTAACCAATCAACTAGAATCACATCAAATGCAAGTATTTTCAAAGAAATAAGATCGACGAATGTAAATAACGATTTGAACTAAACAAGTGATTGATGTAATGAAGGTTTCTCCCAATGGAGTTTCAATGAGATAAGTCAAAGTCTAATTTCTATGGAGTCAATTTAAGCGCATGACAAGTGAGAAATAAAAGAATGGGTAGAACCGATTATCAAATAAGGTAATACTAGACTTATTATGATAAGCTTACCGTGATGACCTCGTTCGGGTTCCTTGCTTCTGTGAGGTCACAACAAACGCTCTCCCTTGAACTATCGGCTTTGATTTTTTTGGGACGGCCTTTGGTGCCTCCATCCTAGCTGAACTTGCCTTCCCTGAACGATAAAATCGAGCTAGGTGACCTTCTCTTCCATAATTGTATGTCGTTTTGGATCGCTGCATACGAGTTTGGTGATATGTCCTTCCCCTCCGCATTTGAAGCATATGATAGGTGGTCGTTCTCCTTCCTTAAAAACGGGTGCTGATGCTGACGTCTTTCCATTATTGTTGAATCTCCTCTTCTTGAAATGTCCATTCTTATTGTTTTGGCCAGGATTACCACCGAAGTGGTTACCATTTCTGGCATGTTGATTCCCTCCACGCTTATTGTCACCACTTCGATGAGTTCTATAACTGGTATTATCATTTTACCGGTTGCTCTCTTTTGGTTGGGTTGACTCATTATCGCGCTCCAATAACTGAGCCCTAATAACAACATCTGAGTACAAATACAGTTTATTAGAGTTAAGATATTGACATATCTCGGGTTTCAAACCTCTTAGAAACATTCGTGTCCTTCTCTCCTCATTATCAACCAAATGGGACACAAACCGGGAGAACTCGGAAAACTTGGCTTCGTACTGCGACACGGTCATGTTATTTTGCTCCAGCTTGATGAACTCTACCTCTTTCATGTGATGAATACTTTCGGGAAAGTACTTGTCGTTGAACAATTCTTGGAACTTCTCCCAAGTCATCTTCGGTCTGGCGGCGAGTTGAGTACGCATTCTGATTCCCACCAAAGAATCTACCGCCGCAACATGAAGGTGGCAAGGAACCTTTTGCTCTCTGAGCATCCCAAGACATCAAATATCTTGCAGATCCGCTTTATCCATGTCTCGCCTTAAGTGGTTTTGGATCTCCAAAAACTCAAATTGGTCCCACTTCCTTGAAGCGCTTAGCGGTGACCGTCTCGAGAGTTGCCAATGTTTCCACGCGCATTTTGGACGAGAGGGCCGCTCTTGCTCGATGTTGCATGAATTTCATAAATCCTCCGAACATTCCATTGTTCATCATTTGTCGTCGTTGTTGGTTGCATGAGGATTGTCGCCTTCACGATGCACATTATCACGATTATTGATCCGTGGAGACTCGGCGGTCTCTGTGCTCCATTACTATTCTCAACATTCTCGGATGTCATTTTCAAATACTGCCACAAAACAAGGGTTAATTAACATATCACATATTATCCCTATACTCGAATCCACCAATTAAATACCAAATAAACTTAGGTAGGTCATACTAGCGAAGGAATTCCCGTCTCTCCCTCCTAGTTCTTGTCTCACATCTCGGCAAATGTGGATCATATCCCTAAGCTTTGATCAACCCATTGTGGCGCCCCCAAAATAGGTATACATCACCTATTATGAGTCGCCAAATACATGGTACAGAATACAAATACAACCTTAAATATACAACATGAGCTGTGAGTTTTAATACAAATATTGTCTTCTAGACAGTATTCAAACTCAAAATAAGTCCTCAATACATTTATTATCACACTATTTCATAGAATAGTGAGAACTACTAATGCTATCATCTGGACAGTCACTCCGGTTCCCCGACTAGTCCTGGCTACGTTCTCATTTCTGAAGAGAACAATGAAAGCAAAAGGGTGAGCTCAACTAGCCCAGTAAGAAATATTATGACTAAGATAATGCAGAATAAATTATCGTTAGCCTTCAACAGTGTTAAACTGATATAATATAACAAACATCAAGTTTAAGCTGCGGTGTGAAACAAGCAATCCATTAGAAGAGTCAAGTAGAGAATAAAATCTATTATCTTCATGATTTAAAGGTTTTTCATCACTTTTATATTTGAGACTCATTTCAATAAATATTCCACATCATCCACGCTTTTCTGACGAAGGATATTCATTAGTATCATAACAATAAATTATCCGTACCACGGGCGAGGATATTCGTGTTTTCATCGATGGTCATGATCATGCCAACAATCGTCCATCAATGCACTACGGGCCAATGAGGACTTTTACCACATCATTTATAACATTACGGTTATGATTATACCGAATAATCCCTGGTCATAATCATACCAAGTCCATCTATGCACTATAGGCCACAGATGATTTTCAACATAATATAAACATGAGGATGATGACAATGACATAATAATTCAATAAAACAAGTTCATGAATAAATTTTAAAGATTTATAAATTAATTTATCCAGGAACCAATAACGTCCAAATTGTCAACATGATACTGCTTTGTGGAGTAAAAATTCAAGAATGCTCAGAAGAATATTTCCATGAAAAGATCTTTGGATGAGCGCGAAATATCCGAGGATATTCTACTAATTTCATGGAGAATAAAAGCCAAAACTTTAACCAACCGAGTATAATAGAATATATGAAAGCGCAAATGGATTTTTCGCCGCCATGCAGTAATCCACACATGATCATTTTCACAAGTTAATAAGGAATGAATACAAAGGATCATTCACCGTGCATGCAGTAATCCACATAGATGGGTTATTCAATAGAGTAACAAAGAATGGAACCAAGTCATGCGTAGTCCGCATGATGCATGGATATTCCAATAGAATAATAAAGAATGGAACGAAGTCATAATAATCGCATGCAGGCGAGGATGTTCCAATAGAATAATAAAGAATGGAACTGTGTCATGCGTAATCCGCATGCGAGATAGGATGTTCCAATGTAATAATAAAGAATGGAATAACAACATAATTCACCGTGCATGCGATAGGCAAGATGCATGACGAGTTATTCCAAAGAATAATAAAGAATAGAATAAATGAAGAATTTCACCATGTATGCAGATTACAGCATGACAAGTTATTCAACATAATAATAAAGAATGGAATAACAACCCTTACGACAGTATTGAAAGAAAATAACTCTCTTCATGAATACGAAAGAATAATATCCCTTACCTTAAAAAGAAGAGTATTAGAAGCCGGGTAGAGGCGGGGATATACTTGAAGAAAACTTGCAGACTATTCTCTACGCTCAAAGCTTTCTTAAACTCTAAAGAAATACGCTCAAGATTATATAAGAAGAATTCTCTGAATTTCTGGTCTATTTTTCAATTCTAACTAAGCATCCTATTTATAGAAAAATGGAAAGGATACTATGCAATAAAATATTCTAATAAAACAAAAACTTTTAAATATAATATAATATATATATATATATATATAATATAATATAACCAACCCCCCCCATTCGTGATTCAATATGATTTTCGTGAATCAACAGGATTCATTCTCGTGAATCTCTCTCTATATATATATTGAATAACTTTCTACCGATTATTTTGAAAAATGGGTAAATAGGGATTCATAAAATAAGCAAAATTTACATCAAATACTTCATAAAAATTCCTTCAATATTTTTAACACATTTATCATCATTATTATAATTCGCAATATTTAACAACCAGGTCATTCCCAGGAAAGAGGGGGCTTTCCAATAAGGATTTCTCCCCATTGGCGCGCAATTAGGTGACCAAACCTCTCCTTGACAGAACTTCTAGACATTGTCAATATTGCAAATAATAATATTAATAACTCTGTTATCTCAATTATTGAATTAATATTATATAAAATATCGATAATAATTGAATCAAATAACGTGAGATACTATGCAATAATTACTGTAGCAATAATTGAACAAAACTGAGTGACTTCTCATGTAAGCATCAATAATCAAAAGCAGGTGGTGCTACTATGCAACCACAGCGTACATCTTGTACTTTTAACACCGGGTGTTTCAACAGTTAACGGTAAAACTTCCGCCGTTATTTTTATAAAAAGATATTTTTATCGTTTTCTCAATCCGACAATAATTCTACTATGGGGTCCACCAATGATTGTGCCGTTGTACGAATATTCCCTGTTAAAACGAATATTCCCTGACCAATCGAATATTATATAACAACTTGCGTACTTTGCAAAATTTATAAATATTTTCCACAACTATAACATTATATCAAATTCATTCCATAATATTCAAAAATGATATTTATAGAAAAGTCATCTTTATTCATAAAAGTTGGGGTCTTACACTAATACTACAACATTGACACCATAACCAGCCTAGATAACAAAGAGATCTAGGTTTAATTTCTGGTTAAACAAGGCACCCGGTAAACTGACATGAAGATTTGGCTTTTTGCTCAAGAACATGAAGAACACCTATAGTGATGGTTTTGTCGCTATAGGCACCCTTTAGCGATAGTTTCCTTAAAAAATTAATTATTTTATTTAATAAATAGAGAAAAATAGTTTTTAATTATTAAAAATTCATATTAAATTACTAAAAATTATTTTATAGCCTAAAATGGGTTTTAAATTTTTTGAATATATTTCATTAATATTTATTATTTTGGAATATTAATGATATTTAATTTATTTAATTATAATATTAAATAAATTATTTAAAAATGATTTTAATACTTGAAAAATTATTTAAAATTATATTATGGTATAAGAAAATATTTTAAGTTATTTTTAATGACTATTAATATTTTGTGAGGAATTTCATTAATAAATTAATATTAATAATAATTAATTTAATTAATAAATGTATTAAATAAATTATAGAAAATTAAAATTAATGATTTAAAAATCATATAAAAATGATTTAAGGAATACAAAAATATTTTAAGTTATAAAATATAACTTTTGATATTCTTTTATGAAATACATTAATATTTTAATTTTAATGACAATTATTGGATAATAGATATAAATGTTTAAAAATTATATAAATATGATTTTAAGGTATTAAAAATACTTTGAGATATCATAAATATTTTATAATAATATGTCATGCTTTTAATTAATATTTGATATTAAATAAATATTAATGATAATGGAATTAAGTGGTATTTAATTCATATAAATATGATATTTATAATTAAAAATCATAATAATTACTTGAAAATTATTATAAATCATTGTAAAATTATTTTGATTGATTAATAAATTATCTAAGATAATTGTGTTTCGTTTAGCAAGAGTCTTATAGATAATAGGCTCGTGAATTATCCGACTAGGCCGTCGGGATGTCAGAATTATATCGGATTCAATTTAAAATGAAATATTTTGATTTGATACTAGGTCTTATGTGTTGTATAGACTAATAGGGTTATGTGTTATGTGTTTAGGTTATTTTATGATTATATATAATAGTATTATACTATGATGATATTATTCTAATATTTGGATATCGATATTATTAATATTAGGTCTTCAGACAAAGCTTAATAAATTGCGTAACGGTAATCAATGGAACATGCAAGTTTTCTCTAACTCGACCTCGAGTTGTTCATTCAAATATGTTTGTGGATAATCATTGCTGATTAACATACCTATGATTTATTGAATCGTACTCTGTGCATATTGCATGTGCTCATTAGGTATCAAAGGCTGATCACCTTCATTACCATCTGGTTCAAATATATTTGTTTATGTTCAATGTCCGTTCAACTATGAAAGTTTGTGTATGCTAGTTCATAATTATATTGTTGAATGTTAGTCAACTATTATTAAAATTCTTTCAATCATGATATATCCTCAAAATAAACTTATACTTCTTGGGCAAACTTGTTGCTCACCCTTGCTATATCATGATAAACATTGCAGATTAGGATGAATACGTCGGATAAAGGAAAGGTCAAAGACAAGTATAGCTTCGGATTATATATATACAGCTAATATTGTAACAATAATGTGAGACCCCAAATTTTATGAATAAAGATTTAAATTTCTCGAAATATTTTTTTGAATATTATGGTGTGGATTTCATATAATGTTATAGTTGTGGGTAATATTTATAAATTTTACAAAGTACGCAAGTTGTTATATAATATTCGATTGGTCGAGGAATATTCATTTTAATAGGGAATATTAAATTTACTCAACACAATCATTAGTGGACCCCACAACGGAATTATTATCGGATTAAGAAAATGATGTAATTATCTTTTATAAAAATAACGCATGGAAGTGTTCTGAATTAAAACTGTTGAACTACCCGGTAGTAAAAGTACAATAATACGCATGGTTGCATAGTAGCACACGGTATTGGTTATTAATGCTTACGTGAGAAGTCACTCAGTTATACTCAATTAATTCTACAGTAATTGCTGCATTATATCTCTCATATTATTGATTCGATTATTGTCACAGTATCATCTGTATAATATGATATATTATTAAATCAATAATTGAGATGACAAGGTTATTCATATTATTAAATTGCAATATTTACAATGTCTAGAAGTTCTATCAAGGAGAGGTTTGGTCATCTAATTGTGCGCCAATAAGGAGAAATCCTTATCAGAAAGCCCCCACTTTCCTGGGAACGACCTGGTTGTTAGATATTGTGAGTTATAATATTAATGATGAATAAGTTTGTGATGAATAAAGATGAAATTGATAGTTCCATTGTGTTGGAATTATTAGTGTTAGTGAAAATCGACATTTATTTTGATAATAATTAATGTCTGGAAGTTATCGGGTAATTAATCGGATAAATGAGGAATTAATTGCTATTAATTCACATGATTATACTATTAAGTCAGATGAATGAACTATTAATTCACATGATTTACTATTAGGGGAGGTGGTGCAAGTTTGATAATACTTGCAGGACTAAATTAAAAATGAAAGAAAAGTTGAAGGTATTGTACTGTAAAATTTCGAGCCCCAAAATGTGCAATTATCAAAGCTATATTTTCTTATAAATAGAAGCTCATTCTTCCTTCATTTCTCACCAATTCACTAAAGCTATAACAATTATTATAGAGAGAAATTATAGAGAGAAAGAAGAAGAGAAGTCTGCTACCTCTCTATTCCAGTATCCAGCTTTATTCTAAGGTAAGGGGTATTATTTCTTTCATTTTCATGAAGAGAGCTATTGTTATTCCGTTCCTTATTATTATGTTGGAATAACTTGTCTATGCTGCTAATCTTTGCATACATGGTAAAAATCTTACATTATTCCATTCTTTATTATTCTTTGGATTATCCCGCATGCATGCGTATTACGCATGTGACCCGATTTCACTATTTATTATTCTCGTTGGAATAACTCGCTCATGCGCAAGTACCGCATACATCGTGGTGAAATTCTTACATTATTCCATTCTTTATTATTCTATTGGAATATCACATGCATGCATTATTACGCATTTGACACGGTTCCATTATTTATTATTTTGTTGGAATAACTCGCCACTGTGGTCTATCGCATCGCGTGCACTGGTGAATTCTGTTGTTATTCCAGTCTTTAATATTATGTTGGAATATCCTGTCTGTGCGGATTTCGCATGACCTGGTTCCATTCTTTATTATTTTGTCGGGAATAACCTGTCTATGCGGTCTATCGCATGTATGGTGAATTCTTCTGTTATTCCATTCTTTATTATTCTGTTAGAATAACCTATCTATGTGAATTACACATGCATGGTGAATGATCCTTTGTATTCATTCCTTATTAAATTATGGAAATGATCTGTCTACGTGGATTACCGCATGGCGGGCAAAAATCCATTTGCAGGTTCATATATTCTATTATACTCAGTTGGTTAAAGTTTTGGCTTCTATACTGCATGAAATTAGTAGAATATCCAGGATATTTGCGCTTCATCCAATATCTTTTCATGGAAATATTCTTCTGAGCATTCTTGAATTTTACTCCACAAAGCAGTATCATGTTGACAATTTGGACATTTTTGAGTTCAGGATAAATTAACTTATAAATCTTTAAAATTTAATTCTTGAACTTGTTTTATTGAATTATTATGTCATTGTCATCATCCTCCTGTTTATATTATGTTGAAAGTCATCTGTGGCCTGTAGTGCATAGATGGACTTGGTATGATTATGTCTAGGGATTATTCAGTATAGTCATGACCGTAATATTATAAATGATGTGATAAAAGTCCTCATTGGTCGATAGTGCATTGATGGACAGTTGTTGGCATGATCATGACCATTGATGAAAACACGAATATCATTGGCCCGTAGTGCATGGATAATTTGTGGTCGTGATACTAATGAATATCCTTGGTAGTAGTGTGGGGATGACGTGGTTTATTTAATAAGTCGAGTCTCAAATGATAAAAGTGATGAAAAACCTTTTAAATCATAGAAGATAATAGATTTTATTCTCTACTTGACTCTTCTAATGGATTGCTTGTTTTGCTGCAGTTAAACTTGATGTTTGTTATATTGTATCAGTTTAACATTGTTGAAGGCTAACGATAATTTATTACGCATTATCTTAGCCATAATATTATCTTCATTGGGCTAGTTGAGCTCACCCTTTTGCTTTCATTGTTCTCTTTGAAATGAGAACGTAGCGAGGACTAGTCGGGAAGCGAGAGTGGCGTTCGATGATGATAGCATGAGTAGTCCTCACTATTCTATGAAATAGTGTGATAATAAATGTATTGAGGACTTATTTTGAGTTTGAATACATGCCACAGAAGATAATATTTGTATTAAAACTCTCACATTTCATGTCAGTATATTTAAGATTGTATTTGTATTCTGTACCATGTATTTGGCGACTCAGAATAGGTGATGCATACCTATTTTGGGGGCATCACAGTTGGTATCAAAGCTTAGGGATATGATCCCTGGCTGAGATGTGAGACAAGAACTAGGAGGGGAGAGACGGGGAATTCCTTCGCTAGTATGACCTACCTAAGTTTATTTGGTATTTAATTGGTCGGTCAGAGTATAGGGATAATATGTGATATGTTAATTAACCCTTATTTTGTGGCAGTATTTGAAAATAACATCCAAGAATGTTGAGAATAGTAATGGAGCACAGGAGAACGTTGAGTCTCCACAGATCAATAATCAGGATAATGTGCATCAGGAAGGCGACAATCCTCATACAAATGACAACACTGGCCAAATGATGAACGATGGAATGTTCAGAGGATTTATGCAATTCATGCAACATCAGGCGAGAGCGGCTCTTTTCCAAAATGAAGGTGGAAACACTGGCAACTCTCGGACGGTCACTGCTAAATAGTTCAAGGAGCTGGGACCATCGGAGTTTTTTGGAGAGCCAAAACCACTTAAGGCGGAGATGTGGATAAAGCAAATTTGCAAGATATTTGATGTCTTGGGATGCTCTGAGGAGCAAAAGGTTCCCTTTGCCACCTTCATGTTGTGAGTAGAGGCAGATTACTGGTGGGAATCTGTAAAGCGTACTCAACCTACCGCACTGAAGATGACTTGGGAAAAGTTTCAAGAATTGTTCAACGACAAGTACTTTCTTGAAAGTATTAGTCACATGAAAGAGGTAGAGTACATTAAACTGGAGCAAAACAACATGACCGTGTCGCAGTACGAAGCTAAGTTTGCTGAGTTGTCCCGGTTTGCGTCCCATTTGGTTGATAATGAGGAGATAATGACGCGAATGTTTCTAAGAGGTTTGAAACCCGAGATACGTCAATATCTTATCTCTTATAAACTGTGTTTGTATTCAGATGCTGTTAATAGGGCTCAGTTATTGGAGCGCGATAATGAGTCAACCCAACCAAAAGAGAGCACTCGGAAAAATTATAATACCAGTGATAGCAGTCATCGAAGCGGTGACAATAAGCGTGGAGGGAATCAACATGCCAGAAATGGTAACCACTTTGGTGGAAATCATGGCCAAAACAATAAGAATGGACATTTCAAGAAGAGGAGATTCAACAATGATGGAAAGACCTCAGCATCTGCACTCGTTGTTAAGGAAGGAGAACGACCACCTATCATATGCTTCAAATACGGAGGGGAGGGACATATCAGTCCAAACTACACGATACAGTCCAAAGAATGTTACAATTGTGGAAAAAAAGGTCACCTAGCCCGATTTTATCGTGCACCAAAGTCAAGTCCAGCTGGGACGGTGGCACCAAAGGCGGATACGGACAAAATAAAGTCGGTGGTTTCAGGAAGAGCGTTTTTTGTGACTTCTCAAAAAGCGAGTAACCCAAACGAAGTTAGCACGAGTTAGTTGATTATAAATTATTGCGAAGTCTATACCTTATTAGATACCGGTTCTACCCATTCTTTTATCTCTCTTTCTTGCGCTCAATGTTTAAATTTGACTCCAGAGAAATTAGACTTTGACTTATTGGTTAAAACTCCGTTAGGAGAAACCTTTGTTACCTCCACTGTTTATAAATCTTGTTTGATTCAAATCGACACTTTCACATTACCTGTCGATCTTATCTCTTTGAAAATACTTGCCTTTGATGTAATTTTAGGAATCGATTGGTTAACTAGTCATCATGATTTTTGTAAGGTTGTTAGCTTTCATATTCCTAACCAACCTGTTATACGAATTCAAGCAACCAAACCACTAAAGTCAATCATTGTCATATCAAGCCATAAGTAAAGAGCCCCGAGCCTTTCGTTGTTGACTTCCTTGTGTGGAATGCACCGAAGCCAGACTTTCTATAGGCGACGTCGTGAATAACGATGACAAGTTGATAGGTATCAATGTGATGTACTATCCAAGTCTTGGATGAGAGTCATAATTTTGAATGATATTTCTATTGTTAATAAATTTCCTGACGTATTCCTGAAGAACTTCCTAGCCTACCCCTAGAGCGTGAAATCGAATTTTGTATTGACCCCAGTACAAAACCCATTTCTTCAACCCTTAAATATTTTTTCAACCAAAATGAACGTATAATGCGCCAAAGACGTTGGCTCGAGCTGTTGAAGATTACGATCGTACCATTCAATGTCATCGTGGAAAAGCGAACGTGGTAGCTAACGCGTTGAGTAGAAGATCGCATGCATTTACGAGTGCGATGTTGTTAACACAACAACCCATTTCGTATAACTTACAAATGATGAAGATAGAGTTAAAGACTCTAGGGACCCACGTGAAGATAACGAATATACAAGTAGAATCGACTTTAATCGATAAAGTTAAAGCCGCTCAAACTACACATCTGGAGATGATGAATATGAAGAAGAAGGTTCAAGAAGGCGTTATTCTAGAAGCAAGAGTCGATGAATAAAGGAAATCTCAACCCTCGATTTAATTGGCCCATTTGAAATCCTCGACCGAGTAGGAACTGTGGCTTATAGACTCGCTTTACCGCCAATTATGTCGCGTGTTCATAACATTTTTCACGAATCGATGTTACGTTAATATGTGGATGACCCAAACCACATTATTGAATTGGAACTAGACAAGATAGCAGAAGAATTAACGTACGATGAGATACGTGTTAAAATCTTTGATAAGAAGAATCATATTCGACACTCAAAGGTTATACCTCAAGAGTTAGAATTTGAAATGAAGTTAAGGTATCCTCATCTCTTCGGCATACCAGGTATGTACGTAAATTTCGAGGGTGAAATTCCATAAGGAGGGGAGATTGTGAGACCCCAAATTTTATGAATAAAGATTTAAATTTCTCAAAATATTTTTTTGAATATTATGGTGTGGATTTGATATAATGTTATAATTGTGGGTAATATTTATAAATTTTACAAAGTTCGCAAGTTGTTATATAATATTCGATTGGTCGGGGAATATTCGTTTTAATAGAGAATATTTGTACGACGGCACAATCATTGGTGGACCCCACAACGAAATTATTGTCGGATTGAGAAAATGACATAATTATCTTTTTATAAAAATAACGGCGGAAGTGTTACCGTTAAAACTGTTGAACTACTCGGTAGTAAAAGTACGATGTCTGGCGTAGTTGCATAGTAGCACACAATATTGGTTATTGATGCTTACGTGAGAAGTCACTCAACAGTTGTACTCAATTATTGCTACGATAATTCTTTGCATCATATCTCTCATATTATTGATTCGATTATTGTCACAAGATCATCTCATATAATATGATATATTATTAAATCAATAATTGAGATGACAAAGTTATTCATATTATTAAATTGCAATATTTACAATGTACAGAAGTTACATCAAGGAGAGGTTTGGTCATCTAATTACTTGCGCATGATAAGGAGAAATCCTTATCGGAAAGCCCCATCTTTCATGGGAACGACCTGATTGTTAAATATTGTGAGTTATAATATTAATGATGAATAAGTTCGTGTTGATTAAAGATGAAACTGATAGTTCCATTATGCTAGAATTATTAGTGTTAGTGAAAATTGACATTTATTTCGATAATAATTGATGTCTGGAAGTTATCGAGTAATTAATCGGATAAATGAGGAATTAATTGCTATTAATTCACATGATTATACTATTAAGTCACATGAATGAACTATTAATTCACATGATTTACTATTAGGGGAGGTGGTGCAAGTTTGATAATACTTGCAGGACTAAATTAAAAATGAAAGAAAAGTTGAAGGTATTGTTGTACTGTAATATTTCGAGCCCCAAAACGTGCAATTATCAAAGCTATATTTTCTTATAAATAGAAGCTCATTCTTCCTTCATTTCTCACCAATTCACTAAAGCTATAAAGCAATTATTATAGAGAGAAATTATAGAGAGAAAGAAGAAGAGAAGTCTGCTACCTCTCTATTCCAGTATCCAGCTTTATTCTAAGGTAAGGGGTATTATTTCTTTCATTTTCATGAAGAGAGCTATTTTAATTCCATTCCTTATTATTATGTTGGTATAACTTGTCTATGCGAAGTACTACATACATGGTGAAAATCTTCTGTTATTCCATTCTTTATTATTCTGTTGGAATATCACATGCGTGCGTACATATGCATTAACTTGGTTTCACTATTTATTATTACGTTGGAATAACTCATCTCTGCTAAGTACCGCATACATGGTGAAATTCTTACATTATTCCATTCTTTATTATTCTATTGGAATATATCACATCATGCGTAATTTCGCATTACACGGTTCCATTCTTTATTATTACATTGGGAATAACACATGCATGCGTTCTATCACATGAATGGTGAATTCTTACATTATTCCATTCTTTATTATTACATTGGAATAACTTGTCATGTGAATTACCACATGCATGGTGAATGATCCTTTGTATTCATTCCTTATTAAATTATGGAAATAATCATCTTCACGTGGATTACATGGCGATGCAAAAATCCATTGCAGTTCATATATTCTATTATACTCGATTGGTTAAAGTTTTGGCTTCTATACTCCATGAAATTAGTAGAATATCCACGGATATTTGCGCTTCATCCAAAGATCTATTCATGGAAATATTCTTACGAGCATTCTTGAATTTTACTCCACAAAGCGAGATCGTGTTGACAATTTGGACATTTTTGAGTTCGAGGATAAATTAACTTATAAATCTTTAAAATTTAATTCTTGAACTTGTTTTATTGAATTATTATGCCATTGTCATCATCCTCATGTTTATATTATGTTGAAAGTCATCTGTGGCCTGTAGTGCATAGATGGACTTGGTATGATTATGACCAGGGATTATTTGATATAGTCATGACTGTAATGTTACAAATGATGTGGTAAAAGTCCTCATTGGCCCGTAGTGCATTGATGGAAAGTTGTTGGCATGATCATGACCATTGATGAAAACACGAATATCCTTGGCCCGTAGTGCATGGATAATTTGTGGTCGTGATACTAATGAATATCCTTGGCCGTAGTGCAGGGATGTCGTGGTTTATTTAATAAGTTGAGTCTCAGCGATAAAAGTGATGAAAAACCTTTTAAATCATAAAAGATAGTAGATTTTATTCTCTACTTGACTCTTCTAATGGATTGCTTGTTCCGCTGCAGTTAAACTTGATGTTTGTTATATTGTATCAGATTAACACTATTAAAGGCTAACGATAATTTATTCTGCATTATCTTATCCATAATATTTCTTACTGGGCTAGTTGAGCACACCCTTTTGCTTTCATTGTTCTCTTCATGAAATGAGAACGTAGCAGGGACTAGTCGGGGAACGGAGTGACGGTCCAGATGATAACATTAGTAGTCCTCACTATTCTATGAAATAGTGTGATAATAAATGTATTGAGGACTTATTTTGAGTTTGAATACTGTCTAGAAGACAATATTTATATTAAAACTCAAAGCTCATGTTGTATATTTAAGATTGTATTTGAATTATATACCATGTATTTGACGACTCAGAATAAGTGATGTATACCTATTTTGGGGGCGTCACAAATAATGTATGATAATACCATTGTATGTTAGATAGGATATTGAATTTAGGTATTAAGTGAAGGTTCTCGACCTTGGGGATATTGTGTAAAGTTTAATGTATAAACAATTTATGTTTATATCTTTCGTAATAGTTATAGAAATAGTATACCAGATTCGTGGTGATTGGGACCGGGATCTAGGGTAATTACATTGCAATTTACAATTGCAGATTTGGCGTAGCTACGCCAAGATTAAAGAAACAAACAGCAAGAAATGCTACTGATAAGTTTTTAAGGATTGAGCACTAGCTAGCTACTACACCGATGTTAAGAGTTTTTAGGTAAATAATTACTACCATTAATCCCTGACAATGAGAGGCATTTTATTTTTTTATTTTCAGTCCATGACGTGTTGGCTTAACCTAGTCTAAGATACATGATAAGGAGTTAAACATGTAATGAAGTTCCATAACAGATTGTAATTATGTATTTGATGAATTTAGATTGAAAAGATAATGACTTTGAAAACTTTAACTTGTTATTTGATTAAGACTTGAGAAGTTATTTAAAGCGTGACGATGCCTTATTAAATTTGTGATTTTAGACCTATAAATGGTGTTAGAGATTGGAATATATGGAAGGATAATGAGATGAACTTGAATGAGAATTAAACCTATAGGGTTAATGTTAGTTTAATTAATTGGTATTGTGATTTCAATGGTATATGTAGGGTATCTGGCGAACGTTTGTTATAATTGTATATCTTACACACGAGGCAAGTTCCTAAACCCTATTTTTATGTTGAGCATGTTTCTTAGTTCTATCTTGTTTATGATTATGCAAGCTCTTGTATTCTAATTCTCTTACATTGAGCAAGTTTCACATTCCTAACTTGATATCGTTATGCAAGTTTCTTATATTTAAACTTTTATTGAGCAAGTTCCTAACTTTTGTTTCTTGCTATCCAAAGCATAAATTATTCAATTTCATTGTTCCAAATGAGATTTTCTAACTCTTTTGGATGTAATACTTTGTATATATAATGTCTATTCAATTGTATATTGTTGACATTAAATCTTTGACTTAAGTATCGTTGTTTAATCTTATATTATCGTGTTGAACCTTCGAATAGCTAATAAATATTTATTTATTGGACTAATCTATAATTGTTGAGTGTTCTAAAATTCTAAAATCATTGTTAAGCTATTCCAAACTAAACTTTCTTTAGTGCAGAAATCCTAAAGTCAAACTAAGATGAACAACCCTAATATAAGGGATTATATACGCGTTAGCTTTTAGATGTTTGTGCATAATACATGGTACGAAGGGCTGATCACCCTAAGTACGAAAGAAAAGGTCTGTATAGTCTAATGACTGTTAAAGGTTTAGGTAGAAATACTTATTATTCTTGGGATATAGTTCATGGTCTTAAGACCCTTAGATACAAATCTTGAACTTATTTCCTAATTTTAATCCGAAGAATAAGTTCTTAATTATTCAGTATTCATTTCTTACCCCTATGTTATTGATATTGTCGTCATTTTATTAATGAGCAATTGTTTGCTCAATCTTGCATTTAACACTTTAGTTAAAGTTGAGAAAGTTGATGAATCATCTTCTAGCAAGGGCAAGGGAAAGATGTCTAAATGATGAAGACATTTATGAATTTATTTAATAGAATTCTGTTATGTGACTTATTTTATTTTGTGATGTATTCCATAGACTTCTGTAATAGTTTAAGGTTAGATTACCTGGGATTTTTTTAACGTTGATGTAACCCTATAATGGGGAGGATTATTATTTAAGTTGTTTAATTTATGTATTTATCCTTGATTATGGGTAGTTAGAAGTAATTATTTTGGATAGTGAGCACCAAATCCCGTGGGAATAAAGTACCCAGATTTGGGGGGTGTCACATATGACATCAAAGAATGATCTTTTGAACTTTCCATGGGTTTGCATTGAGGTTAATGTTTCCTTCCCCTTTCCCTCCACCATCAATTTGGTTGTGTTCAATCAGGAGAAATATGAGAATATTATAGTTCCTGTTGATATGGAGAATCAAAGTAGACGTCCCTCTTGTCCTTCATGCAAATTTTTTGGACATTCCCCTCTGAAGTGTCCTAAAGTTCAGCCTGTTGTTGCTGCTTTAAAGTCCTTTGCTGGGCTATCTCTAGGCAGTACTGATCCTTTACAGGAATATAACATTGGCTAAAATATTGCTCCTAGTTCAAATGATTGAGTTATAGTTTCTAGAGTGGTAACGTCTGTGAATAACCCTCTGGTTCAAAACTCCCCTATGGCTACTACTAACTATTTTCCCCCTATTGCCACTCTTGGAGATCCTCTCCCTTCGCTTGAGTCTATTCCCCTAGTGACTGATAATCCCTTTATCTCAAAGCTTAAGGTTATTGATGAGAAGGAAGGGAAAGACTTAAAGCAAAAGTAAAGGACTTGAACTGAAACCACACAGGCTGCCAAGAAAAGGATTAAGGGCAAAGGGAAAGTTGGTAATACCTCTCTCTAATTCTTGTTAATGTTAATTTAGCTTCTTATAATGTTAGGGGGTCTAAATAAAAAGCCAAATTAGGCTTATGTAAAGCAACTTATTGTTGATAATAGTATTACTATAGTTGGGTTACTAGAAACCAGAGTCAAAGAGCCTAATTGTAGGGCTTTTAAATGTGTATGTGTGTGTGTGTGTGTATATATATATATGTATGTATTGTGGGGGATCAGATTAATGTATTAGTAATGGAGGAAGGAGAGAATTAATACTAGTGATAGAGAGAGAAAAAGAGAAGAAAAAAAAGATGGTCCCAAATCTCAAATCCAAAAGGAGAGCAAGACGAATATAATGGTGGATAGCTGATGGGTGGCATTATACTGTGGTGAGGAAAAGCGTGAATGCAAGAGGAGATAGAAGAGTGAGATAGAGAGATAATGGCAGGGGATTAAAGTTAACTAATAGGAGATTTATTCATGTGAAGTTATCTTTGATCAATTCAAAATATAATATCGATAGGCAGGTTGGGAGGTGATCTCTGTATCAATTGGTGAATTGACCAACTTATTATGAAATCAACTTTATGGTAACTGGATCAAACTTATAGTAAATATTTAGGGAAAATGGGATGTTCAATTTAATTTATTTATGACTAATTGGGTTTGAGGGATTAATTATGAGAAAATAATGTCTCGCATGGATATGAATTAGAAGCAAAGAGATGATTAAGGTCAGTTAATAAATTTGAAGGGGAAAGTTTGGGGAGTAATTGGGATTTGAAATACATCTAAAATTACTTTTTAATTATTATTTTTGATATTAAATCATTAAATTTGAATTTCTATTTAATTATTAAGGTTATCTTAAAAATTTGTTTTTTTACAAATACATATCTAATTTTGAAACTAACTAGAGTAATTAATTGGGCGATCAAAATAATTAAAGAATAACTAATTAGTGCCCAAATCAAATAAAAAGACAGATGATTAGTGTAGTTTGGTGCACCCTAATTTCCATGGACAACTTCTTCTCTTCTCATCCTATCCTTCAACAACCACTTTTGATTATGATTTTCACAGTAATGGTAGGATTGGGTTGGATGGAATCCACTTTTTTGGCATTTGGATATCTTTTTTGTTTCCTCCCAACTGGTTCATTGTAAATCCTACTTAAACTCTAGCTCTAGTAATGGCAATTCTTTTTTGGTATCCTTTGCTTATGGCCTTAACTCTTATATGGAAATGAGAGATTTATGGAGAGATCTTGCTTCCTTATCTCCTTCTGATAGCTGGTGTATTTTGGGTGATTTTAATGTCATAAAGAGCTTAACTGAAACTAATCAAGAGGATGTCTATTGGGATATTGGTATGGAGGATTTCAAGGACTGCATCCTAGATATTTGGGCTGATAATATTAGAGGTGTTGGTCCTTTGTTTACATGGTCGAACAATTAAACTCAGAATCCAATTAACAAAAAACTGGATAGGGCGCTTGGGAATGCTTCTTGGTTTTCAAACTATCTTCTTAGCCAAGTCTCCTTTGCTCCAAGAGGATTATATGATCATTCCTTGGTTCTTCTAAACACTGGTATCTCATTCACCCTGTGATAACCCATAATTTCGAATAATCTGAATTTTATGAATACTTTTTTTTATTTAATATTAATATTGACTGTTAATATTGTACTGTGTATCTGTGATACGAGTCTCGAGAAGTGGTCAATTTATGTATTGAATGAAAAATAAGAGTAGAGTTGTGCTTAACAGCTTTAGAAACCCTAACCTTAATTCTAGATAGGGATTCGATAGAAAATACAATTAAAATTATTGTATTAATTAGTACGCGTTTGTACTGTAGAGAAATTTTGATCAATGATTGATCGGATAAGGTTTAAAATTTGTAAACCCTAATAAGGGATTAGAAATCCTAATCTCAGGTTTAGAAACCCTAACGCACAGTTAAGAACCCTAATTGTATGCTGGGAAACCCTAATTTAAAATTCAGGAATCCTAAACCCTAATTAGGAAACCCTAATCCTAATTAGTAAGCCCTAATGTGACGCCCCCAAAATAGGTATACATCACCCATCTTGAGTCGCCAGATACATGGTACAGAAATCAACTACAAACTTAATTATACAACTGTCGTGCAAAATATAACAAAACATAGTTGAGAGTTTAAACACGAATATTGCCTTCTAGACAATATCCATACTCAATGAATTCCTCATTATAATTATTATCACACTATTTTATAGAATAGTGAGGACTACTAAAGCCACTGATCCTGGACCATCACTCCATTCCCCGACTCGTCCCAGCTATATTCTCATTTCCTGAAGAGAATAATGAAAGAAAAGGGTGAGCTCAACTAGCCCAGTAAGAAATATTATGACTAAGATAATGCAGAATAAATTATCCTTAGCCTTCAACAGTATAACAACTGATAGAATATAATAGACAACAAGTTTTAGATCAACAACTGCAGCGGAACAAGCAATCCATTAAAAGAGTCAAGTAGAACATAATGTCTACTATCTCTTCTAGATTAAAAGTCCATCGTTAATATTTCATTCCTGTAATACTCAACAACAGTTCTTTGTTATACCCAAGACAAAAATAACTATCATCACCTGTCTTCACCTAAACCACCAAAGATTATAGTTAAATCCACAATTCATATTTATAATCATGTAAATCAACAGTTTCTCCTTCACTACAAAAAAAAGGCCTATCTGCGACCAATAATATCAGCGACCGCATATCCGGTTGCTGATATTAGTAATAGCGATCGCTATCTGTGACCGTGTTGAATTCTAGTCGCTATTTAATGTCAAGAGCAACCGTATGCGATCGCGATATGAATTTTTCCCCCAAAAAATTTGGTGCGAAACCCTGGCATGGTTTTTTTTGCGACTAATCTCTATCAGTGACCGCTAGCGGTCGCTGGCACATCCACATCATTAAAAATCAGCGACCGCATGCGATCGCTAATAGCGGTCACAGATTATCTAAAACATATTCAGACTCAGGCTTTCGCTCGATTCAGCAGAAAGAAAAAAAAAGAGGGAGACATAAGAGGGAGAAGAGGGAGAAGGGGGAGAAGAGAAGAGGGAGTCCGGTTTCGTGTGTTCGTTCGTGTGTTCAATCTTCTCCAAATCAGACTAATTTTAGAGGTAAGAAATTCTTCTTCTTTTTTTTGGTTGTTTGTTTTTTGTTGTTTGTTATATTTGTTCGTTCTTCTCCAAATCAGTATGTTTGTTCATATGTTTTTTGTTGTTTGTTATTCTAGGAATTTTTGTTTTAAGATTTAATTTAGAGCTGAGATTTGAATGAATGAAAATGAATTTGGGATTATTGAATTTGGGATTACTGAAATTTATAGCTTTTATTGAAATTGGGAATATACTGAAATTGTTGCAAAGAGTTTTATGAGATTACTGAAATTTTTAGGTTAAATTATTTTTAGGGTTAATATGTGTTTAATATACTGAATATGTGTTTTAATATGTGTTGAAATTGGGAATATATTGAATATGTGTTTTAATATGTGTTGAAATTGGGAATATATTGAATTTTTTTTTAATATAACATTATTACTTAGCTAGGTTTTCAGAATTTTCTTTATATAAATTGAAACATTTATTTCATACCCTCGGGTTTCATGACCTAATATGCGAGGAAACATAGGATTTTACCCCTGCCACAATAAAGAACAAAATATCCGTTAACACAATATACTCCATGTATAAACTATGGTTATAAGTTAGTAATGGGATGGATATGGATTTATCATATTGAATGCAAGAATCAGTGGGAAATTAGACTAATAATGAGAGATATCCTCTAATAAGTTGTTACTACCTTAAATTAAACAACTAAAAAATAAAAAGCGATTACTCAAATATGTTATTACAAACAACAAGAATCTCAAAGTATTCTGCAAAAGTAAGATCAACAAAACCACTATGCAATTATGTGCATCTACTTCTCACCATAGTGTGGGTTTCACAAAAAGAAAAAAAACATAATAAGCCATGCTCATACTAAGTTAAAAATATAAATTCACTCATACTCAGGTGAATGGATTATAACCAAAAGAAACTACAATCAATTTATGATTAAACCTTGGTTGCAATATATGATTATACTTATACCAATCCAATATCATGAACATGAGTATGACATAAAACATAACTAGGAATTAAGTTTATCCATATTTCAATCAAGAAGAAGGTTCAAAGAAGTTTATCCATAATTCACATCAAATATACTAATTGATGTTAATAATAAAATTCATTTATAATGTATGTTTATTAAAACTAAAATTCATGTATAATTGTATATTGGTAATGTTTTGATTGATATTATATTGGTAATGTATATGGGTCTGAATTTTTTATTGCTTTAATTTGCATTCAATCGTTATTGTTTTGGTCTTATTGTATTGGAAATTTATATATTTCTCTTGGTTTGTGTCTTGGGTGCCTAGAAATGTCCATATATGCATGCCGTTGTGCATGTGGCTAGTCCATATTGTAGGGGAGACTCTGGCGAATTTTTTTTAAGTATTATAAGTATAAGTTTGAAAAATGTTCATAAGTATTATAAGTATAAGTTTGTAGTTGAATTTTTTTTACCTCTTTTATTGTGAACAGTTTTAGGTTTAAAATATATAATAGCTTTTGGTTATAGGAAAGCTATGCCCATTATTGAAATAAAATGAGAAATTGAATTGTTTGAATATGCGAGTAGCTTAATTTTAGTGATTCTTAGTAAATTGGGTTCTGTTTATATAGAGAGCCTAGGTGCTGCTTATCAATTGGATATAAATATATTGGTGATCCACTAGAGCCTATTAAGGAGTCATTGGAGGCGATAAGGTGGATTGGGGCCGCATGAGGCCACACGAGACCACGCCAAGCTTAGCCAAGCCTAACTGAGGGCCAAGCCAAGCTTAGTTGTCGACATAGATGGTAAGCTATTGAAAACATAAGCCAAAATAGGAAGTGCTAGGGAACTATTAGTGCAACAGAGAAGGTAACTAGACACACTTGGTTAATAAAGAGACTGTTTTGGCTATAATAGAAAAATAAGGGTATTTAACACTTATGTATACAAGACTAAAGCTACAAAATGTTATAGAAGCTATAAATTGCTCAACCAAGTTGTGACCGTGACGCCCCCAAAACAGGTATACATCACCCATCTTGAGTCGCCAAAAATATGGTATAAAATTTAAATACAACTTAATTATACAACAGTCGTGTAAAATGCGACAAAACATAATCTAAGAGTTTTAATAAGAATATTGCCATCTAGACAATATCCACACTCAATGGAGTCCTCATTACATTTATTGTCACACTATTTAATAGAATAGTGAGGACTACTAATGCTATCATCTGGGCCATCACTCCGTCCCCCGACTAGTCCCGGCTACGTTCTCATTTCCTGAAGAGAACAGTGAAAGAAAGGGTGAGTTCAACTAGCCCAGTAAGAAATATTATGACTAAGATAATGCAGAATAAATTATCATTAGCCTTCAACAATGTTAAACTGATAGAATATAATAGACATCAAGTTTAACTGCAGCGGAATAAGCAATCCATTAAAAGAGTCAAGTAGAGCATAAAATCTACTATCTTCTATGATTTAAAAAGTTTTTCATCAACTTTATCGCTGAGACTCAGCTTAATAAATAAAATCCAATCATCCCTGCATCACGACCAAGGATATTTATGTAATCATCAATGGTCATGAATATACCAAATAATCCCTGGTCATAATCACACCAACAATTGTCCATCAATGAACTACAGGCCAATGAGGACTTTTACCACATCATTCGTCACATTACGGTCATGATTATACCGAATAATTCCTGGTCATAATCATACCAAGTCCATCTATGCACGTAAGCCAAAGATGACTTTCATCACAATATAAGCATAAGGATGATGGCAATGACATAATAATTCAATAAAACAAGTTCAAGGATAAATTTTAAAGATTTATAATTTTAATTTATCCAGAAATCAATAACGTTCAAATTGTCAACATGATACTACTTTGTGGAGTAAAATTCAAGAATGCCCAGAAGAATATTTCCATGAAAAGATATTGGATGAAGCGCAAATATCAAGGATATTCCACTAATTTCATGGAGTATAGAAGCCAAAACTTTAACCAACTGGGTATAAAAGAATATATGAAACCGCAAATGGATTTTTGCCCGCCATGCGGTAATCCACGTAGACAGATCATTTTCCATAATTTAATAAGGAATGAATACGAAGCATCATTCACCATGCATGCGGTAATCCACATAGATAGGTTATTCCAACTGAATAATAAAGAATGGAATAATGTGAAGAATTCACCAAGCGATGTAATACGCATGCATGAGTTATTCCAATAGAATAATAAAGAATGGAACCAGGTCATGTGTAACACGTATAGATATGATATTCCAAAAGAATAATAAAGAATGGAATAACAACAGAATTCACCAGGCATGCGATAGACCGCACAAACAGTATATTCCAACAGAATAATAAAGAATGGAACCAGTCGTATGTAATCCGCATGCATGTAATATTCCAACAAAATAATAAAGAATGGAATAACAACAGAATTCACTGCATGCGATAGCCATCACGCATGCAAAAGTTATTCCAATAGAATAGTAAATAATGGAATAATGAGAAGAATTTCACCATATATGCGATTAGATGACAAAGTTATTCCATCATAATAATAAAGAATGGAATAACAACCCCTTACGAGTATTGAAAGAAAATAACTCTCTTCATGAATATGAAAGAATAATACCCCTTAACTTAGAAGAAGATTTGGATCTTTGGAATAGTGAGGTAGTGATTTCTTCTTCTCTCTCTATAATTTCTCTCTATAATAATTGCTCAATAGCTTTAGTGAATTGGTGAGAAATGAAGGAAGAATGAGCTTTATTTATAGGAAAATATAGTTTTGATAATTGCACATTTTGGGGCTCAAAATATTACAGTATAATACCTTCCTCTTTTTCTTCATTTTTTATTTAGTCCTGCAAGTATTATCAAACTTGCACCACCTCCCCTAATAGTAAATAATATGAATCAATAGTTTAATCATGTAAATCAATAGTTATAATCATGTGAAAATACGAATTACAGTATAGTACCTTCAGCTATACCTCCATTTTTAACTTAGTCATACAAGTATTATCAATCTTGCACCACCTCCCCTAATAGTACAAGAATGTGAATCAATAGTACACACATGTGAACAAATAGTTATAATCATGTGAATTAATAGCAATTATTATCGAAATAAATGTTGATTTTCACTAACACTAATAATTCCAACACAATGGAACTATCCAATTCATCTTTAATCAACATGAACTTATTCATCATTAATATTATAATTCACAATATTTAACAACCAGGTCATTTCTTCCACATCGTGGTTTCTCCACAAAACCTTGACTTGAGGTATAACCTTGGAGCGTAGAATATAATCCTTCTTATCCAAGATTTTAATAGACAACTCTTCATACGTTAAATCTTCCTCTATCTCGTCTGGTTCTAATTCAATAATGTGGTTCAGGTCTTTAACATATTTACGTAACATAGATATGTGAAAAACGCTATGAACACGAGACATACTTGGCGGTAAGAAGAGTCTATAGGCCAGAGTTCCTACTCGTTCGAGAATTATAAATGGGCCAATGAATCGAGGATTGAGCTTTCCTCTCTTTCCAAATCTCGTAACTCCTTTCCTTGGAGCAACACGTAACAACACATGATCTCCAATATAGAATTCCACATCCTTTCGATGAAGATCAACATAACTCTTTTGTCGATCTTGTGAGGTTTTTATACGTTGTCGGATTGTTTAAATCTTTTCCGTAGTTATACGTACCAACTCCGGTCCTAACAACGTTGCTTCACCCACCTCATCCCAGCATACTGGAGAACGACACTTTCTATCATACATAGCCTCAAATGGAGCCATGTCAATACTTGCTTGATAACTATTGTTGTAGGAAAACTCCACTAATGGTAAGAACTTGTCCCAACTTCCCTTGAAGTCAAGGACACAGAGTCTTAATAAATCTTTAAGAGTTTGAATAGTCCTTTCTGATTGCCCATCCGTTTGAGGATGATATGCCTAACTAAATCGTAAATTCGTGCCCATAGCTTTTTGCATACTAACCCAAAATCTTGAAGTGAATCTTGGGTCTCGATCAGAAACTATGGATACTGGCATACCATGCAATCTTACAATCTCATTTATGTGCATACTAGCAAGACGTTCAAGTGTATAAGTTTCTCGTATTGGTAAGAAATGAGCAGACTTGGTTAATCTATCAACAATGACCCAAATTTCATCTATGCCTTGAGAAATCTTGGGAAGACCAGTAACGAAATCCATGGTAATGTGCTCCCACTTCCATTCTGGAATTTCAAGTGGTTACAATGGACCTTTTGGAACTTGATGCTTCGCTTTAACTCGTTGATAAGTTAGACACCTTGAGATAAACCCCGCTATCTCTCTCTTCATATTGCTTTACCAAAATGTATGTTAAAGATCATGATAAATTTTGGTACTCCAAGGATGGATTGCAAATGGTGTGTTGTGCGCCTCCATCATTATTTTATACTTCAAGTCAGAATCATTAGGAACACAAAGTCTAGAGTTGACTCGAAGTATTCCTTCTTCATCGATTCTTGCTTCTGAAATAACACCTTCTTACACTTTCTTCTCCATATGCATCAGCTCCAGGTCTGTAGCTTGAGCAGCTTTAACTTTATCAATTAAAGTCTGTTCCACTCGTATATTCGCCATCATCACATGGGTCCCTGGAGTCTTTAACTCTATTTCCATCCTTTCCAAGTCATACAAAATGGGCCTTTGTGTTGACAATATTGCATTTGTGCCCGCATATGATCTTCTACTCAATACGTCAGCTACTACGTTCGCTTTTCCAGGATGGTATTGGATGGTATGATCATAATCTTTCAATAACTCAAGCCATCGTCGTTGTCGCATGTTGAGTTCCATTTGAGAGAAGAAATATTTGAGGCTTTTATGATCCGTATAGATCTCCACCTTCTCTCCATATCTGTGCAATGCCTCCAAATCTTAAGCAAAACGCATCGGGCCGCTAACTCTAGATCATGAGTAGGATAATTCCTCTCATATTCTTTGAGTTGTCATGAGGCATAAGCTATGACTTTCCCATGTTGCATGAGAACACATCCTAACCCTTTGCACGAAGCATCATCATAGTGAGATGACAAATCCCTCCGAGCAGAGATGGTATTGTCGAGCAGGTCTTTGAAATGAGTCTTCTCTTGAGTTCTTGAAAACTCTTCTCACATTCCTCACTCCAATAGAACTTTGTATCTTTTCGAGTCAACTGAGTTAATGGAGTAGCAATTCGAGAAAATCCTTCTAAGAATCTCTGATAATAACCAGCTAAGCCGAGAAAGCTACGCATTTGATCCATCGACTTTGGTTGCCCTCGACTTTAAATTGCTTCAATCTTCGCTGGGTTAATAGATATTCCATGATTTGATATCACGTGCCCAAGGAATGCAACTTCCTCAAACCAGAACTCACATTTCTTCAACTTGGCATATAGCTTGTTTTCACGAAGCTTTTGGAGTATCAGCCTCAAGTGTTGCTCAAGGTCTTCACGGGTTTTGGAGTATATGAGGATGTCATCAATAAAGATGACTACAAAGTGATCCAAATATTCCTTGAATACTCGGTTCATCGTGTCCATGAAGGCAGCAGGAGCATTAGTCAATCCAAAAGACATGACTAGGAATTCATAATGCCCGTACCGAGTTCTGAAAGTAGTCTTTGGAATGTCATCAGTTTTAATCTTCAACTGATGAATATCCAGAACGAAGATCAATCTTTGAAAAGAATTTGGCTCGTTGCAACTGGTCAAACAGGTCATCAATGCGAGGTAACGGGTACCTATTTTTGATGGTGACATGATTCAACTCTCGATAATCAATACAAAGTTGCATACTTCCATCTTTCTTCTTCACGAATAGAACAGGAGCACCCCAATGAGACGTACTAGGATGAATGAAACCGATGTCTAACAATTCCTGTAGTTGGGTTTTTAAATCCTGAAGTTCAATAGGAGCCATTCGATATGGGGCTTTGGAAATGGGTTTTATACCGGATTCAAGGTTGATACAAAATTCAATTTCACGCTCTGGGGGTAGGCCAGGAAGTTCTTCAGGGAATACGTCAGGAAATTTATTAACAATAGAAATATAATTCAAATCTGACATATTTTTATCTAAGTCCGTGACATGGGATAAGAAAGCTTGACATCCGTTTTCAATAAACGAATAGCTTTATGACTTGATTTGACAGTGATTGATTTTAGTGGTTTGGTTGCTTGAATTCGCATAATAGGTTGGTTAGGATTATGAAAGCTAACAACCTTACGAAAACAATCGATTTTAGCATGATGAGTAGTTAACCAATCAATCCCTAAAATCACATCAAATGCAAATATTTTCAAGGAAATAAGATCGACAGGTAACGTGCAGTTACCGATTTGAATCAAGCAAGACTTATAAATAGTGGATGTAATAAAGGTTTCTCCCAACGGAGTTTCAACAGATAAGTCAAAGTCTAATTTCTCTGGAGCCAAATTTAAATGTTGAGCGCAAGTAGGAGAAATTAAAGAATGGGTAGAACCGATATCAAAGAAAGTATAAACTTCACTAGAGTTTATGATTAGCTTACCCGTGATCACTTTGTTCGGATTCCTTGCTATTTGAGAGGTTACGACAAATGCTCTCCCTTGAACTACCGGTTTTGTCTTGTCTGGGACACCCTTTGATGCCACCATCCCAGCTGGACTTGACTTTGGTGCACGACAAAATTGGGCTAGGTGACCTTCTTTTCCACAATTGTAACACGCTTTGACCCACGCATCGCTAGCTTTGACCGATGTGTCCTTCCTCCACATTTGTATCATACTGATGGCGGTCGTTTCTCTTCCTTAACAACTTTGGTCTTTGAAGTCTTTCCATCATTGTTGAATCTCCTCTTCTTGAAATGGCCACTCTTATTGTCATGGCCGTGATTACCACCGAAGTGATTACCATTTCTGGCATGTTGATTCCATCCATGCTTATTGTCACCGCTTCAATGACTGCTACCGCTGGTGTTATCGACTTGTCGGCTGTTCTCTCTTGGTTGGGTTGACTCATTATTGTGCTCCAATAACTGAGCCATATTCACAACATTAGAATACAAACACAGTTTGTGAGAAATTAGGTATTGACGAATCTCGGGTTTCAAACCTCTTAGAAACATCCGCATCATTCTCTCCTCATTATCAACCAAATGGGACGCAAACTGAGATAACTCGGTAAACTTAGCTTCGTACTGCGCCAAGGTCATATTGTTTTGCTCAAGCTTGATGAACTCTACCTCCTTCATGTGATGAATACTTTCAGGAAAGTACTTGTCATTGAACAGTTCTTGGAACTTCTCCCAAGACATCTTCAGTGCGGCACGTTGAGTATGCTTTCTGATTCCCACCGAAGAATCAAGGCACTTTCGTAACATGAAGGTGGCAAAGGGAAACTTTTGCTCCTCGGAGCATCCCAAGACATCAAATATCTTGTTGATCTGCTTTATCCACGTCTCCGCCTTAAGTGGTTTTGGCTCTCCAAAAAACTCTGGTGGTTCCAGCTCCTTGAATTGCTTAGTGGTGACCATCCGAGAGTTGTCAGTGTTTCCACCTGCATTTTGGACATGAGCCGCCCTCGCCCGATGTTGCATGAATTGCATAAAATCTCTGAACATCCATCATTCATCATTTGATCGTTGTTGTTTACCTGAGGATTATTGTCTTCCTGTTGCACATTATCCTGGGTATTAATCTGTGGTGACTCAACGGTCTCATGTGCTTCATTGCTTATCTTAACATTTTCTGATGCCATTTTCAAATACTGCCACAAAACAAGGGTTAATTAACATATCACATATTATCCTTATACTCTGACCGACTAATTAAATACCAAATAAACTTAGGTAGGTCATACTAGCGAAGGAATTCTCCGTCTCTCCCCCCTAGTTCTTGTCTCACATCTCAGCCAGGGATCATATCCCTAAGCTTTGATACCAACTGTGACGCCCCCAAAACAGGTATACATCACCCATCTTGAGTCGCCAAAAATATGGTACAAAATTCAAATACAACTTAATTATACAACAGTCGTGTAAAATACGACAAAACATAATCTAAGAGTTTTAATAAGAATATTGTCATCTAGACAATATCCACACTCAATGGAGTCCTCATTACATTTATTGTCACACTATTTAATAGAATAGTGAGGACTATTAATGCTATCATCTGGACCGTCACTCCATCCCCCGACTAGTCCCGACTATGTTCTCATTTCCTGAAGAGAACATTGAAAGAAAGGGTGAGCTCAACTAGCCCAGTAAAAAATATTATGACTAGGATAATGCAGAATAAATTATCATTAGCCTTTAACAATGTTAAACTGATAGAATATAATAGACAACAAGTTTAACTGTAGCGGAACAAGCAAACCATTAAAAAAGTCAAGTAGAGCATAAAATCTATTATCTTCTATGATTTAAAAAGTTTTTCATCAACTTTATCACTGAGACTCAACTTAATAAATAAAATCGAATCATCCCTGCATCACGACCAAGGATATTCATGTAATCATCAATGGTCATGACTATACCGAATAATCCCTGGTCATAATCACACCAACAACTATCCATCAATGAACTATAGGCCAATGAGGACTTTTACCACATCATTCGTCACATTCTGATTGGCCATGATTATATCGAATAATCCTCGGTCATAATCATACCAAGTCCATCTATGCACGTAAGCCAAAGATGACTTTCATCACAATATAAGCATGAGGATGATGACAATGACATAATAATTCAATAAAACAAGTTCAAGGATAAATTTTAAAGATTTATAATTTTAATTTATCCAGAAATCAATAACGTCCAAATTGTCAACATGATACTTCTTTGTGGAGTAAAATTCAAGAATGCTCAGAAGAATATTTCCATGAAAAGATACTGGATGAAGCGCAAATATCAAGGATATTCCACTAATTTTATGGAGTATAGAAGCCAAAACTTTAACCAACTGAGTATAATAGAATATATGAAACCGCAAATGGATTTTTTCCCGCCATGCGGCAATCCACGTAGACATATCATTTTCCATAATTTATTAAGGAATGAATACGAAGGATCATTCACCATGCATGCGGTAATCCACATAGACAGGTTATTCCAACAGAATAATAAAGAATGGAATAACAGAAGAATTCACCAGGCGTTCGTAATCCGTACAGACATGTTATTCCAATAAAATAATAAAGAATGGAATAATAGAAGAATTCACCAGGCGTGCGTAATCCGTACAGACAGGTTATTCCAACAGAATAATAAAGAATGGAACCATGCGTAACCCGCACAGACAAGATATTCCAACAAAATAATAAAGAATGGAATAACAACGGAATTCACCAGGCATGCGATAGACCACACAGAAAGGATATACTAACAGAATAATAAAGAATGGAACTAGGTCATGCGTAATCCGCACAGACAGGATATTCCAACAGAATAATAAAGAATGGAATAACAACATAATTCACCAGGCATGCGATAGACCGCATAGACAGGTTATTCCAACAGAATAGTAAATAATGGAATAACAGAAGAATTTCACCATGTATGCGGTACTTCACATAGACAGGTTATTCCAACATAATAATAAAGAATGGAATAACAACCCTTACAAGTATTGAAAGAAAATAACTCTCTTCATGAATACGAAAGAACAATACCCCTTACCTGAGAAGAAGACTGAATATTGGAATAGTGAGGTAGCAGACTTGACAGAACTTCTAGACATTGTCAATATTGCAAATAATAATATGAATAACTTTGTCATCTCAATTATTGATTTAATAATATATATTATGCAGATGATACTGTGACAATAATTGAATCAATAATATGAGAGATATGATGTAGCAATTACTGTAGCAATAATTGAGTATAACTGAGTGACTTCTCACGTAAGCATCAATAATCAATACAATGTGCTACTATGCAACTAACGCCAGACATCGTACTTTTTTACTAAGGGTAGTTCAACAGTTTTAACGGTAACACTTTCGCCGTTATTTTTATTAAAAGATAATTCTGTCTTTTTCTAACTACGACAATACTTTCATTGTGGGGTCCACCAATGATTGTGTCGTCGTACGAATATTCCCTGTTAAAATGAATATTCCCCGACCAATCGAATATTATATAACCACTAGCTTACTTTGTAAAATTTGTAAATATTACCCACAACTATAACATTTTATCAAATCCACACCATAATATTCAAAAATATATTTCGAGAAAATTATTCTTTATTCATAAAAGTTGGGGTCTTACAGTGACTATCCCAAAACATAAAAGATTATAGAAAGGGACTGTGAGGGGTATAATGTTAAAACATGTTAGCTGAGGCCTTAGATGGACTCTTCAATTCTTGGCGTGAAGCCTTAGATGGTGGTAGTTTTCTTAAGAAGAAACATTTTAATGCATCTGAATACCAACCAAATATGTATTACTGATATAAAGCTAGCATGAATGAAATACATTACGTATGCACTTACGATTAACAATAAAAACAAATTTAAAATAAATTAAAATAAAATAACATGATATAATATAACTATTAAACTAAGTAGTATTTACTTAGTTTCTCATACTAAATTTAATAACATTTAAAGTTTCTTATACTGCTTCAATTGCATTGGAACCTATAAATGTGACGCTTGGATTGTCCACCGATGGGTTCAATCCATTTGTCCACTCATTTATTTTCGCACTCATATTGGGTTCGTGATTGTTACTCCGTACAACTTGCCTCCTTGGATGTGTATGAAACAGCCATACTTGTTTCTTTCACCCGTGGTTCCTGGTCCTAAGAGTCCTGGAAAGAACTTAGATGTTTACTTGAGACCTCTTACAGACGAGTTAAAAGTATTGTGGGAGGATGGAGTACAGACTTGGGATGTTGCAATTAAAACAAATTTCAACCTTAGGGCAACGGTTATGTGGACTATAAGTGACTTCCCAGCTTATGGTATGTTAGCTGGATGGAGTACACACGGGAAGTTGGCTTGTCCGTATTGTATGGAGCATACAAAGTCATTTAATCAATCAAAAGGTCGAAAGCCTTGCTGGTTTGAAAGGGATAGACCACCTACAGATTGGCAAGTTATAATTAATACTTCCGCCCGTAGTCGTGTAGAAGTAGTTGATGGGGAGATTTACCAAGAGCAGATGCTTCATAGTCAAACTATAATAAATGTGGAGGACGACAATGAAGTAATCTAGTTAGATGGTGTAGATGAACCACATGAATTAGCTCCTGAGTCAATACTTGTGTCAGATGACATTAATACTGAGGAGGAAGAGGTATTGGACCGAATCGACGATTGAATCAAGCGGATGATGGTTATGAATCTGCAACACGATTCAAGATGATTACAGAATCGACATATGACACTTGAACAAATGAAATGTATGTTTAGCATTACATGTTTTTTTATATCATTCATCATGTTTATGTACTTAACTATTTAAATGTAATTTTGTTTATTGTCATTTTATATTCATATATATACATGTTTATATCACTATCATGTTTATTGTCATTTTATATATTCATATATATATATATATGTAATCAAATATAACTCATATATACATCTTGAAATTTGTAATATATAGATGGCTTACAAAGCCAATGTGGCTTGGGTAGGGGACCTAATCATGTGCCCAAGGCCCCTACTAATCCAGGATGATCGGATTCTTATTGATTCGCCTCCTCCGAATAAAGACGACGTCCGCAAAGATTTATATATAAGAATTTTAGATGTAAATTGCTTTAATATATCTAGTTATCGTTGATGTAAATTGTTGTATACTATAGTGATTTTTCATATAATAAGATCGTCAAGTGCATATCACAGTTGTGTTTACAGAATTGGCCTACACCTGTGATTACGTGGGCGAGCACACCTATCGCCCACAAGGATCTTTGTTTGAAATTTGAATTCGTGTATGTTTTTTTTTTAATTATGACAGATAATATAATATTCTAATTAAGGATAATTGTTTAGTAATGTTATTATTGTTGTTTTATTTGCAGAAAAGGTATAGATGGGAGGACACGCATGCTTCAGTGATTTAGACATTATTCTGGCAAAACTGCGCCGTCTGCACCAAGGATAATTTGAACAAAGAAAGACAAAAAGCCCTTCACAATGCCGAGATCAACCATCTAGGCCAGGGAGAGGATTACATGCACGAACATAGCCCCTGGTGGTGCACCCAGTTCGTATGGGCTGAGATGTGTGCCCAATGGAGAGTTGAGAGCTGGGTGAAAAGATGAAAGATCGTCGTCACTAATGGATCCTCCTAAAAATTCGATGGCGAAAAAGGCTAAAGGACATACTGGCGGCAATATTTCACGATTCTGCGACATATCAACCGCTGTGGAATGCGTATTTACAAGTTTTAATATGTTTACAATCATGAATTATAGAAAATATATCATATTTTTACTTAGTAATATTGTATTATTTTTTGTATAGGAGTCTCAGTCTCAAGGTCAGCCTATCCATTGGCTGGATGTGTACGTGGCCATCCGTGATGGTCTGCCTGATGCTATCCAGATAGCGGTAATAAGTTTTAACAACTTGATCTTGTTTATCAATGCTTACATAATTTATTTTTAACTATTGAATTGTTAAGATGATGACAGGATACTTATAAGCGTTTATTGAATGAGCGTTATCCTGAAGGCACTCTACGTCCGCTTATTGATCAAGAATTATGGGAGAGGGTGTCTGTTGTGAAGAAGAACTACATTAAAGGTCAAGGACAACGATGACGCCCATCCTTCAGTGGCTCAGGCTGCTTTTCTACCCAGTCTTCATAGTCATCGAGCCATCCAGCTGTTCATACTCCGGCTGACTGTGTGAGAGCTATATGTCGAGATCGAGATCTTCTGAAGATACTGGGCGGGCATCTGAGGGCTCTGAGTCCTGAGGAGTTAGCTGAAGCAGTAACGACAGCAGTAGTAGGACAACATGGGGATGGTGACGAGGTATAAAATCAATTTATTGTATATATTGTCATAATATATACTAGTATCAACATAGTTACTATAACATGTAACTTGTTTTATTATTTTGTTAATTATAGGGTGATCAAGGAGGCGATGATGCTTGACGTACCTACTATAGACCAGTTTGTAGTTATTTGATAACCTTGTACTTGTATATTCATTCAATTCATATTGGTTTTCTGTATGTTACTTAAAAAATATTAGATTTGTTTATATTTATTCAATTCATATTGGTTTTTAAAGGTTTATATAGTTTATATACTAGTTTGGTGTATGTGTCGGTGGACGATGGATGTTTATATTATTGTGCATCCTGTTTATCTTGTTGTGTATGTGTGTTGGGATAAAGGTGTACAAAGCAGTATGTGTTTTTGGGAATTCGCAAAACAAAGCGACAAAAAATCGGTTTCGGTTTAATCAGATTAGCGACCGCATGCGGTCGCTGATACCTATTAGCAACGGCTTACCATTTGATGGTATTAGCGACCGCATGCGGTTGCTGACAGCAGTCGCTACCACGTGGACCACGTCAGCTTTGGCCCTTGACCATGCTGACTCATCTTAGTGACCGAATTTTTCATTTCGATCGCTCATATCGGTCGCAGATAAATCGGTCGCTAGTAGTGGTCACTGATGTGCACCCCAACGACCAAATTTTATGCGATGACTATCAGCGATCGTAGTCGGTCGCTGATAGTTATCTGCGACCGTGGGCGGTCGCTGATAAACCTTTTTCTTGTAGTGCTTGTCACAAAGGCTTAATAGAACGTTTACTCAATATCCTTACCCTAAAGGCTAAAGATATTCAAATGTAATAACAATGATCATACCAATCATTTGTCTAACTTTGCACTACGGGCCAAAGATATTCAACTATAAAACCAATGGTCATGATCATACCAATCAATTGTCTGTTAGTGCACTACAGCTAAAGACATTCAACTGTTAACTAATGGTCATGATCCTGCTAATCATATCATCGAATTATCCATGCACTACAGACCAATGATATTCGTTATTATCACCAGTGGTTATGATCATGTCATACACATGTCCATCTTTGCACGTAAGCCAAAGATATACAACTATAAAACCAATAATCAATAGTCCATCTTTGCACATAAGCCAAAAATATACAACTGTAAAATAAATAATCAACATTCCATCTATGCACGTAAGCCAAAGATGACTTTCATCATAATATAAGCATGAGGATGATGACAATGATATAAGAATTAATCAAATGAAATAAAGGATAAATATTAATGACTTTAAATTTATCCAGAGTTTAAAAATATCCAAATTGTCAACATGATACTACTTTGTGGATTAAAATTCAAGAATAATATTCATGTACCAAAAATAATTTGGACAGAAAAGAAATATATTTTTCGGGTGAATAGTATCCCGTGAATAGTACTTCAGGAATAGTACCCCGTGAATAGTACCCCTACATGAAAAATACCCCAAATACCCGAGTGAATAATATTCGGGTGAATAGTAATTGGGTGAATAGTAACCCATTAATAGTAACTTGTGAATAATACTCTGGCATGAAAAGTGCCCCGAATACCCGAGTGAATAATATTTGAGTGAATAGTAACCGGGTGAATAGTAACCCGTAAATAGTAACTCATGAATAGTATTCCGTCATGAAAAGATCAATAATTATCAAAAAATCTCAGAATAATATTTCCATGAAAAGATACTGGATGAAGCGCAAATATCAAGGATATTCTATTAATTTCATGGAGTATAGAAGCCAAAATTTCAACAAAATGAGTATAGAATTCAAAATCTAAAACGAAATAATATTACTTACATACTACATAGTATGGAAGAAAATATTATTTCAAGAGAATATTGAACAAAAATAACATCCCTTGAATGGAACTAATATTTCAACGAATATTTAACAAAGATAATATTCCTACGAATATTGAACGAAGATAATATTCTTTATGAATATTGAACGAGAATAATATTCATATGAATACGAAAAATAATATCTCTTCAGAATATGAAATAAATAATACCCCTTACGACTGTTGAACGAAAATAATATTCCTACAGATATTGAACGAAGATGATATTCCTTAAGAATATTGAACGAAAATAATATTCATACGAATAAAAAAAATAATACCTCTTCAGAATATGAAATAAATAATACCCCTTACATTTGTTGAAGCGAAAATAATATTCCTATAAATATTGAACGAAGATGATATTCCTTACGAATATTGAACGAAAATAATATTCATATGAATACGAAAAATAATATCTCTTCAGAATATGAAATAAATAATACCCCTTACGACTGTTGAACGAAAATAATATTCCTATGAATATTGAACGAAGATGATATTCCTTACGAATATTGAATGAAGATGATATTCCTTACGAATATTGAACGAATATAATATTCATACGAATACAAAAAATAAAATCTCTTCAGAATATAAAATAAATAATACCCCTTACCTCAGAAGAAGACTGGATACTTGAGTAGTGAAGTAGCAGACTACTCTTCTTCTTTCTCTCTATAGCTTCTCTCTCTATAATTGCTCTTGTGAGTCTTAGTGAATTGGTGAGAATGAAGGAAGAATGAGCTTCTATTTATAGAAAAATATAGTTTCGATAATTGCACGTTTTGGGGCTCGAAATATTACAGTATAATATCTTTATCTTTTCCTTCATTTTTAATTTAGTCATGCAAGTATTATCAAACTTACACCACCTCCCCTACTAGTACATCATGTGAATTAATAGTTCAATCATGTGAATCAATAGTTCTATACATGTGAAAATACGAATTACAGTATAGTACCTCCATCTATACCTCAATTTTTAACTTAGTCATGCAAGTTTTATCAATCTTGCACCACCTCCCCTAATAGTACAAGAATGTGAATCAATAGTACACACATGTGAACAAATAGTCATAAGCATGTGAATTAATAGCAATTAATTGCTCATTTATCCGATTAATTACCCGATTGGTCAATATAACTTCCAGACATCAATTATTATCGAAATAAATGTCGATTTCCACTAACATTAATAATCCCAACATAATGGAACTATTAATTTCGTCTTTAATTAACACGAACTTATTCATCATTAATATTATAACTCACAATATTTAACAACCAGGTCGTTCCTAGGAAAGAAGGGGCTTTCCGATAAGGATTTCTCCTTATTGGCGCGCAATTAGGTGACCAAACCTCTCCTTGACAGAACTTCTAGACATTGTCAATATTGTAAATAATAATATGAATAACTTTGTCGTCTCCATTATTGATTTAATAATATAAAATATTATGCAGATGATAATGTGACAATAATTGAATCAATAATATGAGATATATGATGCAGCAATTACTGTAGCAATAATTGAGTATAACTGAGTGACTTCTTACGTAAGCATCAATAATCAATACAGTGTGCTACTATGCAACCACGCTTATTACTGTACTTTTACTACCGGGTAGTTCAACAGTTTTAATGGTAAAACTTTCGTCGTTATTTTTATAAAAAGATAATTCTGTCATTTTCTAAATACGACAATACTTCCATTGTGGGGTTCACCAATGATTGTGCCGTCGTACGAATATTCCCTGTTAAAATGAATATTCCCCAACCAATCGAATATTCCCTGACACACCTAATAATTTAACCATTTACTAAATAATATAATAATTATAAAAAATTTGAATACTTTCATTTCATAAAATTCGGGATCTCACACCTAATGTGTTTGATAACCTTTAATATAATTAGGAAACCCTAATTAAATTTTAGTAATCTTAATTTCCTATTTTAATAGAACCCTAATTAGAAATTTTTGGAAACTAAAGTTGGAGAACTTAAGGGTTAGAACCTTAGGGTTAAACCCTAAGGGTTGGATCAAAGTCTTTTATGCCATTAAAATTTTTAGGAGAATGTCCAAAATGCCCTTTTAGTATATTTTTAATAGCTAACTTGAAAATCTTTCCAAATTAAGAGTAGGGGACCAACTAAAGTTCAATATTTGACTTATTTCTCAGCCATAAACTGATCTAGCATGACACCTTGCATTGTATAGATACATTGTATCATATTATAAGAGATCTAAGAGAGAGAAAGTCCATTAATTTGCTCATTTTGCACTCTAGCTCTCCACAACTCTCTCTCTCCCAAACCTTCGGATTTGCTAAGTGTCTCAGTCCCATTAACAGCCCCTAGATCACCAAGAACAGATTGGTAAAGCTAAGATTGAAGCTTTGTATTAGAAAGGTATAACCCTAACTCACCATTTGATCTTGTATGCTAAGAAAATATTTATGTTTATGTGTTTAGATTCACGCTAGAAGATGTTTTATGATGATCTATGAAGATAAATCATAGATCTATAGCATTAGAGACCTTAAAAAGTGAAGTTTTTCAAAACTGTTCTTGAGCTTAAAAGTCGTCTGACAAGCTTATGTCAGTGGCTCTAGATTCTTTTCTATTTATGATTTTTATTGTTTTAAAGTTTTAATCCATACTTTGACATGATATCTGTGATCTGCAAGTGGAATCCAAGATATTCGATTTCCAGATTACAAGATATAGTCTGTCAAAGTTAGTTGACCGACCATGACTGAGCAAATTCTGGGTAACCCAAAAATACATGAACAAAGTCTGACAAGTTTTTGGAATGCCTTGATCTGTCAGTGTTTAAGAGTTTTGATGTTGTTGTTGTGACCAGTTTATAGCCTGTTATATGTTCTTTAAATCCATGGCTTTAGGTCCCACAAACAATCAACAGAATCGGTGTAGTGGATGGTCAAACTAGACCATCCAATCACGGTTTAAGTTTCTGGAAAACCCATAAACGGTATAAACGAATTTTCTGACAGCCTTTGACCATATTAAATTTAGATATTGGGATGTTTTTGAGCTGATCTATTGTTATATATAAATTTTAAAAATTACCAAAAATGGTTTTAAAAAATAATTTAAATTATGAAAAATAACTTTTAATTATTTGGGATATTTTTCATTAATATTTATAATTATTTGAATATTAATGATATTTAATTTTTTTAATTAGTGTTTTAAATAAATTAGAGAAAATGATTTTTATATTATATAAATTATTTTAAATAAGAATAAAGTATTTTAAAATATTTTGAATTATAAAATGTAAGTCCCCAACTTTTATGAATAAAGAATAATTTTCTCGAAATATATTTTTGAATATTATGGTGTGGATTTGATATAATGTTATAGTTGTGGGTAATATTTACAAATTTTGCAAAGTAAGCAAGTGATTATATAATATTCGATTGGTCGGGGAATATTCATTTTAACAGGGAATATTCGTACGATAACACAATCACTGGTGGACCCCACAACGGAAGTATTGTCGTCGTTAGAAAATGACAGAATTATCTTTTAATAAAAATAACTACGAAAGTGTTACCGTTAAAACGCATTGAACTACCTTAGTAGTAAAAGTACAAGAATGTCTGGCGTGGGTTGCGTAAGAGTACATCAGTATTGATTATTGATGCTTACGTGAGAAGTCACTCGGTTATACTCAATTATTGCTACAATGAATTGCTACATCATATCTCTCATATTATTGATTCAATTATTGTCAAAGATTATCATCGCATAATATATATTATTAAATCAATAATTGAGGCGGCAAAGTTATTCATATTATTATTTGCAATATCGATCGAATGTCAGAAGTTCATCAAGAGAGGTTTGGTCACCTAATTGCGTGCCAATAAGGAGAAATCCTTATCGGAAAGCCCCCTCTTTCCTGGGAACGACCTGGTTGTTAAATATTGTGAATTATAATATTATTGATGAATAAGTTCGTGTTGATTAAAGATGAATTGGATAGTTCCATTGTGTTGGAATTATTAGTGTTAGTGAATATCGACATTTATTTCGATAATAATTGATGTCTGGAGGTTTTATTGACCAATCGGGTAATTAACCGAATGAATGAACAATTAATTGCTATTAATTCACATGATTATAACTATTTGTTCAAATGTGTGTACTATTGATTCACATTCTTATATTATTAGGGGAGGTGGTGCAAGATTGATAATACTTGCATGACTAAGTTAAAAATGGAGGTATAGTTGAAGGTACTATACTGTAATTCATATTTTCACATGATTATAACTATTGATTCACATGATTAAACTATTGATTCAAATTATTTACTATTAGGGGAGGTGGTGCAAGTTTGATAATACTTGCAGGACTAAATTAAAAATGATGAAAAAGAGGAAGGTATTATACTGTAATATTTTGAGCCCCAAAACGTGCAATTATCAAAACTATATTTTCCTATAAATAAAAGCTCATTCTTCCTTCATTTCTCACCAATTCACTAAATCTATAGAGCAATTATTATAGAGAGAAATTATAAAGAAAAAGAAGAAGAGAAGTCCTCCTACCTCACTATTCCAAAGATTAGGTCTTCTTCTAAGGTAGGGTATTATTATTCTTCGTATTCATGAAGAGAGTTATTTTCTTTCAATACTCGTAAGGGTTGTTATTCCATTCTTTATTATTATGTTGGAATAACTTTGCCTACGCTAAGTACCGTATACATGGTGAAATTCTTTTGTTATTTCATTCTTTACTATATTCGCATTTTAATAACCACATGCATGCGATCTTTTTCGTATGCACAGTTAATTTCATTGTTATTTCATTCTTTATTATTCATTGGAATATCACGCTTGATGCGGATTACATACATGACACAGTTACATTCTTTATTATTCTGTTGGAATATTCTGTCTGTGTGGTCTATCGCATGTCTGGTGAATTCTGTTGTTATTCCATTCTTTATTATTATAACGCCCGAGAAAATTGGATTTTTATAACAATTAAATTTTTATTTGATTATGTGAATTAAATGAATTTAATTGATTTATTATGTGAGTAAGCTATGTGAAGGTCGTTCTATGACCTAGAATGTGCTAATATGGTTATTAATCTGGCTACGTGCTAGAATTAATTGTTTGGAATTTCCAAGACGAAATAAATATTTTCCAAGAAATTTCTGTAAAAATACTATTCATTCGTTTCTGTTCGGGGAATTATTTTGAAATTCTGAGAAACGTGTAATGATAGAATATCGAGATAAGATAAAATATCTGATAATATTTCATTATGGAAAACGTAGCTTTCGCCTGCAGACTTAAAACCTAAGGGTTGAGTATATTGATTTTCGAGAAGGAAATGAAACTCGTAGAGGGATTTGCGTTATAATTAAAGCTAGTGTTATACAATTATGGTACTAATTAATACCTATGTATAATACGATGAGTAAATACGACGTATAATACGATTATTGTACGAGTAGTATACGGAGAGAATACGTGAATTGTATGTATAAAATATAATTCGTATTATAGAATTAAGTTAAGTCTTAATGTTAATTCATTTGAGTTGGATTATTCATTAGTTCAATTATTTGAATGAACAAGCCCAAGTGATTAGTGGGTTAAGCCCAAGTCAAGGTCCAATGTTAATTTAGTTAAGCCCAATTCATGGAAACCGAACCGTGGATCGAACTGGTGGGTCACCGAATGGGTAAAACCCATGGGGCAACCCATGGGATGACCCATGGTAAGGGTGGGCTGGCCACCTTAGTGTGCAAGCTAAGAATAAGTCTTGGTCACCAAGCATTTTACTTGGTGACCAAGAGTGAATAGTAAGGAGGTGATGGTAGTTTGTCCAAATTGCCCTCCATTCTATTTTCCTATAAATAAGAAGCTAGGTTGGTTCATTTGTGAGTTTTTTAATTGCCCAACTTAGATTATTTGAGAGAGAAAGAGAGTTAGACTACACAAATCATACACTTTGGAAGCTTTGACTTAGAGTTTTCAAGAGATTTCATAAGAGCTCTTGAGGTAATAATCCTTATCTTTCATTTCCATCTCTTTTGATTTTCTTTTATCTTGGAGGATCATAAAATGGGTGGTATATGTATTGTATAGTGGATTAAAGATGACTTACCATAGATTCAATCTCTATAAGTCATGAGATCGTAAGAATCATAGGGTTCGTTATAGTTTCAAACCATGAAAATATTGTTTGTTGAGATCGATTGTTTATAAACGATTGAACTCCATTAATACGTTAATATATGCATCTTTCTTGGTTAGGATGTAGATATGAAATCCATGGAGTATTCCATGTGATTTGGCCTAGAGAACGTTAGTAACGAATTATGGCGAATTTTACGGAAATAGACGTTAAATGTCGAAAACGTTAAAATTCTGGATTGGAGGTCTAAAGTTGTCGTGAGACTTAAAAACGTTGTTTTTCAATGTCAACACGTGAGATAGGGTAATTAAGAGTTGTGGGTTCGAGAATCGTTGGATTCCGACTTAAAACGAAGAAAACGAGCATTGAACGCTCATTAACGTTTACGAACGTTTAGAAATTGAACTTAATAGTGAATTTTTAGTTATTGGATTCGAAAGTGTCGGATTCTTATATAAACGTGTAGAGTATGTCATTTATGACGTGTAGGCTTTTGAACGGACCAAATCAGGCTTATAACGAAGAAGTTATGACCACGGGAATTTCATAAAATTTTTCAAAACTGTGGAAATTCTGGTACTGAGGTCTGGCGCCGCGGCGCCAAATGTAGTGTAAAATTCCACGCCGTAGCACCGGCACAGTAACATTGGCCACTGATAAATGGCGCCGCAGTGCCACTATTTGTACAGAGTCTCGCGCCGCAGCGCCGAGACCGGAAGTTAGCCACTGCTAACTGGCGCCGCAGCGCCAGTCTAGTACTATAGAGGCCGCGCCGCAGCGCGAGTGCAAGGCTTTGGATAGTGACTTAGGTTTTGAACTTCAATTGTTCGGAGACCTAAGGGAGTAATGTTTGTACACTTCATAAGTGTATTAAAACTATTCCTATACTACCTATACTAGAGTATATGGTATTGAACTTTGGAATTGAATGCATGTTAATAAGTTATGAATGATGAACAAAGTTTGTACTTTATCAACAATGTTCGAGTCCGGTTAATAACGTCCGTTGAGTAATGAGCCGGGACGAAGGGTAATAAGTCATGTTGACTTTATTATTAATATTAAGTTAACTAAGACATAGAAGAGAAAGAAGTTGGTAAAACAATGTGAGCATTTATTTGTTAGCTAATTATAGTGTGCTATGTGAATATATCATGTAGATTCTGTAAAGGTTGTGGTCAGTCCATTAAGTTATTTGAAGACGCTGAAAGGCAAGTTTTCTTAACGCTTGTCTAACTTCCAAGTTAGCCAAGTTTTATGTGATCGTTGAACTGAATTGCACGATTAGTTTTAAAGAAAGGGTCGATGCCAGATTTTAACTCGGCTAGACTATTTGTAAGATATAGATTGATTATGATTCATATCTTTTTATATAGAAATGTTAACGCTATCCTATGCCAAGTAATTGTTACGGACATGAAGGTAAGGTTTGTCTATGAACAAACAAAAGTATTTTTCAGCGATTATTCGATGGGCACGCGAGTTTGCCAAAAATATTAAACGTAAATACGTTTAATAAATGAGTGTTGATCAAAATAGAGTACAATAGGCTTATCACCTAGAAGTGCTCGTAAGTAATGCGGATGTAACAACCTTAGTGTTGTGAAATCCTTTTCAAGTATGAAAACTGAAAGTTACTATTCATGGTCTATCGACCGATTCAGAATTCCTAATATATTCTATACTTTGGGAATTGATATTATGAACTATTAAAGTATTATTATTTCATGATACTTCATAACTATTGTTCAGTTATGTAGGAATTGTTATATAATTCACGAATGTGGTATTACTGTTATCCTTTATTAAACTCACGAGGTTTGTAATATAAAATATAGGTTTGTAAATCAAATTGCATAAAAAGTGCGGAAGCGTGTAAAATCGAGTTTAAAATTTTTACAAACCATATACCGGATCACCCTTTATGCACAATTATTAATTAAGCGAAAAGATAAAGAATAAATCATACCCTTGAAGATCGAGCTTCCTCGTGTACAAGTTCACCTCCAATCCTTTTCGCGTTCAACTTGAATCCACCGGGTTTGGTTCCTTCCTTTGATCGGCGTTAGCCACCCAAATGTTTGGCCTCTAGAGGTGATCCACGAGGAAGAAGAAAAATTCAAGAAGAAGGGTGGTTGGCTAAACCCTAGTTTTTCTATCTCTATAGAAAAGGCGTACTCTCTCAACAAATTGGAATTATTACGTAGTTGTAAAAGTCAACAACCCCACCACCCATAATAAGACTCCTCTTATTTATAGATGTGGGCAACCCACCTTAACAATTAAGGAATTGGGATTTATTTATTTAATTAAATTCTTTTAATTAATTAAGCTCCCTAATCTTATTAGGGATAATTAATTAAACTCTTTTAACTAATTTTCCTCCTAATCGATTAGGAATAAATGAGAGTACTTATATTAAATTAATTCCTAAACTCTTTTAGAAATTAAAATAATAATAATAATTATAATAATATTAATAAGACTCCTCTTATTAATTTATATTTAATATTTCTAAAATATTAAATAATAAATATTAAGCTATTTAATTTATTCTATCACCATAGATTAAATTAAATATACTTAACTATATTATTACGATTATGCCATTAACTTCTTAAATAATTATTCTTCCTTTTATGGTGTGACCCTTTAGGTTCTCCATATTAAGCAGGTTGTGAATAAATCAATTAGAACAATTCTAATCTTATTTAAATAAATAAATTAAATAATTAATTTATTTAAATAAATAATATTTATTCTGATAGGATAAGCCTCCCCTAGCGATCAGCGACTTTTCGGATAATATAGATTTCAACATTAATCATTAAAGAACCTTTGAGTAAATAGTTAAATGCAATTCAATCCTTCCACCATCTGATGTCCCGATTAAATATAAGACATGGAATTCTTTGTCAAGTCTTATTTTATTTAATTATATGTATTTCGACTCTTAAATGCCTGACTCAAATAATGCAAATTAGAAACTCCTTTCTAATTTCATTACGCCTTGGCCAAGGACTCTTTGGGTTGTCATTTATCGAATCACATAGGACATTTCTCTTCTTTTATTAAGTGGTAGATTCTTTATTGATCATACATTATCTCCATATACAACTTATTATACCCAAGCATACCCTTTGATATACCCTAAGGGTCTTAAGGAATAAGTCAAAGTATAACTCATCATACACAAGATCTATGATGATCTCAAGTCAAGGATTACTTGTACTACTATCACTACTGAGAATTCCTATTGACATGCAAATAAAACTCCATTAGGTATTCCTTAGCGAGCCACGTTCGATGAACTTATTCTCTAATAAGCACCTACATACTTGCTTTAGTGTCTCCACACAAATGATCATGAGATCAATCATCCTCATCGATGAAAGCAAGCGGCGTATGTACCAATCTATCGGATTCACTAATCCCCAATTTAGTAATCAATGATTGGGAACTATTTTAGTTTTAAGCTTTCTAAGAATTTAGATCTCATTAGAATGATCATCATCATTATTCTAAAAGCATTGCTTAAAACTATGGGTTTATCACATATTATAAAAGCGACATCATGTAGATAATTAAAAGCCTTTAATAAATTAATACTTTTATTAATAAATGAATAAGATTGTTACAAAGTATATGCTTTATCATCAAACATGATTGGCTTGTGTGCATATTACTTTCAATCTCCCACTTGCACTAAAGCCGATCGCCATGGTATCTTATACTCTTCTTCTCTAAGTGGCGATTATCCTGCTTTGTTGGATAAGCTTTAGTTAATGGATATGTAATGTTGTTCTTGAGAGTCCACTATCTCTATAGTGATTTCCCATCTTTCAATGATTCTAATAATCAAATGAAAGTGCCCTGACACATGTTTAGATCCAAGATGAGACTTAGGAACTATTCTAGTTACGTAATGAACTTTTAATCCAAACAATCAACTTGCGACTTCATTTATAGCTATATACTTTGTCTTTATCACTAAACCGTGACAACTCTTTCTTTGTTTGGAACCTTTCAAATTCTTTGCACTGCTTGTTCAAGGTAACGCTTTACCTTAAAGTGGATTTTTACATCATCTTAGTGCATACGAAAAACTTGAGTGCATTAAGCCCTCTAGTTTTAATTTAGACCCACCATGAATATGATCACATCCTTAGTGCGGTTAAGCACTTTAAGATGTTTTCAACGACTCATAGTGAACTTCTCCATAATATGGTGATCGACATCGGTCTCGTACATTTCATTGCATACATGATTGTCACTCATGCGACTCTCTTTTCGAGAGTGCGTGGGGACTATTAAGAGATACACTCCATAGCTCATCGACATGAGACATCTCTTGGAGTTTGCCATGCTAAGCGACTTTAGCATCAAATGAATATCGTTCCTTGGGTTAAGTCGAGCATCCTCTTAAATCTATCTATATAGATTTATATCCCCAATTAAGATACTCTTTCCAAATCATTCATGGAGGAATGTTTAGACAACTTTATCTTTCTTGATTGTAGCATTGGTATGTCATTCCTTATCAAGTAGTATATCAACATATAATATACTAGGAATGTCACGATGCTCCCATCGACCTTTTTGTACACACTAGGTTCATTCTATTTTTGATAAAATCAAACTCTTTTGATTGCCTCATCAAAACGAATGTTCCATATTTGAGAAACTTCTTCAATCCATTTCTCTCGTATGTACTTACTCATCGGATCATCATCATCTTCTATGATGTGTACCTCATCATCATCATCATCTATGATGAATCCATACCTCTAGGTATCTTGGTACTATTCGATTCTGATTAGGTTGTGGTACAATAGGTCTATCTATAGGTTCCTCTTATTTGACTTATAGTGTTTTTGTGGTTCTTGAACTCTTCAAGATCTATTATCCTCCACTAGCCCCTTTGATGATAAACACCTTTATCTTAGAAGGAAGCGTGTTTCATAATAAACACCTTTTGCTAAGTAGAATTATAGAACATATACCCTAAACTTACTTTAGGATGTCCCACAAAAAACTGTACTTGTCAAATCTTGTCCCAAGCTTATCCTTTGAAACCTTTTCACATAAGTTGGACAACCCCTTATCTTAACATACTTAAGATTAGGAATCCTCCACATCCATAACTTTTATGGAGTCTTGGTTGGATTTTGAGGTTACCTTTTGTAGATATGTCTGACCATTTCTAGGACATGATCCTGAAGGATCTTTGGAATGTCGGTAAAATCATTTTGGACCGTACCATGTTCAACAAGGTATGATTTTTCCTTTCGGATACATCAATCAATTATTATGTATCGAGAGGCGTCCATTATGAGAAAACCATTTGAGATGATCTAGAAACTTATTGCACAAGTATTTATTCCTTGATCTAATCAAAGAATCTTAATACTTTGTCAATTTGTTTCACTTACGAATTCTTTGAACCTTTCAAATAATTCATACTTGTATTCAACAAATACACACATTTCGACTCTTTGAATGATCATCTCCTTTTCTTATACTAATTTGTTCGATATGCAAAATTATTTTCATGTAAGTCAAGTATACAAAATTTATTAAGTAATATTCGAGTTCTATACAAAACATTATTATTATAAATAGAACAACAATTGTTCTTAATTATAATACCAAAATTTCATTGTTGTCAACAATAAAATGGAAATAATATTTTTAACGAGAAGCGGAATCTGATAACAACTTATTGACTTAATAGATTTGCCGTAGGCATTGCTAAACTATAAGTTTCTATGGCTAATGTGCAACCTTTGCTTCATTTTCCACACATAGGATTACTTATCTTTGTTTAACTTTCTACTACGCTTGGTCCCTTCATAAATCTATATTTATGATAACCAAAGTCGGTATCAATACCCAAGTAGAACCTTGACTTAAAGAAAAATTTATTTCAATCATGAACAAAAGCGTATTATATGTAGAAACTTCACTAAGCTTCTTTGGTTAGCCTCTCTGCAAGATACTTCTCGCAGATTTCTTTCCGGTGTCGGGCTTATTGCGGTGGAAGCAAACTCCTTTGCTATCCGTATCGATTTTGTTCTTATTATCCTTTGTTTACGCCTTTCTATTTACCTTCTTTGAATCGTTCTTCTTTTCGGAAGATCCTTTGGCCCCTACCGGTAAGACTTGGTCTTTCTTGGTTGGAAAGTGACTCTCGACATTTTTCAACATGTTAAGCAAATCAACGTGAGGCGATATCTAGCTTGTTCATATGAAAAATTCAACAATTGTGAAAGGAGTCCAGGAGTGAGTGCAAGATCAAATCTTGGCTCAACTCTCCATCCATGACAAAAACCGTTGTCCTAATTGATCAATCAAATTGATTATGTTAAGGAACTTTTATGCATGTTTATAGTGCCATTGGCCATTCTAGATCGGAAGAGCTCCTTAGATGTCGATATCTATCGGTCCTACTTTCCTCACCATCGACTACTTGATGTGCGGGAATATAGTAGAAGCATCCATAGTTTTTCATCTTGTATTTGAAGCTCGTTACTCGTGGATGCGAGCATGATGCATTGAGCAATGTGCATCATCTTGCCACTTTCTAAAAGTAGCAATCTCTTCCTCGGAGGCATTATGCGCAACCATTGCGAGGGATAGGCGTATTAAGGACATAAGATAGCTTTTGACTATGAGAACTATTCTCAAATTCCTTAACCAATCCATTTAATTGGTCGGTTAATTTAGCATCTAATATGCTTCATGATGATAGTAATTTTAGACATTGTAAAATTACGTAAATGAATTTGTAATTAACAACATTTTAACATACATTCTTTTATTAATTACCAAAATAAATTAGGTCTTGTTTTAAATTGGTATCTCCCACTATTTTCTTCAAACTATATTACCCTCACTTATATAGTTCGGCAAAATCTAATTAAAGATTTGCTAGTGAGAATAAGGATCCCATTTCAAATGTATATAGCCTTGTGGTGACACAACAAACTATATATAAATAAATAGGTAGACAACTTTTGTCAATTACATCAACTATCTGACTCCTTTTCTTTTGCCTCTTAGATTATTTTGATCAGTGGTGGCACATCCGAATCAAAATTATCAAGTTAAGTCGAACCTAGCACTCCATATATTCAAAAAAGAAAAATATCATCCTTGTGGTGACCTGACAAAACAATATTGTTCAATTTTCTTTATAAGCATCAAATGTGATAAATTAACATCTTAAATACTTAATCTTTGCCTTGTGGTGACACAACAAACTCATATATTAAATATTTAATACTCTATTAATTTTATCATGCTAGAAAGCGACGTTCGATATTCCAAATATCTTTGAGCGCTTAGGACTTAATATAAAAAAAATTGAGGGGTTTGTTATTAATTTGTCTCATCTTGTTTTTAGCGGCGCATACATATATATATATAAAATACGCGTCGTATTAATGAACATGCGAAGCATGTTTGCATAATATATAATATATATAGTATAAGCATGCACATATAGAATACTATATTCTACACGGATTGATTATGGACTTTTATTCTAGTTTGGTTCACTAGAGCCACCAAGTGAACCAAAAGGTCAAACCCTAGGGGTGCGAGAAATAATATTTAAATATAACTATTACATTTAAACCGGGCTCCATTACAAGCGGGTCTTCAAGCGCTCCTTGTTCCTTGATCTCCAATTTTTCAAAATTAATTCTAACTATTCCTATTACAAAACTATTTAAAATAAATAGAAACCTTGATCGTGATCGAGGGAAGTACATAGGAGAGAGATAGAATTTACATTAGAAAAAAATTAGAGAAGGCGAAGTCTTGAGACCCCATTTAATAAAACCCATACATTCATGCATCCAACTAAAATAAAATCAATCGCATTGGTCGATAGTCCATAATCAATCCCATTTATTATCATACACATCACCATATGCATCGATAAATAACATTCATCTTATGAATAATAAACATTTAATATATATATTGATATCATTTAATGGGCAAATTTAGTTAGTATAAAATCTAATTTTGAATCAAAATAAACTCCTTTATTTTAATCCAAATTTAAATCAAAATAAAACTATTTTATTTTAATTTATCCAATTTTGAATAAAATAAACTATTTTATTTTAATCAAAATCTTTAATCAAAATAAACTCCTTTATTTTAATTAATTATGGAATCAATTCCATATATATAAAAAAAAATTATTAAAGGAAACACGATATTCTTTTCTATTCACAAATAAACTCCTTTATTTTGAATAATATGAAATCTTATTTCATATCTAAATAAACTCCTTTATTTAAGGAAACACACGAATTCTCTTTTCTTATTCACAAATAAACTCTTTTATTTTGAATAATATAAAATCTAATTTCATATCTAAATAAACTCCTTTATTTAAGGAAAGATGGAATACAATTTCAACTCCAATTAGTTATCATGGAATCCAATTCCAACTCTAATTAGTTAGTTAGCATGAAATTTAATTTTAAAATTAAAATAAACTTTTTTATTTTAAATTAAAATAAATTTTTATTTTAAAATTAAAATAAACTTTTATTTTAATTATAAAATAATTAATATATATATATATATATATATATATATATATATATATATATATATATATATATATATATATATATATATATATATATATATATATATATATATATATATATATATATATATATATATATATTATATTTATTATATATTTTTATTTTTTATATATATATATTATATTTTTTTTTTAAATATTAGCATCATGATTACTTAATCATTATTAAATATATATTAAAATAATTATATATATATATATTATATTACTTTAATTATAATCATATGCTAATGATTACTATGATCATTACAAGCTAATGATTATTGTAATCATTAAGGTTAAATCATATATAATTTTGTTAAAAAAAAAATTTCTAGTATATAATTTGATTTCCGTGGTTTCCAATTTTTTTTTTTTTTTTTTTTTTTAATAAATTTTATCTGATAAAATTATGCCCAATTAAATTGTTCTAAACACATATCAATATACATATCAAATTAAAATAATTAATAATTTGCATAAAGGTTTGGCTTTGATGCCTTTATTAGGTTTGTAATATTAATGATGCCATGATCAAATTGCATAAAAAGTGCGGAAGCGTGTAAAAATCGAGTTTAAAATTTTTACAAACCATATACCCGGATCACCCTTTATGCACAATTATTAATTAAGCGAAAAGATAAAGAATAAATCATACCCTTGAAGATCGAGCTTCTAGAGTACAAGTTCACCTCCAAATCCTTTTCGCGTTCAACTTGAATCCACGGGTTTGGTTCCTTCCTTTGATCGGCGTTAGCCACCCAAATGTTTGGCCTCTAGAGGTGATCCACGAGGAAGGAGAAAATTCAAGAAGAGGGTGGGTGGTTGGCTAAACCCTAGTTTTTCTATCTCTATAGAAAAGGCGTACTCTCCAACAAATTGGAATTATTACGTAGTTGTAAAAAGTCAACAACCCCCACCACCCATAATAAGACTCCTCTTATTTATAGATGTGGGCAACCCACCTTAACAATTAAGGAATTGGGATTTATTTAATTAATTAAATTCTTTTAATTAATTAAGCTCCCTAATCTTATTAGGGATAATTAATTAAACTCCTTTAACTAATTTTCCTTCCTAATCCAATTAGGAATAAATGAAGTACTTATATTAAATTAATTCCTAAACTCTTTTAGAAATTAAAATAATAATAATTGTAATAATATTAATAAGACTCCTCTTATTAATTTATATTTAATATTTCTAAAATATTAAATAATAAATATTAAGCTATTTAATTTATTCTATCACCATAGATTAAATTAAATATACTTAACATATTATTACGATTATGCCATTAACTTCTTAAATAATTATTCTTCTTTTTATGGTGTGACCCTTTAGGTTCTCCATATTAAGCAGGTTGTGAATAAATCAATTAGAACAATTCTAATCTTATTTAAATAAATAAATTAAATAATTAATTTATTTAAATAAATAATATTTATTCTGATAGGGATAAGCCTCCTAGCGATCAGCGACTTTTCCGGATAATATAGATTTCAACATTAATCATTAAAGAACCTTTGAGTAAATAATTTACCGTGCACAATTCAATCCTTCCACCATCTGATGTCCCAATTAAATATAAGGCATGGAATTCTTTGTCAAGTCTTATTTTATTTAATTATATGTATTTCGACTCTTAAATGCCTGACTCAAATAATGCAAATTAGAAACTCCTTTCTAATTTCATTACGCCTTAGCCGAGGACTCTTTGGGTTGTCATTTATCGAATCACATAGGACATTTCTCTTCTTTTATTAGAAGTGGTAGATTCTTTATTGATCATACATTATCTCCATGTACTGACTTATTATACCCAAGCATACCCTTTGATATACCCTAAGGGTCTTAAGGAATAAGTCAAAGTATAACTCATCATACACAAGATACTATGATGATCTCAAGTCAAGGATTACTTGTACTACTATCACTCTGAGAATTCCTATTGACGAGCAAATAAAACTCCATTAGGTATTCCTTAGCGAGCCACGTTCGATGAACTTATTCTCTAATAAGCACCTATATACTTGCTTTAGTGTCTCCACACAAATGATCATGAGATCAATCATCCTCATCGATGAGCAAGCAGCGTATGTACCGATCTATCCGGATTCACTAATCCCCGATTTAGTAATCAATGATTGGGAACTATTTTAGTTTTAAGCTTTCTAAGAATTTAGATCTCATTAGAATGATCATCATCATTATTCTAAAAGCATTGCTTAAAACTATGGGTTTATCACATTATTATAAAAAAGTATATGCTTTATCATCATGATTGTAGATAATTAAAAGCCTTTAATAAATTAATACTTTATTTTTATTAATAAATGAATAAGATTGAATTACAAAGTATATGCTTTATCATTCAAACATGATTGGCTTGTGTGCATGTTACTTTATATTTTCTATTATATTCTATTGGTTAAAGTTTTGATTGCTTCTATACTCCATGAAATTAGTGGAATATCCTTAATATTTGCGCTTCATCCAAAGATATCTTTCATGGAAATATTCTTACGAGCATTCTTGAATTTTACTCCACAAAGAAATATCATGTTGACAATTTAGGCGTTATTGATTTACGGATAAATTAAAATTATAAATCTTTAAAATTTATCCTTGAACTTGTTTTTTGAATTATTATGTCATTGTCATCATCCTCATGCTTATATTCTTTGATGAAATCATCTTTGGCTTACGTGAATTTTAGATGGACTTGGTATAATTATGACCGAGGACTATTCGGTATAATTATAAACCGTAATGTGACTAATGATGTGGTAAAAGTCCTCATTGCTTATATTGTGATAGTTCATTATGATGGACGTATAATTTGATGGTGTTGGATAATATGATCGTAATGACTAATGATGATAAAATTCATCAACCGTATAGTAATGACCATTGATGATTTGACATGAATATCATGACCATTGATGATTACATGAATATCCTTGGCCGTGATGCAGGGATGATTCAATTTTATTTATTAAGTTGAGTCTCAACGATAAAGTTGACGAAAAACTTTTTAAATCATAGAAGATAGTAGTTTTTATGCTCTACTTGACTCTTTTAATGGATTGCTTGTTCCGCTGCAGTTAAACTTGTTGTCAATTATATTCTATCAGTTTAACATTGTTGAAGGCTAATGATAATTTATTCTGCATTATCTTAGTCATAATATTTCTTACTGGGCTAGTTGAGCTCACCCTTTCTTACACTGTTCTCTTCAGGAAAATGAGAACGTAGCCAGGACTAGTCGGGGGATGGAGTGACGGTCTAGATGATAGCATTAGTAGTTCTCACTATTCTGTTAAATAGTGTGACAATAAATGTAATGAGGACTCCATTGAGTGTGGATATTGTCTAGATGACAATATTCTTATTAAAACTCTTAGATTATGTTTTGTCGTATTTTACACGACTGTTGTATAATTAAGTTGTATTTGAATTTTGTACCATGTATTTCGCGACTAAAGATGGGTGATGTATACCTGTTTTGGGGGCGTCACAGTTGGTATCAAAGCTTAGGGATATGATCCCTGGCTAAGATGTGAGACAAGAACTAGGAGGGGAGAGACGGGGAATTTCTTCGCTAGTATGACCTACCTATGTTTATTTGGTATTTAATTGGTCGGTCAGAGTATAAGGATAATATGTGATATGTTAATTAACCCTTGTTTTGTGGCAATATTTGAAAATGGCATCCAAAAATGTTGAGATAAGTAATGAAGCACATGAGACCGTTGAGTCACCACAGATTAATACCTAGGATAATGTGCAACAAGAAGACAATAATCCTCATAAACAACAATGATCAAATGATGAACGATGGAATGTTCAGAGGTTTTATGCAATTCATGCAACATCAGGCGAGGGCGGCTCCTATCCAAAATGAAGGTGGAAACACTGACAACTCTAGGACGGTCACCGCTAAGCAGTTCAAGGAGCTGGGACCACCGGAGTTTTTGGAGAGCCAAAACCACTTAAGGTGGAGACGTGGATAAAGCAGATCAACAAGATATTTGATATCTTGGGATGCTCCGAGGAGCAAAAGGTTCCCTTTGCCACCTTCATGTTACAAGCAGAGGCAGATTACTGGTGGGAATCTGTAAAGCGTACTCAACCTGCCGCTTTGAAGATGTCTTGGGAGAAGTTCCAAGAACTGTTTAACGACAAGTACTTTCCTGAAAGTATTCGTCACATGAAGGAGGTAGAGTTCATCAAGCTTGAGCAAAATAATATGATCGTAGCGCAGTACGAAACTAAGTTTGCCGAGTTGTCTCGGTTTGCATCCCATTTGGTTGATAATAAGGAGAGAATGACGTGGATGTTTCTAAGAGGTTTGAAACCCGAGTTACGTTAATACCTAATTTCTCACAAACTATGTTTGTATTCGGATGTTGTGAATAGGGCTCAGTTATTGGAGCGCAATAATGAGTCAACCCAAGAAAGAGAGAGCAGTCAACAAGTCGATAACACCAGCGGTAGCAGTCATCGAAGCGGTGACAACAAGCGTGGAGGGAATCAACATGCCAGAAATGGTAATCACTTCAGTGGTAATCATGGCCATGACAATAAGAGTGGACATTTCAAGAAGAGGAGATTCAACAATGATGGAAAGAGCGTCGAAGATCAAGAGACTGTTGTTAGGAAGGAGAACGCCCACGGTCAGATGTTACAAATGTGGATGGGAAGGACACATCAGTCCAAACTACGCGATGCAGTCCAAAGCGTGTTATAATTGTGGAAAAGAAGGTCACCTAGCCCGATTTTATCGGGCACCAAAGTCAAGTCCAGCTGGAATGGTGGCATCAAAGGGTGTCCCAGACAAGACAAAATCGGTAGTTCAAGGGAGACCGTTTGTCGTAACATCCCAAAAAGTGAGGAATCTGAACGAGGTGATCACGGGTAAGCTAATCATAAACTCTAGTGAAGTTTATACTTTATTTGATACCGGTTCTACCCATTCTTTCATTTCTCCTACTTGCACTCAATGTTTAAATTTGGCTCCGGAGAAATTAGACTTTAACTTATCTGTTGAAACTCCGTTGGGAGAAACCTTCATTACATCCACTATTTATAAGTCTTATTTGATTCAAATCGGTAATCGTACGTTACATATCGATCTTATTTCCTTGAAAATACTTGCATTTGATGTGATTTTAGGGATTGATTGGTTAACTACTCATCATGGTAAAATCGATTATTTTCGTAAGGTTGTTAGCTTTCATATTCCTAACCAACCTATTATGCGAATTCAAGCAACCAAACCACTAAAATCAATCATTGTCATATCAAGTCATAATGCTATTTGTTTATTGAAAAACGTATGTCAAGCTTTCTTAGCCCATGTCACAGACTTAAATAAAAATACGTCAGATTTGAATGATATTTCTATTGTTAATAAATTTCTTGACGTATTCCCTGAAGAACTTCCTGGACTACCCCTAGAGCGTGAAATTGAATTTTGTATCGACCTTGAATCGGGTACAAAACCCATTTCCAAAGCCCCATATCGAATGGCTCCTATTGAACTTCAGGTGTTAAAAACCCAACTACAGAAATTGTTAGACATCGGTTTCATTCATCTTAGTATGTCTCCTTGAGGTGCTCCTATTCTATTCGTGAAGAAGAAAAATAGAAGTATGCGACTTTGTATTGATTATCGGGAGTTGAATCATGTCACCATCAAAAATAGGTACCCATTGCCTCGCATTGATGACCTATTTGACCAGTTACAAGGAGCCAAATTCTTTTCAAAGATTGATCTTTGTTCCGGATATCATCAGTTGAAGATTAAAACTGATGAAATTCCAAAGACTGCTTTCAAAACTCGGTATGGGCATTTTGAATTCCTTGTCATGTCTTTTGGATTGACTAATGCTCATTCTGCCTTCATGGACATGATGAACCGAGTATTCAAGGAATATTTGGATCACTTTGTGGTTGTCTTTATTGATGACATCCTCATATACTCCAAAACTCGTGAAGACCATGAGCAACACTTGAGGCTGATACTCCAAAAGCTTCGTGAAAACAAGCTATATGCCAAGTTGAAGAAATATGAGTTCTGGCTTGAGGAAGTTGCATTTCTTGGGCACGTGATATCAAATCATGGAATATCTGTTGACCTAGTGAAGATTGAAGCAATTCAAAGCTGGGAGCAACCAAAGTCAATGGATCAAGCAATACGTAGCTTTCTCGAACTTAGTTTGGTTATTATCGGAGATTCGTGGAAGGATTTTCTCGAATCGCTATTCCATTAACTCAGCTGACTCCAAAAGATACAAAGTTTGGTTGGAGCGAGGAATGTGAGAAGAGTTTTCAAGAACTCAAGAGAAGACTCATTTAAGCACCTGTTCTGACAATACCATCTGGCTCGGAGGGATTTGTCATCTACAGTGATGCTTCAAGCAAAGGGTTAGGATGTGTTCTCATGCAACATGGGAAAGTCATAGCCTATGCCTCGAGACAACTCAAAGAATATGAGAGGAATTATCCTACTCAATATCTAGAGTTGGCAGCAGTCGTTTTTACGCTTAAGATTTGAAGGCATTACCTGTAAAGCCCCAGAATCCAGGTACTTGAAACCCAAATTCAGTGCCTCCCGATACCATTTCTATGAGCGAAATAAAACTAATAATAATAACAATAATATAAATATTAAACTTAATTTACATAATTATCAGAGTCTAGCTCCCAAGTACGTAACCTTTAATCATTCCTTACAATACATGATAATAAATATATAACGATGTCTTAATAATATTTAACTATTACATAAGATAACATTAAAATCATTCAGCAACCTTTCCCTTTCCCTTGTTTCTAGCAGAGCCTTCAGGTTGTTCACACTTAGCTGAAAACATTTAAATTAAGCAAGGATGAGCATTTGAGTGCCCATCAAGTAATAACAATTATATATATATATATAAGCTAAAAGAATTTAAATGTTTTCTTTATACTACCCTTCTACAACAATTCAAGAGTTGTGAAGTAATCTGAACCGATAATAATAACATAACAACCCTCTTTCAAATTTTTGAAACTACGTACTGACTATAAATAGGGTTAAGGGGACATACTATGAACATTATTTTTATTTTTGAAAAGGTTAAACAGAAATTCATCTATAAACCGTCATAACTTACGGGCACGGGGGTGATTAGCCCGTTGTACCCTGTATTGATCAATACTACATGCAAGAACGATGTTATCGTTCACTTTGTCCACCTTGGGTGCATAAAAGTTTTCCCCGTGTAAGGGATGTTCATACTTGTCGTGGTTCCAAACCAAGGCAATTCGGTTAGATAATAATAAGGTTTTATCTTGTTTAACCATAATCTATAATTCAACATATATATAAATATAAATATATATATATATATATATACGGATAATTAACAAAGGTGTATCAACATGTGATTAAATGCAATGATTATCCAAGTGGGGACACTCAGTATAACCATTTATAGAAATTAACTAATGTAATATATATCTCAATTACCATATACTAACATGTTGACAATCAATGAGCGATATAATATAGGATTAATAATTTGTACAAGTAATAATATAATTTCAAACATTCTTACTCATGTCCATTGATAAAGAAAATGCAAAGGTAGGATACTTCACTCGATGCAATCGCTTATAATACACAACTTAGTTTTATCTTTTATATCATGACCTATCATTAATCTGATCATTCGTTCTATTAGAACAATATACTATAACATATAAGATTGCATTTGCGCAATAAAGACATAACCTAATCACATTATCACACATGTTCAAAAGTTATTGCATCACAAACAAACATTAATACAGTCAAAATATCTAAGTCCTGATCAATTTCTAAAATATATCGGTGTACCAACAGCTTTATCGGGTAATTATCGAGTCTAAGACTCTATTCTGTAACTCAATATCTGTAAATATCAGTCATATTATTTTAAATGACTCAATATACATTTATTAATTTATCATGAATTTTCAAACACCGAAATCATTATTAAATGATTCAAATATCAAATAATTCTATTATCATTTAATTATTATTTAACTATTAATGAAATCATTGCCAAAATATTAAAGTTATTTATAATAACTCAAAATATTTTTAAAACATTTATATTACCCTTAAATGATTTTTAAAATATTTAAAATTATTTTAAATAATTACCATTAATATTAAAATATTAATGTACTATTTCTTAAAATATTAAAAGTCATTAAGTATAACTTAAAATATTTTTAATTCACTTAATATTATTAATCTTGATAATATTTAATTCACCTCTTAGTATTATTAGTTCACTAATAATACTTTTTCGCTTTCATTATTATTAATATTTTAATACTTTACTAATATTATTAATCCTCTTAATAATATTTTAATCATGCATTAATATTATTATTTTAATAATATCTTACTTATGCTTTAGTATCATTAATCAATTAATAATACTTTTAATCATTTACCAATAGTATTAATATTTTATTCATTTACTAATATTATTAATCATTTAATAATATTTTATTCCTTTACTATTGTTATTATATTTTTAATAACATTTTATTAAATCTCGAATATTATTATTTACTTAATAATATTTTAATCATCCAATAATATTTTAATTTAATATTATTAATCTTTTAATAATATTTTAATCTAAGATTAATATTTTAATCTAAAATTAATATTTTAATCTAATATTATTAATCATTTAATAATACTTTAATCATTTATTAATGCTTAAATCAAATATTATTAACCATTTAATAATATTTTAATGAAGTTTTAATCTTAATATTATTATTTACTTAACAATATCATATTCTAATATTATTAATATCATAATAATATTTTAATAATTTGTTTCGATCAATAAACAATTTATTCTAATTGTTCACCCTTTACAAAACCACTTATTTAATATCCATAAAAGGTCATAAATAATATTTCTTATTATATAATTACCAAAATGCCTAAAATAGTCATAATATTATATATTAGGAGTATTCAAGCATTAAAATCTCATTTTTCTTATTTAAGACATCATTTAACTATTTATTTCCTTTTATTCATAACTTCATCATTTTAGGAAAAATACCAAACCGATTCCAAAAATTCTTCTTTTCCGGGTTTAGACAAAGATGTGACCCAAAAATGATCCCCAAATGTTTCGGAATTTTAGAAAGTGATTTACTAATTTTAAAGTGCCCAAAACACTTGGATCTTGCTTCATTTTCATAAATCGAGTTTTGGTCGTAAAATCTCAAATTTTCGTGGTATACTCTCATAACATATATGAACACCATGTGAAAAATATTGAACATACCGTGAGAAATGTGGGTTTTAATATTTAGGAGTCCTTTACGGAAATAGCCATTACACACAACCTATAAATCAAAATGTGTCTGTTCTTTTTCCTACACGTAGATAACTTCTTAAGGTACCTCTGTGATTTTTCCCAAATTTTTAAAAGACATTCAACTATCCGAAACAGTCCTAAGAAAAAGGGGATAATAGCTTTTTAGGGTTTCAAAACCTTAATATTCTATGTGGACTATTTTGGGGAAAACAGTCCCCATGGCTTCAATACTTGCTAGATTTGTATTCTACCACTTGGGTTTACTAGATAACCCATGTATCTATCACCCCCATCGACGGATCACAAATCGATGTTGTAAAACTTGAGTTACACAAATTTTGGTGGAATAAAAACAAGGGTTTCACCCCTTGGAGAACATATGCTCATTTCCTTCCTCTAAATCTATATTCTAATACACAAGATACTTAGTCCTACACATGAGACATGTAGAACTAGGGTACTTTGAGTATTAGATCATAACCCCCATATATGATGAGGTAAAAACCGAAAATAGAAGAAGAATAAGAAAAAGAATGGAAGAGAACCTCACCTATATTTCTTTGCTATCCTTTTAGTTCTTCCAAAGTAAGTTATGAATCTAGGATGCATGAACAATAACTCCTCTCCCTCTCTAGAAACTGAACCCTCTCTCTCTTTTCTCTCTTATTTTGCTTGCTTGGGAGAAAAATAGAAGAAGGATAATAGGTGAAATGAAATGATCTAACAAATGAATGTGGTGATTAACTAATATCCCCCATACTTTTGTCGTCCCTTGGATAAAAGGCTTCACCTTATCTCTTTCAATTGAGTCTAATCATGTGATTAAGGGTGCTAAGTAGATTTTCCACCAATTGGAGATGGACACACTTGTACTTGATGTAAGAGTTACTAATTAAGGAGCTTGATTAGCATAATTTTGTTGCCTTAAATGGCCTAATGTGGCCAGCTATATATATGCCCACTAATTCCTTCATTTAGCCTTCATTTTAATGCATAAATTAGATAAATCAAAGGTCTAAAATACCCTTAATCAAGTGGACTAAGTTTGGGCTTGCATTTTATTTCTTTTGGACTTCTCCTTTAATTGTTTTGGGTCATGTAATAAACATAGTCTAACAATTTTAATATAATTTACCCAAATTATTTATTTAGGGTTTCCATTCCCAATCTTATGAAATTTAATTACTTATACATGTGACTTTAGTTCATAGCCTAATTAGGTTTACTAGAAATAAGTTTAAAATTATTAGTCACTTGAAATAACAAGATTATCCACATAAGTTATTATACATATTAAATACTAACCTTTCCTTTTTACCATAACCCTTAGGTTATTTAATTGTCTCACCTAATGTATAATTAAGTTACGAAGCTTTCATTTAGGGTTTGAAATAAAATAAAATTAGTTTCTAAAATTTGTAATTAGGGTTTTGCACAGTAATACAAAGGTTTGTCACATAACACCATAATTGACCAACCATTATCGGTCCACATATACAGTACATATTTATAACACTAAAAAATCAAAATATAATTAATATTATATTATTATTATCATGCCTTGATCAAAATTCATAAAAATTAGGGTTTGGATTCCATATCTGATTTATCTGTTATACTTAACATTATTAATTAAGTTAAAAATAATTAACTTAATAATCAGAATAAAATTCATATAATAAAATAATTATTATAATAATTCAAAAAAATTATTTCATATATTATATAAATAATATATAATTATATTTTCATGAAAAATAATTAATAAAAACATTTATACTATAAAATTAATGGGCCTCCATCCACAGCAACCGGTTGTTGGGGAGCAACCCATTTTTGCCACCATTACAAGCTCTAATATAAAAAAAAAAAAATTGTCCAAGGCCTAGAGAGCTTCAGAATACCGGCTAAAATGGGTTGCTTCCCCAACAAAATTATTGTAGATGGAGACCCAAAATTAATTATGATAAGAATATAATTTATAATGATCAATAATTCTAAAATAAAATTATTTGTAAATATTCATATTTTTATTTATCACATAAATACATATACACATTAACTTGGCACATATTCCCCATATTTGAAATAAAAAAAAATTTATACGCCAAATTTTTAATTTATTTGTATAGAAAATATCGGGTTGTTACATTCACCCTCCCTTATAAAGATTCTGTCCCCGGAATCATTGTTTTAAAACCTACACATACAGGTGTATGTAACATATACAATCATTGCAAGTAGATCTTGATCAAAAATGATCGTACTGATCTTTAACCTATTCACGTAAAGCTTGTCTATCTGATTAAACGAAAATTTGATTTCTAAAAGAACTCAAATTCCTTCTTCAAAATTTCTTTATAAAATAATTTACTATATATATGAAAATCATGCATAAGAAAATAAAAGTTATACGAATAATACCTAGAATTGCACCACCAGCTGCTATGGTATCCTGGACCGTCATGTTATAGACCCTTGCTGTTGATTTCGTCGGCTTGCTGGATGACGTTGGTCCCGTGATTGCCAGAGTCCCACTGCCCTTGCCAGTATTTACACTCCCTGCCTTCGTCCTCCTCTTCGAACAATCCTTCACTTTGTGCTCAGTCGATCTACACAGAAAACACCCATTGTTCATCCTAGGATTGAGGCAGTTGGGAGAGATATGGCCCTCCTGCCCGCACTTGTAGCACACGAACTTCCCCTTCAAACATTCTCCAGAGTGGTTCTTTCCACAGTTTCCACACTGCACAGCTTGCTTCTAAACTCCTTCCTATTTTACCTGTAAACTTCCAAAATTGCTTCCCTTCCTTTTGCTACTACCACCGCTACTCCCACTATTAACTTCCACCTTCCTAGTTCCTTCGACCTTACTCTTGTTCTTTCTCTCCTTGTTGTAGAGGCTCATGGCCTCACTCCCCTCCTTAGCAATAATAGCCTTCTCCATGAGTGCCGCAAATGTAGGGATCTGTAGCACCGCCACCTTGTTGTAGAGCCAGGGTTTTAATCCTAGCTCAAACCTTCTAGCTTTCCTAGCCTCCGTATCAACTTGATGCAGAGAAAACCTAGCCAACTCATTAAATTTTGCGGCGTATTCGGACACCGTCAGATTCTCCTGCTTCAACTCTAAAAATTTTACCTCCATTCTAGCCTGCATACTAGATGAAAAATAGTTTTCGAAGAATAGTGTCTTAAACCTATCCTAAGTAACAACACCCTCTCCTGCCCTCTTCCCACCAAAAATTTGTCTCACCCTTCATCATGTAGGTGGAAAAATCGGTCTTTTGCCCCTCAGCTACCCTTGCTACCACGAATGCTTTTTCAATCTTTATAACCTAAGTTTGGGCTTCAATAGGGTCAGTTGTCCCTTTGAATTTTGGCGGTCCCACAACCTTGAAATCTTTAAAGTTGGCTAGTTGGTTGTCCGGCTGGTTCCCTGCGACTGGCATTCCTTGCTGCATAGCTTGTGCTACCATGTTTGCAAAGTGTTGCATCCGGTCTGCTTGTTGTTGTCCCTCAACATTATTGATAGACTCTTTTGCCCTTTGGTTTCGAGTTTGACGTCTTGGCGGCATTATCTGGTTAAGTAAAACCATATATTATTCTTTACATTCTAAATCCTATCATATAAGTTTAGTATATTAACTCATTTCATTACTCAAACTTAGATTCATATTCATTTAGCGAATACTTTACATAACATAGCACATACTTCTTTAAACATCATTCATCCCTTTGTGACTACAAAAGTCGGGATTTCTGATCTTGACTAATACCAAAAGTTGGGAACATTACATTACACGTATATACTTAACATTAAATGACTACTACAACAATGAACCTATACTACCTATTCACTACTCCTTTTTCTTGGACAACCTTTCGCCTGATGACCTTCTATCCCACAGATAAAACATGCTCCTAATTTATAGTCGGGACAATACAGAGTAGTATGTCCCTTATAGCCACAAAGGTAACATATTCTTTTCCTCTTCTTCTTATCGAATTTTCCTAAGTCATGGTCTTCTATCTTTCTTTTCCCCTTCTTACTTAGAGCTGCACACAATGTGTTGCTTGTGGCTCCTATCTGATCAATTTGGATTTTAAGCTTATCTTGTTCTTCCATTGTTTCTATTAACGCCTGACGCAGTTGACTATTTAACAGGTTTTCTATTTCCCATAGCTTTTCCAGAAAAGAAAACTTGTTCCTCAGATCTTGCACCTCTGTTGATGCTTGTTCAACTTCAACTTTAGTGTCCAAATCAGTATCTGTCAGCTCTACCATCTCCGGATCTGGTACTACATTTTCTACAATAACCACATCGTCTGAGTTGTTTTCATTGTGAGCCTCTATTTTAGCTATGGGCTTCGATATTAGCTCGTGGGTATGTATTTGATCCTTCTTCATGCTATAAGCATATAACAAGCCTTTTCCACCAGACATTTACACACATAAATTATCTTGATTAGCATATAGTATATAAATACAACAAATAATAGTTTTATATAAGTTATCTTTGATTTTGTTTGACAATGAATTTAATCAATTCATCTCTTTATAAACTTTATATGAGTTATTTATATTTTCAACGTTTCCCTCTGTTCTAAGGTTATAGCCTAAGGTCTATCCCACCTAAGGTTTCTAACCCTAAAGCTCTGATACCAACCTGTAAAGCCCTAGAATCCAGGTACTTGAAACCCGAATTTAGTGCTTCACGATACAATTTCTATGAACGTAATAATACTAATAATAATAACAATAATATAAATATTAAACTTAATTTACATAATTATCAGAGTCTATCTCCCAAGTACGTAACCTTTAATCATTCCTTACAATACATGATAATAAATATATAACGTTGTCTTAATAATATTTAACTATTACATAAGATAACACTGAAATCATTCAGCAACCTTTCCCTTTCCCCTGTTTCTAGTAGAGCCTTCAGGTTGTTCAAACTTAGCTGAAAACATTTAAATTAAGCAAGGATGAGCATTTGAGTGCCCAACAAGTAATAACAATTATATATATATAAGCAGAAAGAATTTAAATGTTTTCTTTATACTACCCTTCTATAACAATTCAAGAGTTGTGAAGTAATTTGAACCGATAATAATAACATAACAACCCTCTTTCAAATTTTTGATACTACGTACTGACTATAAATAGGGTTAAGGGGACATACTATGAACATTGTTTTCATTTTCGAAAAGGTTAAACAGAAATTCATCTCATGGCCTCAGTTCATAACTTACTAGCACGCACGGGGTGATCAAGCCCATTGTACTTCAGATTGATCAATACTACATGCAAGAACGATGTTATCGTTCACTCTGTCCACCTTGGGTGCATAAAAGTTTTCCTCGTGTAAGGGATGTTCATACTTGTCGGGGTTCCAAACCAAGGCAATTCGGTTGGATAATAATAAGGTTTTATCTTGTTAAACAATAAACTATAATTCAACATATATATATACAGGTAATTAACAAAGGTGTATCAACATGTGATTAAATGTAATGATTATCCAAGTGGGGACACTTCAGATAACCATTTATAGAAATTAACGAATGTAATATATATCCGAATTACCATATACTAACATGTTGACAATCAATGAGCGATATAATATAGGATTAATAATTTGTACAAAGAATAATATAATTTCAAACATTCTTACTCATGCCTATTGTATAAAAAAAAATGCAAAGGTAGGATACTTTTTTCGATGCTAATCGCTTACAATACGCAACTTAGTTTTATCTTTTATATCACGACCTATCATTAATCAGATCATTCGTTCTATTAGAAAAATATACTATAACATATAATACTGCATTTCGCAACAAAGACATAACCTAATCACATTATCACACATGTTCAACAGTTATTGCATAACAAACAAACATTAATACAATCAAAATATCTAAGTCCATATGAATTTCTGAAATATGTTGGTGTGTACCGACTGACTTTATTTGAGTAATTATCGTGGTTCAAGACTCTATTCTCGTAACTCAATATCTCAGTAAATATCACCATATTATTTTAAATGACTCAATAAATATTTATTAATTTATCATGAATTTTCAAAACATCAAATCATTATTAAATGATTCAAATATCTAATAATTCTATTATCATTTAATTATTATTTAATTATTAATGAAATCATTGCCAAAATATTAAAGTTATTTATAATAACTCAAAATATTTTTAAAATATTTATATTACCCTTAAATGATTTTTAAAATATTTAAAATCATTTTAAATAATTACCATTAATATTAAAATATTAATGTACTATTTCTTAAAATATTAAAAGTCATTAAGTATAACTTAAAATATTTTAATTCACTTAATATTATTAATCTTGATAATACTTAATCCACGTCTTAGTATTATTAGTTCACTAATAATACTTTTATTCGCTACTAATATTATTAACATCTTAATAATATTTTAATACTTTACTAATATTATTAATCCTCTTAATAATATTTTAATAATTTGTTTGATCAATAAACAATTTATTCTAATTGTTCACCCTTTACAAAACCACTTATTTAATATCCATAAAAGGTCATAAATAATATTTCTTATTATAAATTACCAAAATGCCCTAAAATAGTCATAATATTATATATTAGGAGTATTCAAGCATTAAAATCTCATTTTTCTTATTTAAGACATCATTTAACTATTTATTTCCTTTTATTCATAACTTCATCATTTTTAGGAAAAATATCAAACTGATTCCAAAAATTCTTTTTTTCTGGGTTTAGACAGTATGTGACCCAAAAATGATCCCCAAATGTTTCTGGAATTTTAGAAAGTGATTTACTAATTTTAAAGTGCCCAAAACACTTGGATCTTGCTTCATTTTTCATAAATCGAGTTTTGGTCAGAAAAATCTGAAATTTTCAGGGTATACTCTCATAACATATATGAACATACTGTAAAATATTCGGAACATATTGTGAGAAATGCGGGTTTTAATATTTAGGAGTCCTTTACGGAAATAGCCATTACGCACAACCTATAAATCAAAATGTGTCCGTTCTTTTTCCTACACGTAGATAACTTCTTAAGGTACCTCTGTGATTTGTCCCAAATTTTTAAAAGACTTTCAACTATCTGAAACAGTCCTAAGAAAAAGGGGACAATAGCTTTTTAGGGTTTCAAAACCTTAATACTCTATGTGGACTATTTTCGGGAAAACAGTCCCCATGGCTTCAATACTTGCTAGATTTGTATTCTACCACTTGGGAGTTTACTAGATAACTCATGTATCTAGCACCCCCCATCGACGGATCACAAATCCAAGTTGTAAAACTTGAGTTACACAAATTTTAGTGGAAGAAAAACAAGGGTTTCACCCCTTGGAGAACATATGCTCATTTCCTTCCTCTAAATCTATATTCTAATACACAAGATACTTAGTCCTACACATGAGACATGTAGAACTAGGGTACTTTGAGTATTAGATCATAACCCCCATATATGATGAGGTAAAAACCGAAAATAGAAGAAGAATAAGAAAAAGAATGGAAGAGAACCTCACCTAGATTTCTTTGCTATCCGTCTAGTTCTTCCAAAGTAAGTTATGAATCTAGGATGCATGAACAATAACTCCTCTCCCTCTCTAGAAAAACCAAACCCTCTCTCTCTTTTCTCTCTTAGTATTTTGCTTGCTTGGGAGAAAAATAGAAGAAGGATAATAGGAGAAATGAAATGATCTAGCAAATGAATGTGGTGATTAACTAATATCCCCCATACTTTTGTCGTCCCTTGGATGAAAGGCTTCACCTTATCTCTTTTAATTGAACCTAATCATGTGATTAAGGGTGCTAAGTAGATTTTCCACCAATGGAAGATGGACACACTTATACTTGATGTAAGAGTTACTAATTAAGGAACTTGATTAGCATAATTTTGGTGCCTTTAATGGCCTAATGTGGCCAGCTATATATATGCCCACTTATTCTTTTATTTAGTCTTTATTTTAATGTATAAATTAGATAAATCAAAGGTCTAAAATACCCTTAATCAAGTGGACTAAGTTTGGGCTTGCATTTTATTTCTTTTGGGTTTCTCCTTTAATTGTTTTGGGCCATGTAATGAACATAGTCTAACAATTTTAATATAAGTTACCCAAATTATTTATTTAGGGTTTTCATTCTCAATTTTATGAAATTTAATTACTTATACATGTGACTTTAGCTTATAACCTAATTAGGTTTACTAGAAATAGGTTTAAAATTATTAGTCACTTGAAATAAAAAGATTATCCACATAAGTTAGTAAACATATTAAATACTAACATTTCCTTATTACCATAACCCTTAGGTTATTTAATTGTCTCACCTAATATATAATTAGGTTACGAAGCTTTCATTTAGGGTTTAAAATAAAATAAAATTAGTTTCTAAAATTTGTAATTAGGGTTTTACACAGTAATACAAAGGTTTGTCACATAACACAATAATTGACCAACGCTTATCGTTCCACATATACAATACATATTTATAGCACTGAAAAATTGAAATAATATTATATTATTATTCTCATGCCTTGATCTAAATTCAAAAAAAAATTAGGGTTTGGATTCCATATCCGATTTATCTCGTAATACTTAACATTATTAATTAAGTTAAAATAATTAACTTAATAATCTGAACAAAATTCATATAATAAAATAATTATTTTAATAATTCAAAAAATCATTTCATATATTATATAAATAATATATAATTATATTTTCATGAAAATAATTAATAAAAACATTTCTATTATAAAATTAATTATGATATTTAATATAATTTATAATGATCAATAATTCTAAAATAAAATTATTTGTAAATATTCATATTTTTATTTATCACATAAATACATATACACATTAACTTGGCACATATTCCCCATATTTGAAATAATTAAAAAAATTATACGCAAAATTTCTAATTTATTTGTATAGAAAATATCAGGTTGTTACATTACATGTATGGAGAGAAGGTGGAGATCTATACGGATCATAAAAGTCTCAAATATTTCTTCACTCAAAAGGAACTCAACATGCGGCAACGACGATGGCTTGAGTTATTGAAAGATTATGATTATACCATCCAATACCATCTTGAAAAAACGAACGTTGTAGCTGACGCATTGTCAACGCAAAGGCCCATTTTGTATGACTTGGAAAGGATGGAAATAGAGTTAAAGACTCCAAGGACCCATGTGATGATGGCGAATATACGAGTGGAACCGACTTTAATGGATAAAGTTAAAGTTGCCAAGCTCTGGACACTGGAGTCGGCGCGTATGAGGAAGAAAGTGCAAGAAGGTGCTATTTGTAAGCAAGAATCGATGAAAAAGGAATACTTCGAGTCAACTCCAGACTTTGTGTTCCTAACGATTCTGACTTGAAGTATAAAATCATGATAGAGGCGCACAACACACCGTTTGCAATCCATCCTGGGAGTACCAAAATGTATCGTGATCTTCGACATACATTTTGGTGGAGCATCAAGTGCCAAAAGGTCCATCGCAACCACTAGAAATTCTAGAATGGAAGTGGGAACACATTACCATGGATTTCGTTACTGGTCTTCCCAAGGTTTCTCAAGGCATAGATGCAATTTGGGTCATTGTTGATAGATTGACCAAGTCTGCTCATTTCTTACCGATACGAGAAACTTATACACTTGAACATCTTGCTAGTATGTACATAAATGAGATTGTAAGATTGCATGGTATGCCAGTATCCATAGTTTCTGATCGAGACCCAAGATTCACTTTAAGATTTTGGGTTAGTTTGCAAAAAGCTATGGGGAGTGGATTTACGATTTAGTTCTAAGCATATCATCCTCAAAGCGGATGGGCAAATGAAAGGACTATTCAAACTCTTGAAGATTAATTAAGACTCGTGTGTCCTGACTTCAAGGGGAGGTTGGGACAAGTTCTTACCATTGGTGGAGTTTTCCTACAATAATAGTTATCAAGCAAGTATTGGCATGGCTCCATTTGAGGCGTTGTATGGAAGAAAGTGTCGTTCTCCAGTATGCGGGGATGGGGTGGGTGAAGCAACGTTATTAGGACCGGAGTTGGTACGTATGACTACAGAAAAGATTCAAACAATCTGACAATGTATAAAAACCTCACAAGATCGACAAAAGAGTTATGTTGATCTTCATCGAAAGGACGTGGAATTCAATATTGGAGATCATGTGATGTTACGTGTTGCTCCATGGAAAGGAGTTACGAGATTTGGAAAGAGAGGAAAGCTCAATCCTCGATTCATTGGCCCATTTATAATTCTCGAACGAGTAAGAACTGTGGCCTATAGACTCGCCTTACCGCCAAGTATGTCTCGTGTTCATAACGTTTTTCACATATCTATGTTACGTAAATATGTGAAAGACCCGAACCACATTATTGAATTAGAACCAGACAAGATAGAGGAAGATTTAACGTATGAAGAGTTACTTGTTAAAATCTTGGATAAGAATGATCATATTCTACGCTCCAAGGTTATACCTCAAGTTAAAGTTTTGTGGAGAAACCACAATGTGGAAGAAATGACCTGGGAGTTAGAATCTGAGATGAAGTCAAGATATCTTCACCACTTTGATATACCAGGTACGTACCCTAATTTCGAGGACGAAATTTTATAAGAAGGGGAGGTTGTAAGACCCCAACTTTTATGAATAAAGAATAATTTTCTCGAAATATATTTTTGAATATTATGGTGTGGATTTGATATAATATTATAGTTGTGGGTAATATTTACAAATTTTGCAAAGTAAGCAAGTGGTTATATAATATTCAATTGGTCGGGGAATATTCGTACGATGACATAATCATTTGTGGACCCCACAACTGAAGTATTGTCGTAGTTAGAAAACGATAGAATAATCTTTTTATAAAAATAACGGCGAAAGTGTTACCGTTAAAACTGTTGAACTACCAGGAAGTAAAAGTACAGTAATACACGTGGTTGCATAGTAGCACACGATATTGATTATTGATGCTTACGTGAGAAGTCACTCAGTTATACTCAATTATTACACATGATGAACGCACCACCATATCTCTAATATTATTGATTCAATTATTGTCATAATATCATCTGCATAATATATATTATTAAATCAATAATCGAGACGACAAAGTTATTCATATTATTATTTGAAATATTAAAAATGTTTATAAGTTCTGTTAAGGAGAGGTTTGGTCACCTATTTGCGTGCCAATAAGGAGAAATCCTTATCGAAAAGCCCCCTCTTTCCTGGGAACGACCTGGTTGTTAAATATTGTGAATTATAATATTAATGATGAATAAGTTCGTGTTGATTAAAGATGAATTGGATAGTTCCATTGTGTTGGAATTATTAGTGTTAGTGAAAATCAACATTTATTTCAATAATAATTGATGTCTGGAGGTTATACTGACCAATCGGGTAATTAACCGGATAAATGAGCAATTAATTGCTATTAATTCACATGATTATAACTATTTGTTCAAATGTGTGTACTATTGATTCACATTCTTATACTATTAGGGGAGGTGGTGCAAGATTGATAATACTTGCATGACTAAGTTAAAAATGGAGGTATAGTTGAAGGTACTATACTGCAATTCGTATTTTCACATGATTATAACTATTGATTCACATGATTGAACTATTGATTCACATTATTTACTATTAGGGGAGGTGGTGCAAGTTTGATAATACTTGCAGGACTAAATTAAAATGAAGAAAAAAGGAAGGTATTATCTTTGTAATATTTTGAGCCCCAAAACGTGCAATTATTGAAACTATATTTTCCTATAAATAAAAGCTCATTCTTCCTTCATTTCTCACCAATTCACTAAAGCTATAGAGTAATTGTTATAGAGAGAAATTATAGAGAGAAAGAAGAAGAGAAGTCCTGCTACCTCACTATTCCAAAGATCCAATCTTCTTCTAAGGTAAGGGTATTATTCTTTCAGTATTCATGAAGAGAGTTATTTTCATTCAATACTGTAAGGGTTGTTATTCCATTCTTTATTATTATCTTTGGAATAACTGCCTACATGCTAAGTACCACATACATGGTGAAATTCTTACATTATTTCATTCTTTACTATTCATTGGAATAACTTTCTGCAATGCGGTCTATCACATGCCCGGTGAATTTTGTTATTATTCCATTCTTTATTATTCTCGTTGAATATCCCGTCTCATGCGGATTACGCACGATGACTTGGTTCCATTCTTTATTATTTTGTTGGAATATTCTGTCTGCGGATTATCGCATGCCTCGGTGAATTTCGTTGTTATTCCATTCTTTATTATTCGTTGAAATATCACGTCTGCAAGGGTTACGCATGACTGGTTCCATTCTTTATTATTCATTGGAATAACCTATATCGCATGCGGATTACACACTCTGGTGAATTCTTCATTATTCAATTCTTTATTATTTCGTTGAATAACCTATGCATGCGGATTACGATACTGGTGAATGAATTCTTCGTTATTCCATTCTTTATTATTCGTTGGAATAACCTATCTATGTGGATTTACAAGATGCACGGGGAATGATCCTTCAGATTCATTCCTTATTAAATTGTGGAAAATGATCCGCATCACGTGGATTACCACATGGTGGGCAAAAATCCATTTGCGGTTTCATATATTCTATTATACTCAGTTGGTTAAAGTTTTGGCTTCTATACTCCATGAAATTAGTGGAATATCCTTGATATTCAAGGCTTCATCCAAAGATCTTTTCATGGAAATATTCTTTCCGAGCATTCTTGAATTTTACTCCACAAAGAAGTATCATGTTGACAATTTGACGTTATTGATTTCTGGATAAATTAAAATTATAAATCTTTAAAATTTATCCTTGAACTTGTTTTATTGAATTATTATGTCATTGTCATCATCCTCATGCTTATATTGTGATGAAAGTCATCTTTGCCTTACGTGCATAGATGGACTTGGTATGATTATGACTAGGGATTATTCGGTATAATCATGACCGTAATGTGACAAATTATGTGGTAAAAGTCCTCATTGGCCTGTAGTTCATTGATGGATAGTTGTTGGCGTGATTATGAATAGAGATTATTCGGTATAGTCATGACCATTGATGATTACATGAATATCCTTGGCCGTGATGCAGGGATGATTCGATTTTATTTATTAAGTTGAGTCTAAGCGATAAAGTTGATGAAAAACATTTTAAATCATAGAAGATAGTAGATTTTATGCTCTACTGACTCTTCTAATGGATCGCTTGTTCACCGCAGATTAAACTTGTTGTCTATTATATTCTATCAGTTTAACATTGTTGAAGGCTAATGATAATTTATTCTGCATTATCTTAGTCATAATATTTCTTATTGGGCTAGTTGAACTCACCCTTTCTTTCAATGTTCTCTTCAGGAAATGAGAAATTAGCCGGGACTAGTCGGGGGACGGAGTGACGGTCCAGATGATAGCATTAGTAGTCTTCATTATTCTGTTAAATAGTATGACAATAATTGTAATGAGAACTCCATTGAGTGTGGATATTGTACAGATGACAATATTCTTATTAAAACTCTTAGATTATGTTTTGTCGTATTGCATACCTAATCGTTGTATAATTAAGTTGTATTTGAATTTTGTATCACGATTCGATTTTACTCAAGATGGGTGATGTATACTGCTTTTGGGCCAAATAAAATATAATTTTAATATTTTTAGAGAATTATCATTAATAATTTAATATTAATGATATTAGATTTATTTAATTATTATATTAAATAATGAATTAAAATGATTTTAATATTATAAAAATCATTTTAAAGAAGAATAACGTGTTTAAAATATTTTGAATTATAAAATATAATTTTCAATATTTTTGGAGAATTCTCATTAGTAGTTTAATATTAATGATATTAGATTTATTTAATTATTATATTAAATAAATAAATTAAAATGGTTTTATTTATTTAAAAATCATTAAATAAAAAAAAATAAGAAAAATAATTTAAAAATATTTTAAGTTATAATTAATGACTTTTAATATTTTGATAAGAATTTCATTAATGTTTAAATATTAATGGCGATGATTTAAAAATGGTTTTAATTATTTTAAAAACATTTAAGTAGAATATTGATGATTTAAAAATATTTTAAGTTATTAATTATAACTATAATATTTTTATACGTATGTCATTAATATTTTTATATTATTAAATATTAATGATGATAAGATTATTTGATATTTAAATCATTTAAAATTGATTCTGGTGTTTGAAAAATTATTATAAATTATAATAATTGTTAGAAAATTATTAAAAGCTTCTGAAAAATATTATAAACGATATTTGACTTATCTAAAATAATATTGAAGCTTAGAGACCAAGTTTAATTGACAATAAATGTGTTAATTGTCGGATAGGGTGACAAGTACACCGAGAATAGACCGAAGTCCAACCAGACCGAACTAGTTAGACTTGAGAAGTGTTTATATAGATTATAAACACTAATGTGGCTATGTGGTAATGTGCTTAGGAGAAAGACTGACTGTAAATTACAGTGTTGCGTGTTATGAAATATTGTGCTAATTGTGAGACCGATATTGTGATTATAGGTCTTTCAAATGCAGATAAGTTTATTTGAGTAGCAGTAATCAACGGAGAAGGCAAGTTTCCTTAACTCAACCTTGAGTTACATCTGTTTAATTACTATGGTGGTTAATTATTATTGATTAGACCACGTCCAAGAATTTATTATTGATTATTCGCTGTTAGTTCATGTTTATTAATTTAAATTAAATTAGTGATTCTGAGAATATATATTTATAGAATAATTGTTATTAGATATTCACATCCGTAGAATCTATTAGTGATTACAAATAGTACAGATAATTCTTGTCTATTGTTGAATCGTGTTGATAAATGTCTTAGATAATTATTCTAGCAAGACGAACATTTGTTAGAACTGGATAGGTTCGAGAAGAAAAGAGGAGAGAATTCAATTATTATTGATAAATCAATGCCAATTATTTTGGCTAGATCGGAAAAGAAAATTTGATAGGTTTGAGAAGAGAAGAGAAGATAAGTGATTAGATATTGAAATCATTGTATTTCATTGTTAAATCAAATTCTGATTCAAAGACTGAGAAGAACAACCTTTTATATAAAGGGAACATTTTGGTCGATATTCTACTTTTATGCTGCTTTTAAGTATTATGCATAATATAGGGTATAATAAAGCTGATCACTTGTTATACTTGCAGAGGGGTATGATTTAATCTTTATGGTTATCTGATACACCTGCGTATATATCAAAGTAAAACTTTGATAGATACCCGAGAAGAGAAGTTCTAGATCCTTTGTGATCACTCAGCATAAACTCTAGAAAATATTTCCATCTTTTTATTCAATTGAATATTATAGAGACCTTAAAAGCGTTGTACTCTTTCATTATCAAATTATTATGTTGCATAGAATGCGAGAAGACTTGTTATTTATTAACGAATTGTTCAGCTATTTCAAAGTTCCCCGAACTTTGGTTTCATTCTATCAAAATAGATAGTTTGTTGTTCTGATTCTTATACATTCATTGTATATCTTAACTTGCGGGGCAAATTTGTTGCTCACCCTTGCTTAATAAAACTTTTCAGATAGGGACGAAATGGCAGGAGGTGTTGTGAAGGACAAAGGAAAAGACATAGTGATAAATTAGTTATAAATAACATTATTATTATGTTATGTTTGTAAACCCTTTTTGTATATCTAAAGGGTATGTTTGTAATGTTAAGGTTAGACAACCTATTAATGAATTATGTATTACTATTTATAAATAATGGGTAGTTAGTTGTTATTATATTGTGGATCGTGAGCACCAAACTCGGGGGTCAGGTAACCCAGATTTGGCAGCGTCACAGGTTGGTATCAAAGCTGTGATGTAACGACCCAGAAATTCGGATCGTCCAGAATTTAAGTTTAAAGAATTAGTTATTAATAAAATGAATTTTTATTAATAATATTATGTGCTATATGTTTATTAATCGTTCTAGAACCTAAGATGATTATAAGTCGGGAGGATTTTGACTACGAGCTAGACTGATCGAGTAATAATTTTCAAGACAAAAATGAAAATTTTTTGGGAACAAAAATATTTCCAGGGAAAAAGACGAAATAGGCAATATTCACCCGACGAAACTTAAGGGTTAGGGTTTGAATAACCTAAGCCTTTCCGAGAGTTCGGTATGTTGAAATGACATTCCGTCGAAAGATTTGACGATAATATATCTTGAAAAGTTACGTAAGCCGATAAAATTTGTTCTCGAAAAACATGTAGAAATCGAACAAAATAAAAACAATGAAAAGTACTGTTATGTACTTTTCATTCGTTTAGCTACGTTAGGGTAAAACGTGAAGGAAAATGCTTAACGCCAAAAAGTGTTTTTCAATTTTCAGAAATCCGAAGAATACGTAAAAGTTAATTGGTAAGGGAAAGACGAAATATCCAAAAATATTTAGATTCTGAGAATCGCAGTTTTTAAAACTGTCGGACGAAAACCTGAAAGATAGAACCACGAAACTTAAAGGCTAAGTAGACTTAAGGGCTAAGTTAACTTAACACCTAAGTTATGAATAGTAAGGAGGTGTGAATAGTAAGGAGGTTGGGTGGCAAAAAGACTAAAATACCCCTAGCCTTGGTTTTCTATAAATAGTGAGCTTAATTCATTTAAATGGGATTTTGAAAATCCTACAAACTAAAGAGAGAGAGGGTTCAATTGAAGGGGGAGAAGGAAGAACATGAGCATGAATGATCGGATCGAAGGTGATCGTGAAATAGAAAAGATTGCGAATCGCCGGCTTTGTCTAGCGGAAGAAAAATAAAGAGGAAAGGTATTAAAACCTAACTCCTAAGTTAACTTTTCTTAAGTTTTTATGTTCAAAGTAAGGAATGAGCAGGTGAAATAAGTAAGGAATGATGTTCTATAACATCAAATTCTAATAAAAAGTAAAATCATAATCCAAAATATCGATTAAAATGAAGAACGAATGAAGAACACGAAGAACATACGAAGAACACGAAGAACATACGAAGAACACGAAGAACGTTGTTGATGGACAAATTTAAAACCATCGTAGGATAATTGTTGTTGATGGACAAGTTTAAAACCATCGCGTATAAGTTAGATGCATATTGCTTGGTTAGGAATGGTAGAAACGTTCATGAAGAACGGATTAAAACTTAGCTATAACGAAGTTATGGAAAAAATTTCGTAAAAGACAAACGAGAATTAGAAAGTTAGTAAATGAACCCGAACCTGTAGGGTTTCATAAGAATGTAAGAGAATGTAGAAAACGTGAGTCATGGATTCAAGAACAAATGAATTTTGAGTTCGGATGACCGAATTACGGACGAACAAAACAAAGAGCGTTAAAAATATAAAACGAATAAAGGGTGAAGATCAAGCAAATCGAATGGCACATTAATGGATTCAGAACAAAGTTATGTCCAGGGGGTATTGAAGTACGTAAGATAAGGAAGAGAATGGCTTTATAATGACCTCGTTCTGAGTTATAACGAATAAGTAATGGAAGCGGGAAGTAAGCGTCTCAGAACGATCAAAGACTTAGAGAAATTTTCTAGGGCTAGGACTTGGCACCGTGGTGCCAGAGCAGGGAGCCGGGTACTGCAAACTCACATCGCAGCGCGAGAGATAGAATGGAGAGTGGCGTCGCAGCGCCAGTGTAGGGAAAAAGCTAGAGAAGAGCTTTTAAATGCTCAACTCTTAGGGGGAAACGTAAGGGAAGATAAAGAACATAATATTCAACTAATGTAACCCTTAATCAAGTGTATTAAACCTTTAATGGAGGTTGAACAGAAAGATTAATCAAGATTAAAAGATAGAGAATTTAAGCGGTAGATTACGGAATCGATATCCGGGGACCGTAGTTACGATAAACGAACGTTGAGCGATGAGGGTAATGAATAACATTTCGATGTTATGACATGATAGTGAGAAATAAGTGTGAAGTGTATAGACTCTGTGTACGCAACGCTGTTGCGATAAACGAGTGGTCTTACCATACAACGAACGGTATGGTTTGGACAATAAGAATGACTAATGAACATGGGGTTCAAGTAAGGGATAACGAAAGTATTAAGTAAGATACGAATGGTATTAAGAAAGCCATAATGAACGGTAATAAGATTAATGAAAGTCGAAGGTGAGTCGTATAAGAATGAATCCCGAGGTGTGGCATTTAGTTGCCAAGAAGCCATAAGGAACGAGAAATTAACTTAACGAAGATTATAGTTTAATAAGTTTGGAAAAGTTAAGATAAGTTAAGTTGTAGTACAATCGTAACCTTTGATGGTTGACATATGGGAGCTGGACTAAAAAATTCCTTCAGAGAGCGAAGGTATATACAAAACTGGAAACCGATCTAACTCACTGTTATGGGCAGTGTAGATGAGACGGGAACTTGTTTGTTGGTTGTTTGTGGGAAACCACTCAGAGTACCATATGGACTACTAGCAGAGAAACGATGTGTGCTGAGTCCTAGAGAAGTTATAAGAAGAAGATAAGATGTAAAACATCAAAGATGATGAACATAAAAGTAAGACATCTACGTATGTCATGAAGCCGTAGAACGGTAATGAAAGTGGTCGCGTAAACTTAGGTTACAAGAACGCGAACCCTAAGAAGTAAAGTTAAGCAAACTAATGCATAAGTCAAATATACATGACTAATTAGTGTATGTATTGTTTTTCTTATGTGCTGCATAAGAACTGAATGAAGCAGATTCAAAAGAAGTCGCAAATTGCATGTAAGGCAAGTTTCCTAACTTCATTCATATTTTAAATGAATTCTAGTTTATTAAACTTCTCAGATGTTGAACTTGAGAAGTTCTGTCTATGTGCTAATGTGCGATATTTGTGTAAAGTGGTAGACCATATGAGGCCTTGTGCCACAATGTGAACACTTGGTGTTTCTACAAGATGATCTGTTCTGAAATTTAACTATTCAAATAAGAGAATGCTCTGTTTATACATGATCCGTTATTGTTAAGTCTGTGCTAATGATTCTAGCCAGACAGAATGTGTATGAAAAAGGTAGAAGAATGAATGTATTTAAAAATGAAAGTGAATAATTATTTTAAAATGATAGGAATCGAGATTATTCCAATTATTCAAGCTGTTTCATAACCTTTGTTCGGTTATTGAAGTCTTAAAAGAATGTTTGAATTCTTGAAGATGTTTGTTCAACTATTATGACTAGCTGGGCAATTGAATGCTCACACTTGCTTTAAATGAAAAACATTTCCAGCGAACGATGTTAGAAGAACTTAAGGATCCCGTAAAGATCAAGCTGAAGGTATCCAGATGAAATGCCATTAAGAATGGGAATGAGCGAGAAGATCAAGTGAAGACTTGTAGTATAAAATAAGTTAAATGAACTTTAGATTAGTTTAATGAACTGTTATGTATCCTTAGTGGCGGATGAAAGTCACTCGTGTAAGATGTAAAGGATAATGTAATTATCGTTATTTGTAATGAAAGGAGTTATAAGGTTTTAGAACCTTGGAATTCAGAATGTATATTGTTATATTTCAGTATATAATGATATATGTTTGGATGAAGATGGGATCATAACGTACGGAATCTGGGTGTGAAGATAGATCGGATTTCGGGGCGTTACAGATTGGTATCAAAGCTGATAGGTTATAAATCTTAGGTAAGAGTATCTAAGACTATAATCGTAAAGAGATGGAAAAGAAGATCACCACATGATCATAGTGAATCGTAGTAACATATGAGTTATTAAACGATGAATGATGTATAAGCACTACGAAGTAGTACGGGAAGAAGAACTTAGATTGAGTTATGAAGGATAGTATATGAATTAAATAAAATTCGTACTTAGTAAAGAAAGATTTAGAAGTTGTAAAAATTTCAATTGAGGACTCATGTGATAGCTGAGTTGTATGAACCTTTGTTATGGGCAGAGGTTTGTGCTTGGTGTAACAACTGCTTAGCTTAATACAGTGATAATCATTGGAATTGGTCGCGCTGTCAAGATGTATATAATGAGAAGGTGAATCTTTTCAAATGTATATACTTGATAGGTAGAGAACGATAAGGTAGGTGTGAGATCTTGAAACTCATACTTATGGTACGTTCAGTGACTCATAATGATATGGTAGGTTTTTGAACTTCAAATGAATGGACGCTATATGGTCCATCGAGATAGTTCTTAAACTCATATTATTGTGGAAAGTTCCCTGAACTCATAATGTGTGGTAAGTTGATGGACCGTATTTAAGGTAGAGGATGTTTAGACCGAAAATAAGTTATTTTTGTGAGAGCTTAGTATTGAAGGTGCTAGAGAAGATTAAGTATTGTTGTAGTAAGACAATGAAGGAAGATGGAGAATAGGATATTCCAAGTCATCTAGCTATGCTAGATTTCGAAGTTTATTGAAATCGTGCTTATGTGTTCGTATTTTGAAAATGAAAGAATTGGTTCAACTTTTGGAATCAATAGATTTTTAAAAGAACTATTCTTGGTATGTCTACGCTAATTATTTTGGCTAGACAAAAATTGATTTAAAATATCAAAATAAATTTTATATCATCAGTGCATTTGATGCAAGGATGGTAAAAGGATGAAGTTATTAATGCAATTGAACCTGGTGTTGGATGTGATCTTAGGATCAACAACCCGCTATGGTATGATGTATAATGACGAAGTCACAAACTGACGAAGTCCTCAACGTACCGTAAAAAAAAGTACGGTATCATGACGTCATAAAACGTTTTGATGTATTGTGAAAAGAATTTACAGAAGTAGTCGATGTTAATTGAGTTGACTAGATGAATGTTTCACGTTGATATTCAATTTATTGGTATGGTGTAAGCTACTTGATTCGGCTACACAAATGGTATGTCATGTTTAAAAGAAAATCGAGCTTTCTTTGAAGAAGTTGTGCCAAACCAAATTGTTTTGGTGCGGAATCTAATGATTTAGTCTGAGGTGAACATATCCCGAAATGGGGTATACGATGGGTAAGAGGTAGTTAGCTTTCTTTGTGATTGTAAACTGACTGTGGAATTAAACCTAGTAAGTGTTCATGGTCGATTTGACCCCTCAACAAAAGTATGAAATATTTCAAAGGAATTCTTATATTCCTTGTTGTTCATTCTACTTCTTTGAAGAGAAGTTGAGAAGAGGGGTAGGCTAAAATTTCGAGGACGAAATTCTGTGAAGAAGGGGTGAATGTGATGACCCGGGTATGGGTGTGGTATTAAGAAATTCTGAGGAAGGAATTTTTATAAGAGGGGAAGAGTGTAACGACCCAGAAATTTGGATTGTCCAGAATTTAAGTTTAAAGAATTAGTTATTAATAAAATGAATTTTTATTAATAATATTATGTGCTATTAGTTTATTTATCGTTCTAGAACCTAGGATGATTATAAATCGGGAGGATTCTGGCTACGAGCTAGACTGATCGAGTAATAATTTTCAAGACAAAAATGAAAATTTTCTGGGAACAAAAATATTTTCGGGGAAAAAGACGAAATATGCACTATTCACCCGACGAAACCTAAGGGTTAGAGTTTGAATAACCTAAGCCTTTTCGAGAGTTCGGTATGTTGAAATGACATTCCGTCGAAAGATTTGACAATAATATATCTTGAACAGTTAAGTAAGCCGATAAAAGTTTTTCTCAAAAAACGTGCAGATATCGAACAAAATAAAAACAACAAAAAGTACTGTTATGTACTTTTCATTCGTTTAGCTAAGTTAGGGTAAAATGTGAAGGAAAACGCTTTACGCCAAAAAGTGTTTTTCAGTTTTTTAGAAATCAAAAGAATACGTAAAAGTTAATCGGTAAAGGAAAGACGAAATATCCAAAAATATTTGGATTCCAAGAATCACAGTTTTTAAAACTGTCGGACGAAAACCCGAAAAACGGAACCACGAAACTTAAAGGCTATGTAGACTTAAGGGCTAAGTTAACTTAACACCTAAGTCATGAATAGTAAGGAGGTGTGAATAGTAAGGAGGTTGGGTGACGAAATGACTAAAATTCCCCTAGCCTTGGTTTTCTATAAATAGTGAGCTTAATTCATTTAAATAGGATTTTGAAAATCCTACAAACTAGAGAGAGAGAGGGTTCAAATGAAGGGGGAGAAGGAAGAGCATGAGCATGAATGATCAGATCGAAGGTGCTCGTGAAATAGAAAAGATTGCGAATCACCGGCTTTGTCTAGCGGAAGAAAAATAAAGAGGAAAGGTATTAAAACCTAACTCCTAAGTTAACTTTTCTTAAGTTTTTATGTTCAAAACATAGATTAATGAGAATAAGAAGTAGATGATGTTATGAATGATTTCATATGGTTGAAATCATAAGAAATAATGAAAATAAGAATTTGAAGTTTAGTAAATAAATTTCTTAAGGAAGTATAAGATTCGTAATGAATTAGAACGATCCGAGTGGATTATATGAATAAGCAGGTGAAATAAATAAGGAATGATGTTCTATAATATCAAATTCCAATAAAAAGTGAAATCGTAATCCAAAATATCGATTAAAATGAAGAACGAACGAAGAACACGAAGAACATACGAAGAACACGAAAAACGTTGTTGATGGACAAATTTAAAACCTTCGTAGGATAATTGTTGTTGATGGACAAGTTTAAAACCATCGCGTATAAGTTAGATGCATATTGCTTGGTTAGGAATGGTAGAAACGTTGATGAAGAACAGATTAAAACTTAGCTATAACGAAGTTATGGTAAAAATTTTGCAAAAGACAAACGAGAATTAGAAAGTTAGTAAATGAACCCGAACCTGTAGGGTTTCATAAGAATGTAAGAGAATGTAGAAAACGTGAGTCATGGATTCAAGAATAAATGAATTCCGAGTTCGGATGACCGAATTACGGACGAACAAAAGAAAGAGCGTTAAAAACATAAAACGAATAAAGGGTGAAGATCAAGCAAATCGAATGGCACGTTAACGGATTCAGAACAAAGTTATGTCCAGGGGGTATTGAAGTACGTAAGATAAGGAAGAGAATGGCTTTGTAATGACCTCGTTCCGAGTTATAACGAATAAGTAATGGAAGCGGGAAGTAAGCGTCTCAGAACGATCAAAGACTTAGAGAAATTTTCTAGGGTTAGGGCATGGCACCGCGGCGCCAGCCATGCCTTGTAAGGTGGCGCCTGCGTGCGGAGGCGGAGCAGGAGCCGTGCAAAAAACGCATCGCGACGATGAGAGATAGAATGGAGAGAGGAAGCCACATCAGCCAGGTGTAGGAAAAAGCCGCAGAAGAGCTTTTAACCGCTCAACTCTTGGGGGGAAACGTAAGGGAAGATAAAGAACATAATGTTTAACTAATGTAACCCTTAATCAAGTGTATTAAACCTTTAATGAAGGTTGAACAGAAAGATTAATCAAGATTAAAAGATAGAGAATTTAAGCGGTAGATTACGGAATTGATATCCGGGGACTGTAGTTACGATAAACAAACGTGAGGGATTGCTAGGGTTGTGATTCCTTAGATGTTGAGCGACGAGGGTAATGAATAACATTTTGATGTTATGACATGATAGTGAGAGATAAGTGTGAAGAGTATAGACGATGTGTACGCAATGCTGTTGCGATAAACGAGCGGTCTTAGCATACAACGAACAGTATGACTTGGACAATAAGAATGACTAATTAACATGGGGTTCAAGTAAGGGATAATGAAAGTATTAAGTAAGATACGAAGGGTATTAAGAAAGCCATAATGAACGGTAATAAGATTAATGAAAGCCGAAGGTGAGTCATATAAGAATGAATCCCGAGGTGTGGCATTTAGTTGCTAGGAAGCCATAAGGAATGAGAAATTAACTTAACGAAGATTATAGTTTAATAAGTTCGGATAAGTTAAGATAAGTTAAGTTGTAGTACAATCATAACCTTTGATGGTTGACATATGGGAGCTGGGCTAACAATTCCTTCAGAGAGCGAAGGTATATACAAAACTGGAAACCGATCTAACTCACTGTTATGGGCAGTGTAGATGAGACGGGAACTTGTTTGTTGGTTGTTTGTGGGAAACCACTCAGAGTACCATATGGACTACTAGCAGAGAAGCGATGTGTGCTGAGTTCTAGAGAAGTTATAAGAAGAAGATAAGATGTAAAACATCAAAGATGATGAACATAAAAGTAAGATCTTCGTATGTCATGAAGCCGTACAACGGTAATGAAAGTGGTCGCGTAAACTTAGGTTACAAGAACGCGAACCCTAAGAAGTAAAGTTAAGCAAACTAATGCATAAGTCAAATATACATGACTAATTAGTGTATGTGTTGTTTTTCTTATGTGCTACATAGGAACTGGAATGAGCAGTTCAGCGTAAGCTGTAGCTGTGTGTAAGGCAAGTTTCCTAACTTCATTAATATTTTAAATGAATGTTAGTTTCTTAAACTTCTCAGATGTTAAACTTGAGAAGTTCTGTCTATGTGCTAATGTGCGATATTTGTGTAAAGTGGTAGAACATATGAGGCCTTGTGCCACAATGTGAACACTTCGGTGTTTCTATGAGATGAACTGTTCTGTGATTTAACTATTCAATAAGAGAATGCTATGTTCATACATGATCCGTTATTGTTAAGTCTGTACTAATGATTCTAGCCAGACAGAATGTGTATGAAAAAGGTAGAAGAATGAAAGTATTTAAAAATGAATGTGAATAATTGTTTTAAAATGATAGGAATCGAGATTATTCCTATTATTCAAGCTGCTTCATAACCTTTGTTCGGTTATTGAAGTCTTAAAAGAATGTTTGAATTCTTGAAGATGTTTGTTCAACTGTTATAACTTGCTGGGCAATTGAATGCTCACAATTGCTTTAAATAAAAAACATTTTCTGCGAAAGATGTTAGAAGAACTTAAGGATCCCGTAAAGATCAAGCTGACGGTATCCAGATGAAATGCCATTCAGAATGGGAATGTACGAGAAGATCAAGTGAAGACTTGTAGTATAAAATAAGTTAAATGAACTTTAGATTAGTTTAATGAACTGTTGTGTATCCTTAGTGGCGGATGAAAGTCACTCGTGTAAGATGTAAAGGATAATGTAATTATCGTTATTTGTAATGAAAGGAGTTATAAGGTTTTAGAACCTGGGAATTTAGAATGTATATTGTTATCTTTCAGTATATAATGATATATGTTTGGATGAAGATGGGATCGTGACGTACGGAATTCAGGTGCGAAGATAGATCGGATTTCGGGGCGTTACATGTGATAACCCGGGATGTCGAATAATCCAAATTTACGAATATTTTTTTATTTAATATTAACATTGACTGTTAATATTGTACTGTGTATCTGTGATACGAGTCTCGAGAATTAGTCAATCTGTGTATTGACTGAGAAATTAGAGTAGAGTTGTGCTTAATAGCTTTAGAAAACCCTAACCCTAATTTCTGGATAGGGATTCGGTAGAAAATGCAATTTAAAATAATTGTACTAATGAGTACGTGTTTGTACTGTATAGAGATTTTGATCAAATGATTGATCGGATAAGGAATAAAATTTATAAACCCTAATAAGAGATTAAAAATCCTAATCTCAAGATTAAAAACCCTAATGCGCAGTTAGAAACCCTAATTGAAATATGAGAAACCCTAATTTCATATTTGAGATTCTTAAACCCTAAATTAGGAAACCCTAATCCTAATTGGTAAGCTTAAGGTGTTTATTCAACGTTGATGTGATTAGGAAACCCTAATTGTAATTTAGAAATTTTAAATTTTCTAATTAAAACCCTAATTTAGAAAATTCTAGAAAGTTAGTGTTGTAAAGCCCAAGGGTTAGAACCTTAGGGTTGAACCCTAAGGGTTTGTGCAATTGTCTAGTATGCCATTAAAATCCTTTTGCTAAAGACCAAAATGCCCTTTTAGTATATTTTTATACGTAACTTGCAAATCTTGGTACATTTGGAGTTGGTAACCAACTTTGTTGACTTTGTGACTCATTAAATCCGGCCAATCACTCCACATATTAGATCTATACATTGCATCCTTGTTTTATAAGTGATTATACAAGATTGAGAGAGAGAAAGTGTACCCATTTTACTTATTTTCTCTCCAAGCTCTTACCAACTCCCTCTCACACAAAAACCTTCAAAATTTTATAGTGGATCAGTCACATAAACACCTCCTAGAAACCCAAGAACAGATTGGAGAGTATAGATCAATGATTGGAAAGCTAGAAGGTATAAACCTAAATTGATTTTTGATCTTTGTTGTTAAGAAAATTTGTGTTTAAGTGTTTATATTTGTGTTAAAAGGTGTTTTTGGTTGATCTATGTTGATCCATTATGGATCCATAGCATCAAAGTGAGTAAAAATTAAAGTTTTAAAAAATTGTTCTTGAGCATTTTTAGTGGTCTGACAAGAAATGTCAGTGGCCCTAGATCTGTCTATGTTATTGATTTTTGATGTTTTAAGTTTTGGAGCTATAGCTTGTTATGTTGTCTTTAATCTGGAAGTGGTAGTACAACCATCAGATGTCTAGATCGTGTGTTATAATCGGTCAAAGTCGGTTGACCGACCATGACCGAGTATAAATATGGGTAACCCAGAACTGTTAAACCAGCGTCTGACAGGTTTTGCAACGTCCAGATCTGTTAGGTTGTTTGTTGTTTGTTGATGTTGTTGAATACATGTTATAGCCTGTTAGATGGAGTATAAATCCGTGCCTTAAAACCTTTTAAACAACAATTGTGTTGGATATAAGAGATGGTTAAAGTAGCCATCCTAGACTGATTTTGAGTTTCTGGAAATTCCAGAAAACAATAAGAACAAGACATCTGACATACTTTGACCGTATTATTACTGGTGATCCTGTTGATGATAAATTGGTCTATTGATTTATTAATGTTCATTAACATAAAGAGTACACATTTTAGCCATTAGATCATATGAACCATGATAAGAACACTTAGATAATCGAGCTGCAATATAGCCACTCGAACTGCCTGGGTTTCTGGAAAACGCAGGTGACGTCTGACAATAAGTTTAATTTCCCAGATCTTCATGTTATGTTGTGATATGACCAAATTGATGATTGATAGAAGTAGTATTACATGTGTAGTACGATATTGAACCTTAAGTTAGCCCAGAAACAATTTTAAACCGAGACTTTAAGTTGATCAAACAAGGCAGGTTGATAACAAAGCTGTCAGTGTTCTTGAGCTCAAGAACATCAACATCGATGCTTTGTGTCGCTAAAGACCTATAGCGACGGTTTCTATTAATTTTAATTTCTGAATTTCCAGAAATTATTTAAAAATAAAAATAAATTCTAAAAATTATTAAAAATGGTTTTAAAAATTATTTTAAATTATGAAAAATAATTTTTGACTATTTGAGATATTTTTCAGTAATATTTATAATTATTTGAATATTAATGGTATTTAATTATTTAAATAATATATTAAATAAATTAGAGAAAAATAATTTAATATTATGAAAAATCATTTTAAATAAAAATAAAGTATTTAAAAATATTTTGAGTTATAAAATGTAACTTTTAATATTTTTAGAGAATTTTCATTAATAATTTAATATTAATGATATTGGATTTATTTAATTATTATATTAAATAATTAGAGAAAAATGATTTTAATATTATAAAATCATTTTAAATGAGAATAAAGTGTTATAGAATATTTTAAATTATAAAATACAATTTTCAATATTTTGGGAGAATTCTCATTAATAAATTAATATTAATGATATTTGATTTATTTAATTATTATATTAAATAAATGAATTAAAATGATTTTATTGATTTAAAAATCATTTAAAATGAGAAAATGATTTAAAAATATTTTAAGTTATAATTAATGACTTTTAATATTTTGATGATAATTTCATTAATATTTAAATATTAATGGTGATGATTTAAAAATAATTTTAATTATTTTAAAATCATTTAAGTAGAATATTGTTGATTTAAAAATATTTTAAGTTATTAATAATAACTTTAATATTTTGACAAGTATGTCATTAGTATTTTTATATTATTAAATATTAATGATGATAAGATTATTTGATGATTAAATCATTTAAAAATGATTCCGATGTTTGAAAAATTATTATAAATTATAATAATTACTTATAAATTATTAAAAGCTTTCGAAAAATATTATTAATGATAAATTAACTTATCTAAATTAATATTGAAACTTAGGAATCGAATTTGATTGACAATAATTGTGCTAATTGTCTGATAGGGTGACCAGAACACCAAGAATGGACCGAAGTCCAACTAGACCAAAATAGTTAGATTTGTTAAGTGTTTATATAGGTTATAAACACTAATGTGGCTATATGGTAATGTGTCTAGGAGAAGATTGACTGTAAATTAAAGTGTTGCGTGTTATAAAATATTGTGCTAATTGTGAGACCGATATTATTGGTTATAGGTCTTTCAAAAGTAGATAAGTTTATTGTGTAGCTGTAATCAGCAGAAGAGACAAGTTTCCTAACTCAACCTTGAGTTAATATTGTTTAATTATTATGGTGGTTAATTATTGTTAATTATACTACATCCAAGGATTTATTGTTGATTATTCGCAGTTAGTGCATGTTTAATCATTCAAATTAAATTATTGATTCGTAAAATATACGTTCGTAGAATAACTGTTCTTGGATATTGATATCCGTAGAAGCTAGTATTGATAGTACATATAATTCCTTTTTATTGTCGAATTATGTTGAGAAATGTCTTAGCCAATTATTTTGGTTAGATAAACATTTGTTAGAACTTGATAGATTCGAGAAGAGAAGAGAATTTAATTATTATTGATATATCAATGCCAGTTGTTTCGGCTAGATCAAAAAAGAAAACCTGATAGGTTTGAGAAGAGAAGAGAAGACAAGCAAATGGAATTTAAAATCACATTATTTCGTTGTTAAATCAAAATCTTGATTCCGAGACTGAGAAGAACAACCTTTTATATAAAAGGCAACATTTTATTGGTCGTAAATTCAACCTTTGCGCGCGACTTAAGTATTATGCATAATATAGGGTACAAGGAGTTGGCCGGCTCTAAGTACTTGTAGAGGGGTATAATTTAATCTTTATGGTTATCTGATACACTTGAGTATATATCAAAGTAAATCTTTGATATCTACTCGAGAAGAGAAGTTCTAGATCTTGTGTGATTACTCAGCATAAATCTGGAAAACATTCCACTTTGCTATTTCATAGAATTAATTCTTGATTATTCAATTGAATATCGTAGAAAACCTTGAAAGCGTTGTACTCTTTCATTATCAGATTATTGTTGCATAGAGGGCGAGAAGACTTGTTATTGATTCTTATAACTTAATCGTATGTCTTAACTTGCGGGGTAAACTTGTTGCTCACCCTTTCTAAATAAAACTTTTTCGCTAGGGACGAAGTTGCAGAAGGTGTTGTGAAGAAGATTAAAGGCAAAGGCATCGCGATAAATTAGTTATGTTGAACATTATTATAATTATGTTGTATTGTAAACCTTTTTGTTTATCTGAAGTGTAATGTTGTAATGTTAAGGTTAGAGAACCTTGAACTTATGTATTAACAACATATGTTAATGTGTTATATATTATTATTTCTATATGAATGGGTAGTTAGATAGTATTTTATTGTGGATCATGAACACCAAACTCGGGGGTCAGGTGACCCGGATTTGGGGGTGTCAGAAGTTGGTATCAAAGCTGTAGGTTATAAACCTTAAGTGGGGTGGGGAAAACCCTAGGAATATAACCATAAGCGAGATAGAGAATACTCATTTAGAGTAATAAGTGAGAGATTGTCGAAGTGTATCGATAGTGATATATGTGGACACATAGTGTGAGAAGTTTGTACTGGAGAAGTACTGATCAAGTTTTTTAAACTGACTGTAGCATGTCGGGAGAAGATAAGATGAGAACGGAGATGCCAGCGGCTGTTGCACCAATGCCAGTAGCCGAGGTGCCAGCACATAGCGAGTAAGTGGAAGAAGTGGGGAAAGATGAACCTATGGTTAATCTCGGGAGTGATCATAATGATTATCCCAAGATGTATCTGAGTGGTGATGAGGAGGCGGAGTCTGAAGAAGCCAAGGTGGAGAAAGAAAGTAAGACCAAAGTAGGAGAATAAGATCAACTATCTGTAGAAGTCCAGGAACTCCGGAGTAAAGTATTTCTCTTGGAGGAGCTGTGGAAGACAGAGCGAGCATTACGCGAAATGACTGAAGAACGAAATGAGCTGAAGGCGCAGGTGGAAAGGATGAAGACTGAAGGTGGTGGATCGTCTGAAGGAACCAGCAAGAAGGACAAGAAGAAGAGAAAGAGGGAAAAAGACAGCGAAAACTCTGAAAATTCAAAATCGAAGAAGATACAAGCTTGCAGCAAGTGTGGAAAGACTCATGCGGGAGAATGCATGATGTGGAAGAACGTGTACTTCAATTGTAAGTAGGAAGGGCATATTTCCCTATATTGTCCTAAGCCGAATATGAGGAAGTGTTTCTCATGTGGGAGAACAGGTCACGGATTCAATAAGTGTCCCAAAAAGAAGAAGACTGGTGAAGGGAGTGGTCGATAGACAACTTTGATATAAGTGGTAGTATCTTTTGGGTAGAAGACTATGATATTAAGTGTTGTAATATCGAGAATTATGTATAAGCATATGTAAATATATGTTTTTATTAATGAAATCTTTATTTTCTATATGAATATAAGATTAAGATTAATTTGTGAGTTCTTAAAACTCATACCTATGATAAGTTCATGACTTATGATTATATGAAATATTTCTGAACCCCTCAGCGAATGGACACCAAAGGTCTGACTAGGATAAGTTCATACACTCATATAATTGTGGCAAGTTATTGAACTCATAAGTGTGGTATGTTTGATGAACTGGGAATAATTATGTGAAAATGAAAAATGGCAACTTTCTGTGTAAAGTTGGAGAATTACAGCTTTCTGTGTAAAGTTGTGTTGTTAATCCTGAAATTTATTTAAAATGGGATAGTAATATGTGTTAAGTATTAAATGTACTATGTGCTATTTGAATAAATATACGATTATATGAGAACTATGTGTTGAATTATTATTCTGTTAAGAATTTATATAGAGAAAGAGAATTAATATAAGATTTTTATTTGAATCAGATCATGCCGCCTAGATTTACGTAATCGAAACCAGAGAAGAAAAACCGTTGAATAACGAAGGAGGTCAAGCTGACCCGATGCAAAACTTTGCAAATATGATAGCCGAAGCTATGGAAAATAGATCTTCAGCAAGAGGAAGAGCGAGAAACCAGCCAGCCGATAGATTGGCTAACTTCAAAGACTTTAAAGCGGTAGGACCGCCTGAATTCAAAGGAACCACGGATCCGATTGAAGCCCAAACTTGGGTAAAGAAGATGGAGAAAGCATTCGTTATTATGAGAGTGGAAGAAGAGCAGAAGACTGCTTTTGCAACATACTTAATGAAGGGAGAAGCTAATTACTGGTGGGAGACTAATCAGGCGAAAGCTGGTACAACGGTGGTAGCGTGGACAAGATTCAAGGAATTATTCTTTGAGAACTATTTCTCACCGAGTATGCAAGCTCGGATGAAAGTTAAGTTCTTGGAACTGAAGCAGGAAAATATGTTAGTTTCAGAGTATGCGGCTAAATTCAATGAATTAGCGAGATTTTCACCTCATCAGGTGCACACAGAAGCAAGAAAAGCGAGAAGATTTGAGAATGGATTGAAGCCGGGGATATTGAACAAGGTAGCAGTGTTGCAGATTAACACGTTCACGACTTTATTGGAGAATGTGTTAATTACCGAAGGAAGGAGCGAAGCTGCATCTCGATTTCATCAGGATAAGAAGAAGAAGACAAATGATGGTGGAAGCAGTGGTGGTAGTAACCCGAATAAGAGAAAATGGAATGAGAATACCCAATCGGGTAGTAAGACTGAAGGGAATAAGAAAGGAGGAGAGCCTTGTGCGAACTGTGGAAAGAATCATCCAGGAGTTTGTCTGAAGAGGAAAGGAGTCTGTTATAACTGCGGGCAAGAGGGGAACATGTCACTCAACTGTCCCAATCCGAAGAAGATACAAGGTTTTTATGCCTGTGGATCGACAGATCATATGGTTCGGAACTGTCCTAAGAAGAATGCGGAGAAGGAAAGCGTCAACAAGGGACCCAGTGGTGGAACCTTGGCAATTCAAGGACCTGCATAGCCAGAAAGACCAATGACCCATACATTCAACATGACGGCGCAGGATGCGGTTGCTGTCCAGGAGGTGGTAGCAGGAAACAATTTTATTTAGAATTTAATTACGCGAGTAATTTTGGTTAAATATGGCTGTGAATTGTTTTCTTTTATATATTCAAGTTACAGGTTAGAATTTGAAACACAAATTAATATTGTGTTGATAAAAATGAATTGATGATACAACTTTAAAAGAATGTAGAGAATAAGAAAGCGGTGATTTCGAGGACGGAATCCTTTTAAGGAGGGGGTGAATGTGATAACCCGAGATTTTGAATAATCCAAATTTTATTAATAATTTTTTTTATTTAATATTGACTGTTAATATTGTACTGTGTATCTATGATACGAGTCTCGAAAATTAGTCAATCTGTGTATTGACTGAGAAATTAGAGTAGAGTTGTGCATAATAGCTTTAGAAAACCCTAACCCTAATTTCTGGATAGGGATTCGGTAGAAAAAGCAATTTAAAATAATTGTACTGATGAGTACGTGTTTGTACTGTATAGAGATTTTGATCAAATGATTGATCGAATAAGGAATAAAATTTATAAACCCTAATAAGAGATTAGAAATCCTAATCTCAAGATTAGAAACCCTAATGCGCAGTTAGAAACCCTAATTAAAATATGAGAAACCCTAATTTCATATTTGAGATTCTTAAACCCTAAATTAGGAAACCCTAATCCTAATTGGTAAGCTTAAGGTGTTTATTCAATGTTGATGTGATTAGGAAACCCTAATTTAATTAGGAAACCTTAATTGTAATTTAGAAATTTTAAATTTTCTAATTAAAACCCTAATTTAGAAAATTCTAGAAAGTTAGTGTTGTAAAGCCTAAGGGTTAGAACCTTAGGGTTAAACCGTAAGGGTTTGTGCAATTGTCTAGTATGCCATTAAAATCCTTTTGCTAAAGAACAAAATGCCCTTTTAGTATATTTTTATATGTAACTTGAAAATCTTGGTAAATTTGGAGTTGGTAACCAACTTTGTTGACTTTGTGACTCATTAAATCCGGCCAATCAGTCCACATATTAGATCTATATATTGCATCCTTATTTTATAAGTGATTATACAAGATTGAGAGAGAGAAAATGTACCCATTTTGCTTATTTTCTCTCGAAGCTCTTACCAACTCCCTCTCACACAAAAACCTTTGAAATTTTATAGTGGATCAGTCACATAAACACTTCCTAGAAACCCAAGAAAGGTAAGACCCCAACTTATTATTAATGAAATTTAATTTTCAAAGTTGTTTATTTATTATTTTGAAAATGTTATAAATTCGATAGATGGAGTATAAATTGATTTGATTAAAAACAATGTGTTGGATATAAGAGATGGTCAAAGTAGCCATATCGATTTTGAAAAATTCTAGAAAAATATTTCAAAATAAGCAAGTGGTTATATGAAATATTCTTTATTTATTATTTTGAAATAGTAAGGGTTGATTTGATTAATGTGGATAGTTAAGGGTAAAATACGGAATACTTCAAAATAAGCAAGTGGTTATAAAATATTCATTCATTGTCGGGAATATTTCGTGGGAATATTCTGTGATCGCTTTGGGAATATTCGCAGACGACGCACAAACCCATGTGTGGGCCCATATAATGAAAGTTTATTGGATGAAGAAAACGACAAATATAAGTTGTTTTAAAATAATAACAGAAGTTGTTATCAAGCTAATATCGTTAAAATACTCTGTGGTTAAAACACAAGAAGATTACCAGATCGCACCAATTATTGATTCTTACGAAGAAGGCACTACTCAATAATGGTTACAAAGAATTATCGCTCAAAGATTTTATTGATTTAATAATTGTCGCGTTGATATTTTATATTGTCGTTGTTTCAATAATCATTATTACACAAGATTTTTCATTATCGGCTAATAATTCATATTATCTAAATAATATTATTAGATAACATTATTGGCAATGTCTAGAAAGTTCTCGCCTAAGGAGAGGTTTGGTCACCTAATTGCGCGCCAAGAAGGAGAAATTTTATTGGAAAGCCCCTCTTCCCTGAACCGCACTCGATCATCAATATTGTGATTCTCAGTAATATTATTTGTGAATAATTAATTATTGATTCATATGATGAGGAAAATATTGATTTTATGTGGATATAGATGGAGAAAAATTTTAATGTGACAATTGTTGAAAATTGAAATTTTATCTTTTTCCGATAAAATAATTATTTAAATATATTATTATATTTTAATAATATAATAATGGTGATATTTTTACAACGAATGTGGGATATATGAGTATACGAGGAGGAAGAGTATTTTTTTGTTGCAATAAATGTTTAAAACATGTTAAACATGTCATGGGACCCCATTTATCGATCAAATTTGATTATACTTGTAAAATCACCCGCCAGGATTTTTGGCCAATTTCTATTTGGAATTTGGAAAACTTTCTTCCGTAAAGTTGTAGAGAATTGAATTTCCTATAAAAATTCGCGAGATTCGAATTTTTCTGATGAAAGGGCTATTTATTATGAATTATGAAGTTCAAGTTCAAATAATTGATTTTTGGAAGTTTAAAATATTTAAAATTAGAAAACGTTTTTTCTTACTTTTTCTAGAATGTGGCATGTGTTTGATGGCTGAAATCAGATTCTAGGTATGCGTGAGAAAATTTATATAATTATATTATTAATTTATTAAATTTTTTCGCTTTGTGTTCTAAGAATTTCCTATAAATAGGTGCTTAGGTTAGAATTGAAAATCACACCCGTAAATCAAGTTTTTCTCTATATTATCGAGTTTATTCTTGTGAGTATTTTGAGTATACTTTGAGTATTGTTAGACTAAGTAAGTTCCTTCAAAGACTATCAGATTCCAAATAGAAGTATAATCTTTCGAGGTAAGTGGATGTTATTTTCTTCTCAAATGATATTATTTCTTCAATATCATTATGCTCGAAATATTGGTTGAAACTTTTATCAAATTTGGAAATGATGGGTTATTATTCATGAGTTAATATTCACGAAGTTACTATTCATGAAATACTATTCACGAGTTACTATTATCACTAACTATTACTAACTTTGGTGTGAAGATGTTTTTTGGGAAATTTCATCTTTTGGTGTCGAATTATTTATTCACGATACTGGAACTATTCACGATATCCACACTATTCATTAAAAATAAAATTTTTTTTTGTCCAAAATATCTATTCCGGATACTAGCTTTGATCAGATCCATGTTTTGATCATTCTGAATTTTTACACCACTATGATTATTTTTGAGGTATTTTGAACATGGATAAAACAAAGTACTAATCCTTAATCCTTAATCCTTGTCATTTTGTTTCATCGGATTCGCTTTTTAAAAAATATTTTTCATCATCCTCGCCTTAAATGATGATATTATTGAATATCTTCGCCCAGAAAGGCAAAGATGAATGATTTTCAAGAATATCTTTGGTCAGAAAAAAGATGAACAGTGTTTTTAGATGAACATGATTAATCGATGAATATCTTCGCCCGTAGTGTAAAAAGATGAATATTTGATTCCGTCAGATATATATCGATTGATGTTACAGGATAAAAGATAGACGATGAACTTTTAAATTCATACATGAAGATAGTAGTTTGCATTCTCTACTTAACTCTTCTAATGAATTATTATTTCACCGCGTAATATTGATTTAAAATTTGTTGTCTATCAGATTCTATTAGATTTTTCCTCGTGAAGACTAACGATAATTTGTTGTATATTATCTTAGTCATAATATTCTTTATCGGGCTAGTTGAGCTCACCCTTTTCCTTTTTGTTCCATTTTTCTTCTCGAGGAGGCTAGAATATAGCGAAAGTATTTAGCCCTGGTAATGGAATGAAGGTTTTAGAAAGAATTGTTTAGTAGTCCTCACCATTTTTGTAAAATAATGTATCAATAAATGTGATGAGGATTTATTTGAGTATAGATATTGTCTAGAAGATAATATTTGTATTCAAACTCACGCTTTTATGTTTGTAATAATAAAAGTTGTAGTTGTTTCGCATCATGTATCGACAACTCGTAATGGGTGATGTATACCTATTTTGGGGGCGCCACTGTGGTATCGTAGCTTAGGATATGATCTCTCAATGAGATCGGGAATGTAACTAGAGGGGAGAGACGAGTAAATCCTTCGCTAGTGTGTCCTACCTAAGCTTATTTTTTTTAGTGGTCAAGATATAAGGATATTATGTGATATATTGATTTTCTTAATTAACCCTTGTTTTTACGACATGATTTGAGAATGTCGATCGAGAATATTAACAATGGAAATGAGACCGTGGAGACGCTCAGACTCACCAACGAGGAGAACGCAACAGTCGGGCAATGTTCCTCCGTGAACAACACCACCGAAAGCAGATGATGAACGAGGGATGTTTAGAAGCTTTTTGCAGCTCAATTCATGCAAAATCGCACGAGGAGACTCGTGTTCAAAATACAGGAGGAAATGATAGCAATTCACGAGTTGTCACACCAAGGCTTCAAAGAGTTGGGACCACCGTAATTTAAGGGAAAGCCGATCCGATCACGGCGAAACACGGGTCAAGCAAATTACCAAGATATTCGATGTCTGGGATGCACTGAGAACAGAAGGTTCCATTCGCCACCTTTATGTTCCGTGGCGAAAGGCAGACATCACGGTGGGAGTCTCGTGAAGCGTGCACTCCATCCACCAAGACTCAAAGATGTCTTGGGAGACATTTCAGAATTATTTAATGACAAATACTTTTCCGAAAGTGTTCGCTATATGAAGGAAGTGGAGTTCATCGATTAGACAAAAAACAACACGATTTTTGTCTCAAAGACGAGGCAAAGTTTGCAGAGTTATCCAGTGTTCAGCACCTCATTTGGTGGAGAATGAGGAACGATGACGCGGATGTTTTTGAGAGGTTTGAAACCCCAAGATATGCACAATATCTCATTTCATAAATTTTCTCTATTCAGATGTTGTAAACAGGCTCAATTATTAGAGCGAGATAACGTAGTATGGCCAACCGAGGGACCATAAACTGTGGATCGTACTCGTAGATAGCAACCAATGTAATAATGATAACCAAATGGAGAAAGAAACAGACGGACAAAATGGTAACCACACGGTGGTGGTAATCATGGCCATGAAAAAATAGAAGAAGCGAAGTCAGAGGAGATTTTAAAAGAGGAGATTTAACAACGACTATGTGAAGACGACAAAGGTTTTTAAAGAATCGGTTCTAAGGGAGGAGAATCCACCACCGGCCATATGCTATAAATGCGAAAAGAGGGACATATCACCAAACCGCCCCACAACAGCTTCAAGGTATGCTATAATTGTGGAAAGGAAGGACATATCGCCGAGATCAGATACTAAGAAATAAACCTAGTTCAATGGGGACGGTGACTCAAAAGATCGTCCCCGTAAAAGTCAAAGTCAACGATTCGGAAGAGCGTTTTGTCAGGATCGGTCATAATGCGAGGAACCCAAACGAGGTGATCACGGTAAGCTATTTATAAATTTTGCTAAGTTTATACCTTTACTTGACACCGGTATACCCATTCATTTATCTCTCCCGCATGTGCTCAACGCTTAAACTTGACCAGGAGAAATTAGACTTTGACCTATCTCGTGGAAACTCCGCTAGAGAAACTTTCATCACATCCAATCGCTTATAAATCTTGTTTGATTCAAGTTGGCACCATCACCTTACCGTTGACCTTATCTCTTTAAAGATACTTGCTTTTGATGTGATTTTAGGATTGATGGTTAACTACTCATCATGCCAAAATTGATTGTTTTCGTAAGGTTGTTAGTTTTCATATTCCTAACCAACCCGTTGTATTTAATTCAAGCAACTAAACCATTAAAATCAATCATCATCATATCTAATCATAAAGCTATTCGCTTATTGAAAAACGGATGTCAAGCTTTCTTAGCCCATGTTATGGATTTGAATAAAGACACGCCAAATTTGAATAATATTCTGTCATATCGATTTTCCCGACGATTTCAAGAACTTCCTGGCCTACCCCGTAACGTGAAGTTGAATTCTTTATGATCTTGAACCCGCACAAAGCCCATTTCTAAAACCCCATATCGAATGGCTCCTATTGAACTTCAGAGTTAAAGGTCCAACTACGTGAATTGTTGGACATCGGTTTCATTCTGGCCCCAAGACATCTCCGGGGTGCTCCTGCTTTATTTGTAAAGAAGAAAGACGGAGTATGCGACTTTGTATCGACTATCGGGAATTGAACCATGTCACCATCAAGAATAGGTATCCTCTACCTCAGATTGATGACTTGTTTGACCAAATGTAAGGGGCACAATTCTTTTTCAAAATCGATCTTCGCTCGATATCATCACCAAGATTAGAATCGAGGATATTCCAAAGATCGCGCTTTAGAACCCCAGACGGGCATTATGAATTCTTAGTCATGTCTTTTTGACCGACTAATGCTCCCGCTGGCTTTCATGGATATGATGAACCGAGTATTCAAGGAATATTTGGATCGGGCTTTGTTGTTGTCTTTATTGACGACATCCTTATATATTCCAAAAGTCGTGAAGATCATGAGCACCATTTGAAGTCGGTACTCCAAAGGCTTCGTGAAAACAAACTATATGCCAAATTAAAGAAATGCGAAGTTCGCTTCGAGGAAGTAGCATTCCTTGGGCACGCGGGTGTCAAACATGGAGTATCCGTTGATCCCGCCAAGATCAAGCAATACAAAGTTGGGAGCAACCAAGTTTGTGGATCAAGCACGTAGCTTTTGGGCTTAATGGTTATTATCGGAGATTCGTGGAAGGGTTTTCTAATCGCTACTCCATTAACTCGCCTAACTCTAAGGATACAAAATTCGCTTGGAGCGAAGAATGCGAGAAAAGTTTCCAAGAGCTTAAGAGAGACTTATTTCTAAGACTGTTTCTAACAATACCATCCGGTTCGGATGGATTTGTTATCTACAACGATGCTTCGTGCAAAGGGTTAGGATGTGTTCTCATGCAACGTGGGGAAAGTCATAGCCTATGCCTCGCGATAACTTAAAGAGTATGAGAGGAATTATCCTACCATGATCTAGAGTTGGCAAAGCAATAAGCTTTGCGCGCTAAAGATATGGAGGCACTATCTATATGGGGAGAAAGTGGAGATATATTCGCACCATAAAAGCCTTAAATATTTCTTCACTCAAAAGAACTCAAACACGCGGCAGCCGACGCTGGCTCGAGCTATTGAAAGACTACGACCACACTATTCAATACCATCCCGAAAAGTTTAACGTGGTAGCCGACGCTATTGAGTAGAAGATCATATGCGGAACGAAAAGCGATGATGTCAAGTATACGATAAAGCCAACTTTAATAGAAAAGTTAAGGTCGCTCAAGCCAGCCACCCAATCTTGAGTCGATGCGTATGAAGAAGAAAGTACAAGAAGGAGCTATTCCTAAGTTTAGAAATGATGAAGAAGGAATACTTCGAGTCCACTCTAGACTTTTCAGGTTCCTAACGACTCGATTTGAAGTACAAGATTATGATGGAGGCACACAATACACCATTTGCAATCCATCTCGAAGTACTAAAATGTATCGTGATCTTCTACATACATTTTGGTGGAACAATATGAAGAGAGAGATTGCAAAGTTTATCTCAATGTGTTTAACTTGTCAACGTAAAGGCGAGCATCTAGTACCTAAGGGTCCGCTGCAGAACCACTTGAGATTCCAAATGGAAGTGGGAACACATTACCATGGATTTCAGTTACGGTCTTCCCACGGTTTTCAAGGCATCAATGCTATTGGGTTATTGTTGATAGATTAACCAAGTCCGCTCATTTCTTGCCGACACGGAGACTTATTCACTGAACGCCTTGCTAGTAGTATGTACGTGAATGAGATTGTGAGGTTGCATGGCATGCTCAGATCCATAGTTTTGGATCGTGACCCAAGATTCACTTCAAGATTTTGGGTTAGCTTGCAAAAAGCTATGGGCACGGATTTATTTATTGGGTTCAAGATACCATCCTCAAAACGGATGGACAATCGTAAAGGACTATTCAAACTCTTGAAGATTTATTAAGACTCGTGTCCTAGACTTCAAAGGCGCTTGGGATAAGTATTTACCATTGGTGGAATTCTCCTACAACAACAAAGCTTATCGTGCAAGTATAGTGTGGCTCCATTCAAGCATTATATGGACGAAAGTGTCGCTTCCAATATGTTGGGACGAGTGGGTGAAGCAACATTGTTGGGACCCGAAAGTTAGTACGTATGACTCACTTTTAAAAGATCCAAATGATTCGACAACGATACAAACAGCACAAGATCGACAAAAGAGTTATGCGGATCTTCATCGAAAGGACGTGGAATTTAGTGTGGGGATCATGATTGTCATGAAGTTGCTCCATGGAAGGGAGTTACAAGATTTGGGAAGAGAGGAAAGCTCAATCCATCATTTATCGGGTCCATTTCAAATTCTCGACCGAGTAGGAAATGTAGCCTATAGACTCGCTGCATCTCTCCGAGTATGTCTCGTGTTCATAATGTGTTTCACATATCCGCATTTTCAGAATATGTGAAAGACCCAAACCACGTTATTGAAGTTAGAACCGGACGAGATAGCCAAGACTTAACGATGAGGAGGTACCGCCAAGATTTTAGATAGAAGGAGCATGTCCCTACGCCAAGAAAGGTCATACCACAAGTTAAAGTTTTGTGGAGGAATCATGCTATAGAGGAAATGACACGGGAATGGAAACGGAAATGAAAGCGAGGTATCCTCACCTTTTCAAACACTGTGTACGACGCCAATTTCGAGGATGAAATTTCATAAGGAGGGAGGTTCAAGAGACCTCAACTTATTATTAATGAAATTTAATTTTCTATTTATTATTTTGAAATAGTAAGGGTTGATTTGATTAATGTGGATAGTTAGGGTAAAATACGCAAATATTTCAAAATAAGCAAGTGGTTATAAAATATTCATTGTTGTTTGGGAATATTCGTTTGGTCGTGGAATATTCAGATCGCTTTGGGAATATTCGTATTTACTGCAAGCAGCCCATGTGTGGGCCCCATAACTGAAAGCGATTGGATGAAGAAAACGACAAATATAAGTTGTTTAAAAATAATAAAAGAAGTTGTTATCAAGTAATACTATTAAAATACTTGGTGGTTAAAACACAAGAAGATACAAGATTGCACCAATTATCGATTCTTACGTAAGAAGGCACTACTCAATAATGGTTACAAAGAATTATCGCTCAAAGATTTTATCGATTTAATAATTAATCGCGTTGATATTTTATATCATCGTTGTTTCAATAATTGTCATTACACAAGATTTTCATTATCGAAGCAATAATTCATATTATCCGAATAATATTATTAGATAACATTATTGGCAATGTCTAGAAAGTTCTCGCTCTAAGGAGAGGTTTGGTCACCTAATCAAGCGCCGCCAAGAAGGAGAAATTTTATCGAAAGCCCCTCTTTCCCTGAACCGCCTCGGTCACAATATTGTGATTTCAGTAATATTATTTGTGAATAATTAATTATTGATTCATATGATGAGGAAAATATTGATTTTATGTGGATATAGATGGAGAAAATTTTAATGTGACAATTGTTGAAAATTGAAATTTTATCTTTTTCCGATAAAATAATTATTTAAATATATTATTATATTTTAATAATATAATAATGGTGATATTTTTACAACGTAATGTGGGATATATGAGTATACGAGGAGGAAGAGTATTTTTTGTTGCAATAAATGTTTAAAACATGTTAAACATGCTCATGTGGACCCCATTTATCGATCAAATTTGATTATACTGTGTAAAATCACCCGTTTGTGATTTTCACCAATTTCTATTTGGAATTTGGAAAAACTTTCTTTCGCAAAGTTGTAGAGAATTGAATTTCCTATAAAAATTCGCGAGATTCGAATTTTTTGATGAAAGGGCTATTTATTATGAATTATTGAAGTTCAAGTTCAAATAATTGATTTTGGAAGTTTAAAATATTTAAAATTAGAAAACGTTTTTTTCTTACTTTTTCTAGAATGTGGCATGTGTTTGATGCTGAAATCAGATTCTAGGCATGCGTGAGGAAATTTATATAATTATATTATTAATTTATTAAATTTTCTCGCTTTGGTGTTCTAAGCAATTTCCTATAAATAGGTGCTTAGGTTAGAATTGAAAATCACACCGTAAAATCAAGTTTTCTCTCTATATTATCGAGCGTATTCTTGTGAGTATTTTGAGTATACTTTGAGTATTGTTAGATTGCAAGTTTCCTTCAAAGACTATATATCCTGATTTCAAATTTGTAAGTACTAATCTTTTCGAGGTAAGGATGTTATTTTTTCTCAAATGATATTATTTCTTCAATATCATTATGTGAAATATTGATTGAAACTTTTTATCAAATTTGGAACTTTTTGGGGTTACTATTCATGAGTTACTATTCACGAGTTACTATTCATGAGTTACTATTCACGAGTTACTATTCATTTAGTACTATTCATGAAGCGTGAAGATGATGTTTTTTTTGGGAAATTTCTATCTTTTGGTGTCTGAGTTACTATTCACGATAAAAAGACTATTCACGATACGACACTATTTCATCGAAAAAATAAAATTTCTTTTTTTGTCCAAAATATCTATTCTCGGATACTAGCTTTGATTGTATCCATGTTTTGATCATTCTTGAATTTTACACCACTATGATTATTTTTGAGGTATTTTGAACATGGATAAAACAAAGTACTAATCCTTAATCCTTAATCCTTGTCATTTTGTTTCATCGGATTCGCTTTTTAAAAATATTTTTCATCATCCTCGCCTTAAATGATGATATTATTGAATATCTTTGGCTCAGTAGCAAAAGATGAATGATTTTCAAGAATATCTTTGGTCAGAGCAAAGATGAACAGTGTTTAGATGAACATGAATTAATCGATGAATATCTTCGCCTCAGAAAGTGCAAAAGATGAATATTTGATTCCGTATGTATATCGATTGATGTTACAGGATAAAAGATAGACGATGAACTTTTAAATTCATACATGTAAGATAGTAGTTTGCATTCTCTACTTAACTCTTCTAATGAATTATTATTTCACGTAATATTGATTTAAAATTTGTTGTTTATTGTATTCTATTAGATTTTTCCCCGTCAAGACTAATGATAATTTGTTCAGATATTATCTTAGTCATAATATTCTTTTTCCGGCTAGTTGAGCTCACCTTTTCCTTTTTGTTCCATTTTTCTTCTCGTGAGAGCGTAGAATATAATGAAAGTACAAGCTGTGGGTATGGAAAGAAGGTTTTAGAAAGAATTGTTTAGTAGTCCTCACCATTTTTGTAAAATAATGTATCAATAAATGTGATGAGGATTTATTTGAGTATAGATATTGTCTAGAAGATAATATTTGTATTCAAACTCACGCTTTATCGTTGTAATAATAAAGTTGTAGTTGTTTCGCACTCATGTATCGACAACTCGTAATAGGTGATGTATACCTATTTTGGGGCGCCACACGAGATTCAATATAGCCACTCGAACTGCCTGGGTTTCTGGAAAACCCAGGTGACGTCTGACAACAAGTTTAATTGCCCAAATCTTCATGTTATGTTGTGATATGACCGAATTGATGATTGATAGAAGTAGTATTACATGTGTACTATGATATTGAACCTTAAGTTAGCCTAGAAACGATTTTAAACTGAGACTTTAAGCTGGTCAAACAAGGCAGGTTGATAACGAAGCTGTCAGTGTTCTTGAGCTTAAGAACACCAACAACGACGCTTTGTGTCGCTAAAGACCTATAGCGACGGTTTCTATTAATTTTAATTTCTGAATTTCCAGAAATTATTTAAAAATAGAAATAAATTCTAAAAATTATTGAAAATATTTTTAAAAATTATTTTAAATTATGAAAAATAATTTTTGACTACTTGAGATATTTTTCTGTAATATTTATAATTATTTGAATATTAATGGTATTTAATTTATTTAAATAATATATTAAATAAATTAGAGAAAAATAATTTAATATTATGAAAATCATTTTAAATAAGAATAAAGTATTTAAAAATATTTTGAGTTATAAAATATAACTTTTAATATTTTTAGAGAATTTTATTAATAATTTAATATTAATGATATTGGATTTATTTAATTATTATATTAAATAAATTAGAGAAAAATGATTTTAATATTATAAAAATCATTTTAAATGAGAATAAAGTGTTATAGAATATTTTAAATTATAAAATATAATTTTCAATATTTTTGGAGAATTCTCATTAATAAATTAATATTAATGATATTTGATTTATTTAATTATTATATTAAATAAATGAATTAAAAATGATTTTATTGATTTAAAATTCATTTAAAATGAAAAATGATTTTAAAATATTTTAAGTTATAATTAATGACTTTTAATATTTTGATGATAATTTCATTAATATTTAAATATTAATGGTGATGATTTAAAAATGATTTTAATTATTTTAAAATCATTTAAGTAGAATATTGTTGATTTAAAAATATTTTAAGTTATTAATAATAACTTTAATATTTTGACAAGTATGTCATTAATATTTTTCTATTATTAAATATTAATGATGATAAGATTATTTGATGATAAAATCATTCAAAAATGATTCTGATGTTTGAAAAATTATTATAAATTATAATAATTGCTTATAAATTATTAAAATCTTCCGAAAAATATAATTACTGATAAATTGATTTATCTAAATTAATATTGAAGCTTAGGAACTAAATTTGATTATTTGTCGGATAGGGTGACCAGAACCACAAGAATGGACCAAAGTCCAACCAGACCAAAATAGTTAGATTTGTTAAGTGTTTATATAGGTTATAAACACTAATGTGACTATATGGTAATGTGTCTAGGAGAAGATTGACTGTGAATTACAGTGTTGCGTGTTATAAAATATTGTGCTAATTGTGAGACCGATATTATTGGTTATAGGTCTTTCAAAAGCAGATAAGTTTATTGTGTAGCTGTAATCAGCGGAAGTGGCAAGTTTCCTAACTCAACCTTGAGTTAATATTATTTAATTATTATGGTGGTTAATTATTATTAATTATACCACGTCCAGGGATTTATTGTTGATTATTCGCAGTTAGTGCGTGTTTAATCATTCAAATTGAATTACTGATTCGTAAAGTATACGTTCGTAGAATAACTGTTGTTCGATATTTATATACGTAGAAGCTAGTATTGACAGTACATATAATTCCTGTTTATTGTCGAATTATGTTGAGAAATGTCTTAGCCAATTATTCTGGTTAGACAAACATTTGTTAGAACTTGATAGATTCGAGAAGAGAATTTAATTATTATTGATAGATCAATGCCAGTTGTTTCGATTAGATCAAAAAAGAAAACTTGATAGGTTTGAGAAGAGAAGAGAATAGAAGCAAATGGAATTTGAAATCACAGTATTTCGTTGTTAAATCAAAATCTTGATTATGAGATTGAGAAGAACTTTTTATATAAAAGGGAACATTTTATTGGTCGTAAATTCGACCTTTGCGTCCGACCTAAGTATTATGCATAATATAGGGTATAAGGAGTTGCCGGCTCTAAGTACTTGCAAAGGGGTATGATTTAATCTTTATGGTTATCTGATACACCTGAGTATATATCAAAGTAAATCTTTGATATCTACCCGAGAAGAGAAGTTCTAGATCTTGTATGATCACTCAGCATAAATCTGGAAAACATTCCACTTTGCTATTTCGTAGAATTAATTCTTGATTATTCAATTGAATATCGTAGAAAACCTTGAAAGCGTTGTAATATTTCATTATCAGATTATTGTTGCATAAAGGCGAGAAGACTTGTTATTGATTCTTATACCTTAATCGTATGTCTTAACTTACGGGGTAAACTTGTTGCTCACCCTTGCTAAATAAAACTTTTCAGCTAGGGACGAAGTTGCAGAAGGTGATGTGAAGAAGATTAAAGGCAAAGGTATCACGATAAATTAGTTATGTTGAACATTATTATAATTATGTTGTATTGTAAACCCTTTTTGTTTATCTGAAGTGTAATGTTGTAATGTTAAGGTTAGAGAACCTGAGACTTAAGTATTAACAACATATGTTAATGTGTTATGTATTATTATTTCTATATGAATGGGTAGTTAGATAGTATTTTATTGTGGATCGTGAACACCAAACTCGGGGGTCATTGAGAAGTGTTTATGTAGATTATAAACACTGATGTGGCTATGTGGTAATGTGCCTAGGAGAAAGACTGACTGTAAATTACAGTGTTGCGTGTTATGAAATATTGTGCTAATTGTGAGACCAATATTGTGATTATAGGTCTTTCAAATGCAGATAAGTTTATTTTAGTAGCAGTAATCAACGGAGAAAGCAAGTTTCCTTAACTCAACATTGAGTTACATCTGTTTAATTATTATGGTGGTTAATTATTATTGATTAGACCACGTCCAAGAATTTATTGTTAATTATTCGCAGTTAGTGCATGTTTATTAATTAAAATTGAATTAGTGATTCTGAGAATATATATTTGTAGAATAATTGTTATTGGATATTCACATCCTTAGAATCTATTAGTGATTGCAAATAGTACAGATAATTCCTGTCTATTGTTGAATCGTGTTGATAAATGTCTTAGCTAATTATTCTAGCAAGACGAACATTTGTTAGAAATGGATAGGTTTGAGAAAAAAGAGAAGAGAATTCAATTATTATTGATAGATCAATGCCAATTGTTTTGGCTAGATCGGAAAAGAAAACTTGATAGGTTTGAGAAGAGAAGAGAAGAGAAGTGATTAGATATTGAAATCATTGTATTTTATTGTTAAATTAAATTTGATTCAAAGACTAAGAAGAATAACCTTTTATATAGAGGGAACATTTTGGTCGTATATTCAGCCTTTGCACGCGTTTTAAGTATTATGCATAATATAGGGTATAATAAAGCTGATCACTTGTTATACTTGCAGAGGGGTATGATTTAATCTTTATGGTTATCTGATACACCTGCATATATATCAAAGTAAAACTTTGATAGATACCCGAGAAGAGAAGTTCTAGATCATTTATGATCACTCAGCATAAACTATAGAAAATATTTCCATCTTTTTATTCAATTGAATATTGTAGAGACCTTAAAAGCGTTGCACTCTTTCATTATCAAATTATTGTGTTGCATAGAATGCGAGAAGACTTGTTATTTATTAACGAATTGTTCAGCTATTTCAAAGTTCCCCGAACGTTGGTTTCATTCTATCAAAATTGATAGTCTGTTGTTCAGATTCTTATACATTCATTGTATATCTTAACTTGCGGGGTAAATTTGTTGCTCACCCTTGGTAAATAAAACTTTTCAGCTAGGGACGAAGTGGCAGGAGGTGCTGTGAAGAACAAAGGAAAATCCATAGTGATAAATTAGTTATGAATAACATTATTATTATGTAATGTTTGTAAACCCTTTTTTGTAAATCTAAAGGGTATGTTTATAATGTTAAGGTTAGACGACCTAAGAGTAATGTATTAACAATATCTGTTAATGAATTATGTATTACTATTTATAAATAATGGGTAGTTAGATGATCGTGAGCACCAAACTCGGGGTGTTAGGTAACCCAGATTTGGTGGCGTCACAGGTTGGTATCAAAGCTGTAGGTTATAAACCTTAAGTGGGGTGGGGAAAATCCTAGGATTATAACTATAAGCGAGATAGAGAATACTCATTTAGAGTACTAAGTGAGAGATTGATAGAGCGCATCAATAGTGAGATATGTGCACACATAGTGTGAGAAGTTTGTACTAATGAAGTACTAATCAAGTTGTTTTAAATGATTTTAGGATGTCGAGAGAAGATGAGATGAGTACAAAAGTGCTAGCGGCTGTTGCACCAATGCTAGTAGCCGAGGTGCCAGCGCAAAGCGAGTTAGTTGAGGAGGTGGGAAAAGATGAACCTATGATTAATCTTGGGAGTGATCATGATGATTATTCCAAGATATATCTGAGTGGTGATGAGGTGGCGGAGTCTAAAGAAGCTATGATGGGGAAAGGGAATAAGAACAAAGTTGGAGAGAAAGATCAAGAATCTGCTGAAGTCCAAGAACTCCGGGGTAAAGTGTTTCTCTTGGAGGAGTTATGAAAGACGGAGTGAGCATCACGCGAAATGACTGAAGAACGGGATGAGCTAAAGGCGCAGGTGGAAAGGATGAAGATTGAAGGTAGTGGATCATATGAAGGAACAATCAAGCAGTAGAAAGTCAAGAATAAGAGAAAGAGGGACAACGACAACGATAATTCTGAAAATTCAAACCCGAAGATGAAGCAAGTTTGTAGCAAGTGTGGAAAGACTCACGTGGGAGAATGCATGATGTGGAAGAACGTTTGTTTCAATTGTAAGAAAGAAGGACATATTTCCCTACATTGTCCTAAGACGAATATGAGGAAGTGTTTTTCATGTGGGCAAACGGGGCACGAATTCAACAAGTGTCCCAGCAAGAAGAAGACTGGTGAAGGGAGTGGACGGTAGATAGTTTAAGTTTGATTGTTAGTATCTTTTGGTAGTAGGTTATGATATTAAAGCTTGTAATATCGAGAACGATGTGTAAGCATATGTAAATATATATATATATATATATATATATATATATATATGTTTGTATGAATGAAATCTTTATTTTCAATATGAATATAAGATTAAGATTAATTTGTGAGTTCTTAAAACTCATACTTATGGAAAGTTCATGACTCATAATTATATGAGATGTTCTGAACCCCTCAGCGAATGGACACCAAAGGTCTAACTAGGATAAGTTCATACACTCATATAATTATGGCAAGTTTCTGAACACATAAGTGTGATAAGTTTGACGAACTGGGAATAGTTATATGGGAATGGAGAATTGCAACTTTTTGTGTAAAGTTGTGTGCGGTTAATCCTAAAATTTATTTAAAAAGGGATAGTAATATGTGTTAAGTACTAAATGTACTATGTGCTATTTGAATAAATATGCGATTATATGAGAAATATGTGTTGAATTCTTATTGTGTTAAGAATTTGTGTAGAGAAAGAAAATTAATATAAGATTTTTATTTAAATTAGATCATGCTGCCTAGACGACAGAATCAAAATCAAAGACAAGAACAGTCAATGAATAATGAAGGAGGTCAAGCTGACCCGATGCAGAATTTCGTAGATATGTTAGCCTAAGCTGTGACGCCCCCAAAACAAGTATACATAACCCATGTTGAGTCACCGAATACATGGTACATAATACAAATACAAACTTAATTATACAAACGTCGTGTAATATACGACAAAACATAGCTAAGAGTTTAAACAGGAATATTGCCTTCTAGACAATATCCACTCTCAAATAGAGTCCTCATTACATTTATTATTACACTATTTTATAGAATAGTGAGGACTACTATAACACCATCTCGGACCATCACTCCGTTCCCCGACAAGTCTCGGCTACATTCTCATTTCCTAAAGAGAACAATGAAAGCAAAAGGGTGAGCTCAACTAGCCCAGTAAGAAATATTATGACTAAGATAATGCAGGATAAATTATCATTAGCCTTCAACAATGTTAAACTGATAAAATACAATAGACATCAAGTTTAACAGCAGCGGAAAAAGAAATACATTAGAAGAGTCAAGTAGAACATAATATCTACTATCTTCTATGATTTAAAATATTTTCATCAATTTTTATCGCTGAGACTGGACTTAATAAATAAACCACATCATCGAGTCATCCCTGCACTACAAAGCCAAGGATATTCATTAAATCATCAATGGTCATGACTATACCGAATAATCCCTGGTCATAATCATAACAAAAACTGTCCATCAATGCACTATAAGCCACTGAGGACTTTTACCACATCATTTATAACATTACAGGTCATGATTATACCGAATGATCCCTGGACATAATCATACCAAGTCCATCTATGCACGTAAGCCAAAGATGACTTTCATCACAATATAAGCACGAGGATGATGATAATGACATAATAATTCAATAAAACAAGTTCGAGAATAAATTTTAAAGATTTATAAGTTAATTTATCCTGAAAATTACGTCCAAATTGTCAACATGATACTGCTTTGTGAAGTAAAATTCAAGAATGCTCAGAAGAATTTTTCCATGAAAAGATACTAGATGAAGTGCAAATATCCAGGATATTCTACTAATTTTATGGAGTATAGAAGCCAAAACTTTAACCCATTGAGTATAATAGAATATAAGAAACTGTAAATGGATTTTCGCCCGCCATGTGGTAATCCACGTAAACAGATAATTTCCACAATTTAATAAGGAATGAATATGAAGGATCATTCACCATGCATGCGGTAATCAACATAGACATGTTATTCCAACAAAATAATAAAGAATGGAATAACAGAAGAATTCACCAGACATGCGATAGACCGCACATATAGTTTATTCCCAACAGAATAATAAAGAATGGAACCAGGTTATGCGTAATCCGCACAGACAGGATATTCCAACAGAATAATAAAGAATGGAACAACAACAAAATTCACCATGTACGGTATTGCGATGTATAAAAGTTATTCCAATAGAATAATAAATAATGGAACCAGGTCATGCGTAATACGCACATACATGATATTCCAACAGAATAATAAAGAATGGAATAACAACAAAATTCACCATGTATGCGGTACTTCGCATAGACAGGTTATTCCAATAGAATAATAAATAATGAAACCAGGTCATGCGTAATACGCACATACATGATATTCCAACAGAATAATAAAGAATGGAATAACTGAAGAATTTAACCATGTATGCGGTATTTAGCATGTATGTTATTCAACATAATAATAAAGAATGGAATAATGAAGCTCTCTTCATGAATACGAAAGAAATAATACCCCTTACCTTAGAAAGAAGAGTATTCCGACTGGTAGGGCGAGGATATTTTTGAAGAAAACTTATACTATTTTCTACGCTCAAAGTTTCTTAAAACTTTAAAGAAATATGCTCAAGATTATAGAAGAAGAATTCTCTGAATTTACGGTGTAATTTTCCATTCTAACTAAGCATCCTATTTATAGGAGAATGGAAAGGATACTATGAAATAAAATAAAATATATATATATATATATATATTATATAATCTAATAAAATAAATAACTTTATAAAAGTATTCTTTTATATAAAAAGATTTTTTACTATGCAAAACACTATGCAAGCACTATGTATAATGAAATATAATATATTCTATTTATAATCTAATAAAACAAATAACTTTTATAAAAAAAGTATTACATTTTATATAAAAAGATTTAACTTTTCCAACACTATGCAAATAATATGCATAATAAAATATATTATATTCTATTTATAATCTAATAAAACAAATACCTTTATAAAAGTATTACATTTTATATAAAAAGATTTTACTATGTCAACACTATGCGAGGCTTTATGCAAACACTATACATAATAAAATATATTATATTCTATTTATAATCAAATAAAACAAAACTTTATAAAAAGTATTATGTTTTATATCAAAAGTTTTCTATTTTATTACATTTATAATAATAATAAAATAAAATTCATTACCATTATTATAATTCACACTATTAATCGACCAGGTCATTCCCAGGAAAGAGAGGGCTTTCCAATAAGGATTTCTCCCTATTGGCGCGCAATTAGGTGACCAAACCTCTCCTTGACAGAACTTCTAGACATCGTTAATATTGCAAATAATAATATTAATAACTTTGTTGTGACACCCCCAAACCCAGGTACTTCATTCCCACAGGATTTGATGTTCACTTAAACAAACATTCATATCTAACTACCCAATCACAATAAAACTGAATAAATAAAATCTTTCCCATTAAAGGGTTACATAATAAAATCTCCCAGGTTGTCTAACCTTTAAATACAATCATTCAAATGCGAAATTTAAAATTATTACATAACATCATTATTAAGAAGTCTAAGATCATCACAATAAATAAAAGTACAAATCAGCATCACTTGTACAATTTTCCCTTTCTTTTGCTAGTTGAAGGTTCATCTACCTTCTCCACTTTAGCTGCAATGAATTTATAAATATGCAAGAGTGAGCAAAACAATTTCTCACTGGATAAAATAATGAATCAACAGAAGAATAACAATAATAACTGCCAATGAGTAGGCTCAACAAAACTAGATAGTACTCTAACAATGATAATCAGGAACTGAAATCCAAAGTATGGAATAAACATAATTGAGGGTCATAAGACCATGAACTATGTCCACAGTTGCGAGTAATCTTTCAACTCCAACTTTAACAGTCATAAGACTATAAGGACTCCTCGTACTTAGGGGGATTAGCCCTTCGTACCATTTATTGTGCACAAACATTTAACGATACGCGTAAGTTATCCCCTAATAATAGGGTTGTTCATCTCAGTATTTAGAGTATAAGTCCGCACCAAAGAGAGTTTGGTGTGGATAAGCTTTCAAGGGTAATTTGAAGTTCAACGATCATCAACTAGAGGACTAGTTGAATTAATACTAATAACATCATATTATAGAATACTCGTAATTGAATAGTCATGGTAAATTAAAATCATGCTTTAGGAATAATCTAATAGCATACAACTTGAATAACTATAACACACCTTGCTTGAACAATATTAAGCCAAGGTTATTTAGAATTGAATACTAAGCATGCATGGCAATATGAACGATAAACTATTCAAATATATTCGGGTATACTAAACAACAAGTTAAATACAAGAATAACTTGTTCAATATCAAACCAAAGTTTAGAAAGCTTGCATCATTTATAAGGTAATCGAATTGAAACAATAAATAGTTCAACAAGATAAAGAATTAGAAAACTTGCCTTGCTCATAGGCTAAACCAAATCACAATACCCAATAAACATATGTCATCATGACATAATTAGCCATTACCACTTTACAAACATAACTAAGTACGTTCATCATTTAAAAATTGGATTTTTAATCACATAATCAAGTTACAAAACAATTTAGTTGTTAATAATATGTTCATTCTAGGTATAGAAACATTAAAATCAACATTTTACAGTCCTACTATTATCTCATAATAATTCCTTAAAATTTTAAATACAAAAAGTACACTGTCAGACAATTTTGCTAACTTTCATCATTGACGCCATACGAGCTTTATACTATGGTAGTAAGATCATGCGGCTGATTGAAATGGTCTTCTTGTACTGCGAGAATAAACCTATAAGGTCAAGATCTATGGTAATATTATGCTAACAAGGACGCTGAAAAATGAATCATTGGTAACGTGGCATGCGGGCTAAAACTCTAGCTTCAATTTGACAGCGACTTAAACAACAGATATATGAAAAAGCCAATTTCTAACAATCTAATTCACATGTAATTCATACAAAGACTTCATGTAAACATAATTCAAGAACTCCTAACATGATTCTACCCATACAACAACATAAACAACAAATTTAAAACATCCAATTTCACTATTTTTGATAAAAATTCACTTTTTGATGTTTTTGATGAAAATCAATACTGTGATTTTGTTTTTCAACCAAAACTGTTAATCCAAAGCATTTTATCAATGTTTTATACATACTTTATCAAATTCAATGGTCAATTTATCAACTAATTAACTCCTAATTTGTACTTTAAATTAACCCATATTCATTTACATAAACTCTCTGTAAAAAGATTTTCTTCACAAACTACATACATAACAATAATTCATTGATTATAATCATACAAAACTTATGAAAATAACTTTACAACACTAGTTAATCATATGAATACCCATAAAATCAATAATTTACCCTATCACAAGAATTTTACAAAGAAATAGGAGAAGAGAAAACTAGAACTTTAAAACTTAAAAAAAAGGGTAGGAGAATTCCTTGATTGTAGAAGATGATGGCTATCCCTTTTGATTATCAAACTTCTTTTCCCCAATTCTTTTCTCAAATTCTCTAGCCTTTCTTCCTCTCTTCTTTTCTCTCTCACTTTTTTTCTTTTCTTCTTCTTCTTCCTCTGAGTCTTTCTTTTCTTCCTAACTCTAACTAGCGTACTAGATATCTAACGTATGATAATAATAATAATATTAAATATATAATATAATACTAACTTAACTGACATCATTTATGTTTATTTGAAAATCAAAAGCCATAAGGCTTGTTTGGCTAACCACTAAAAAATAATAATAATCAATTAACCCTTATGCCTTGTTTGGTAAAACACAATTAGAATAAAGACTTAATAAGCAATAGGCCTTGTTTGGCAAAACTGAATTAAAACTTCTTTAAGTTATTTTAATAACTCCTTTGTAAAAAGGTTATTCGCCACCTTTTTATTAAATTATTACAACACATAAATCAATACCACAAAATTAGAATTACAAATTCAAATAAAAGAATAATAATTCAATTAATCAAAACTTTCCAACTTAATAATTAAATTAAATTAGAATAAAATAATTAATTTCCTTAATTATTTATTTAACAAATAATTAACCAAATCGAATCAAATTTGAACAATTACAAATTCAACCATAAACACATCCATTAAATATTTATCTAATTCAACAAATATTTAATATAACAATTAAAATTCTGGAATGTTACATCATTCCCTACTTATAAGGATTCTGTCACCAGAATCACAATTCAAACAATTCATTCATCACATTCTCCCCTACTTACAAAGATTCTGTCCCCAGAATCGAAGACACAGATTAAACAAATAACTCAGGGTAATTATTCATTATTTCAGCTTCGAGTTCTCACGTAGCCTCTTCGACATTGTGGTTCCTCCATATTACCTTCACAGAAGGTATCACTTCATTTCTGAGTACTTGTTCTTTCCTGTCGACTATCTGGATAGGAACCTCTTCATAGGACAAGTCTTTCTCAAACTGCAATGGTTCGTACTCAATCACATGCTTGTAATCAGACTTATATGGTTGTAACACTGAAACATGAAAAACATTATGAATGTTTTGCAATTCTGGAGCTAGAGCTACCTCATAAGCAACCTCTCCAACTTTTCGCAGCACTTCAAAGGGTCCAATAAACCTCGGGCTTTGTTTTCCCTTTTTACCAAATCGAATTTTTCCCTTCCAAGGTGAAACCTTTAGGAAAACGTAATTTCCTATGTCGAATGCACGATCTTGTCTGTGTTGGTCAGCATATTTCTTCTGTCTGTCTTGAGCAGCTATCAATCTTGTTCTGATGAGTTTGACAACCTCAGCAGTTTGTTGTACCAGTTCTGGTCCTAACAGTTGACGTTCACCGACTTCATCCCAGTATAGTGGAGTTCTGCACTTTCTACCATATAATGCTTCGTAAGGCGGCATACCGATGCTTGCGTGATAACTGTTATTGTAGGCAAATTCCACCAATGGTAATTGTTCATCCCAGCTTCCTTTGAAATCCATGACGCATGCTCTCAGCATATCTTCCAATGTCTGAATCGTTCGTTCGCTTTGGCCATCTGTTTACGGATGATATGCCGTACTCATTCACAATTGTGTTCCCATACATTCCTATAGTCTCTTCCAGAAGTTTGATGTGAACCTCAGATCTCTATCTGACACAATTGACACTGGAACTCCATGTCTTGCAACGATCTCTTTAACATATAACCTTGCCAGCTGATCAAGATTGAATCTAATCTTTATTGGCAAAAAGTGTGCAGATTTTGTTAATCTGTCCACTATCACCCAAATTGCATCGTATCCTTTCTGAGTCGTTGGGAGACCTACTATAAAATCAATTGTGATATGTTCCCATTTCCATTCCGGTATCTCTAACAGTTGAAGTAACCCGCTTGGTCTTTGATGCTCGGCCTTGACTCTCTGACATGTTAAGCACTTTGCAACGCATTCTGCAACGTCTCTTTTCATGTTTGACCACCAAAAATGTTGTCTCAAATCTTGATACATTTTCGTACTTCCTGGATGAATCAAATATCTCGAGCTATGAGCTTCTGTCAAAATGTCCTCTTTAACATCTAGTACTGCTGGAACCCAGATTCGTCCCTCGAATCTCAGCATTCTATCGGTATCAACCTTGTATTTCACTTCTTTTCCCTCGACCACTCTTTCTCTTATTTTTCTACATTCCTCATCCTGCAGTTGAGCGTTCTTCACTTTGTCCACCAAAGTTTAACTGGCTTCCATCTGGTACAATTTCTCATCGGATTCTTTTTGAAATTTTATTTCCAACTCTAACCTTGACATTGCTGTAATAAGCTCCTCCTTATCAGTTAACAGCATCAACTTCTCTTTACCTTTCCTACTCAAGGCATCAGCAACAACGTTTGCTTTGCCTGGATGATAAAAGATCTTACAATCGTAATCCTTTATCAACTCCATCCATCTCCTTTGACGAATGTTCAGGTCTTTCTGAGTGAAAATGTACTTCAGACTCTTATGGTCTATGTAGATCTCACATTTCTCTCCGTAGAGATAGTGTCTCCATATCTTTAGTGTGAACACAACTGCCGCCAACTCTAAATCATGAGTTGGATACCCTTTTTCATAGTCCTTCAACTGCCCTGATGCATACGCGATGACTTTTCCATTCTGCATAAGGACACATCTTAATCCCTTGTGTGAAGATTCATTGTACACCACAAAATTTCCTGTATTATTTGGTAATGACAATACAGGTGCCATACTTTGCTTCTTTTTTGATTCCTGAAAACTTCCTTCACATTTCTCCGTCCAAACAAACTTTACAGATTGCCTCGTCAAATTTTTCAACGAAGTGGCAATCTTGGATAAATCGTCTGTAATACCCTGCCAATCCCAAGAAACTTCTTACTTCTGATGGAGTTCTTGGTTGTTCCCAATTTATCACAGCTTCGACCTTTGATGGATCCACTGAAATTCCATCCTTGTCAATTACGTGCCCAAGAAATTGTACACGTTCTAACCAAAATTCACATTTAGAGACTTTTGCGTACAACTTTTCCTTTCTTAGCATCTCCAGCGTTAGACGTAAGTGTTCCACGTGTTCTTCTTGAGTTCTAGAGTACACCAGAATATCGTCAATAAACACCACCACAAACTTGTCTAAAAATGGTTTAAACACCATATTCATCAAATCCATGAACGCTGCAGGGGCATTTGTCAAACCAAAAGACATCACAAAAAACTCGTAATGTCCATACCGAGTTCGGAATGCCGTCTTCGGTACATCCTCCTTCCTTACTTTTAGTTGGTGATACCCACTTCTCAATTCTATTTTTGAGAAATATCTAGCACCCTTCAATTGATCAAACAAGTCATCTATTTTCAGTAATGAATACTTATTCTTAATAGTGACTTTGTTTAACTCTCTATAATCAATACAAAGACGCATTGACCCATCCTTCTTCTTTACGAATAACACCGGTGCTCCCCACGGTGACACACTCGGCTGAATGTATTTATTGTCCAACAGCTCCTGCAGTTGTACCATCAGTTCCTTCATCTCTACCGGAGCCATTCTGTGTGGGGCTTTCGATATTGGAGCGGTTCCTGGTGCTAAGTCGATCACGAACTTAATTTCTCTGTCAGGCGAAAGTCCTGGCAAATCCTCCGAAAACACATCCACAAATTCCCTAACCACTGGTATTTCTTCCAGTTTTGCACCCTTCTTCTGAGTATCAACTATGTAAGTTAAATAACACACACAGCCTTGACTCAACAACTTCTTGGCCTGCATAATCATCAGACATCTCATTTGTCTAGGCGATTTGCTACCATTGAAAACTACCTTTGATGGAGTCATAAGGTTTACACATTTCTTTTGGCAGTCAATTATTGCTCCACAATTGAACAACCAATCCATTCCCAAAATAACATCAAACTCTCCAAGCCTAATCGAAATTAAATCTACCATCAAAATATTTCCCTTAATGTTCACCCTACAGTTCTTGTATACGAACCTAACAGGAATTACTTCCTTATTCACAATTTCTATGTTTAAAGGGAAATTCAATTCTTCACTAGGCAATCCTAATCTCAAAGAAAATTCATCAGATATAAATGAGCGAGTAGCACCCGAATCAAATAATACATAAGCCTCAATATCATTGATTGGGATAATACGACACCACATCCTTTGATTGCACAACATCTTGCGTAGTCGTGTTGATGTTAAGGTTACGTGGGTTTGTTTGATGTCGTTGGCCCGATAATGGCCCAAGTACCTCCTTCGCTACCTCCCTTGCTTCCCGTTGTTTCTCGACTTTCTTCTTAGGGGCACTCACGAGCAAAGTGATCCTTGGACCCGTAAGTGTAGCAAACATTCTTCTTGCGTTGATTGCAGTTTGGGGCGATGTGACCCTCCTGGCCACAGTTAAAGCATACACGTTTCCCCATTAAGCATACACCCTTGTGAAACTTCCCGCATGTAGCACATGCTTCAAACTTCTTATTCTGCTGGTTACCTTGTTGATTCCAAGCACCCACATTTCCATTCCACTTTCTTTTCAGGTTGTTGTTACAATTTCCACTACCACCACTTCAATTCTTAACCTCCACTTCATTCTTCATTCTTCTTCTGTTCCTGATTGAACTTGGTTACCGCCTCGCCTCCACCTTCAGCGAGAATTGCCTTTTCCATTATGGCTGCAAATGTCTTCAGCTGGAACAAGGAAACCCTACTAAACAACCAGGGTTTCAGTCCCTGTTCAAATCTCTTTGACTTACGTTCATCTATGCTGACTTGATATGGCGCAAACCTCGCCAACTCGTTGAATTTCGCAGCATACTCCAACACCTTCATCGTTCCCTGCTTCAGTTCTAAAAACTGTACGTCTAACTGGCTTTTTGAACTCTCTGGGAAATAGGTCTCGAAGAAAATCTCCTTGAACCTATCCCAAGTCCTAATTCCTGGTCCTTCCCGAGTTTTGTTGGCCTGCCACCAATAACTAGCCTCTACTTTCAACATGAATGTTGCAAAAGCAGTCTTCTGGTTATCCTCTACCCTAGCAACATCAAAAACCTTCTCAATTTCCATGATCCAGGTCTGTGCCTCAACTAGATTCATGGATCCACGGAATTCTGGTGGTCCAACCGCCTTAAAGTCCTTAAACGTAGCATTTTGGTTCTGAGGTTGATTCTACGATTGATTCTGTAGTTCACCTATCAATAACGTCACTAGCTGCTGAACGGGGTTAGCTTCAGCATTATTGTTGTTGGTTCCTTCGGCAGTTCTCTGACGGGGAGGTTGACGTCTTGGAGGAATTTTCTGTTAAAAAGACACTCATTAGATTATTACTCAACTCTTTCAAGTAACTTCTAATTAACTTGCCCCCAAAATAATCACCACATAACACATAACACTTTGGATAAAAGAAGATAATAACTTTTATTCATACTTAATTCTTTGAAAAACATCATAACAATAGCATCACTGCTATTTACATTATTTTCCTGAACTACTAAAGTTTCAGGACATCATCATCATATCCCATAGGTTTCATAACACTAGGGATTTACATATTATTTATCATAACATAAATCATAAATCAAGTACACTTCCTACGATGTCCTATTAAGATACTGCAAAGCCTTACAACGCTCTTCTTCCATAATTCGGAACATGGTTCAACGATCTAGTATGTATGAGGGTAGCGTCTCGAACTGAATTGGGTAACCCATGACCCGATCCCGAGCTTGATTGATCGCGATGTTGAATACGTTATCCATTTCCTGCATCTTCATTTTCTTTGCTTGTGTGTCTCCCTTGCTATTTCGGCCCGTTGATCAGCTTCCTTGTACGCGTCTTCGGCTCTTGCCCTTTTTACAGACTCTTCTCTCAACTTGCTCTTCAACTCTGAAATCTCAGCTCTCATTTGGTCGTTCTCTTCTTCAGTGTGAACAAGCTTCTCTTCAACATTGTTCAATCGTTCTTCTCAATCCTGGATCTCGTCGTCCTTCTATGCCATCAAGGTCTGTTGTTCAGCTACTATCTCTTGTAACTCCTCGACTATATCTTGAAGTTCCACATTGCGGTCATGCACCTCATCGTATATACAGCTAGCTATCGAGTTAAGTGGAATCCTTTCCTCCTCGTCCTCTTCATCCAAATGCATGGCGACTCAAGGATCTTCCTCATCCGTCTCTATCTCATCATCCTCATCGGTACTCTCTCCGCTCAACTCATCTGTGACAACGGGCTGCTTTTGCGTGCGATAATTGTTCCCAAACTACCTGAATATCTGGAGGCTCCTCCTCCCTAGCTTGACTGGATCCTCCTATATTAGTCATATTGTCAACCAAAGTTTAAGTTTTAATTACTAATCATTACTACTTGACGCTCACGAGCACATAAGTTGTAAACACATAAGCACATAAGTATTTTATTACTTCTTCCTTAAAACTCGATAAGAGTTTATCATCACTATCTTTCTAAGGTTACTTCCTAAGGCTTTTCCCCCACCTAAGGTTCATAACCTAAGGCTTTGATACCAACTTACACCCCCAAACCCAGGTACTTCATTCCCACAGGATTTGGTGTTCACTTAAACAAACATTCATATCTAACTACCCAATCACAATAAAACTGAATAAAATCTCCCAGGTTTTCTAACCTTTAAATACAATCATTCAAATGCAGAATTTAAAATTATTACATAACATCATTATTAAGAAGTCTAAGATCATCACAATAAATAAAAGTACAAATCAGCATCACTTGTACAATTTTCCCTTTCCTTTGCTAGTTGAAGGTTCATATACCTTCTCCACTTTAGCTGCAATGAGTTTATAAATATGCAAGAGTGAGCAAAACAATTGCTCACTTTGGATAAAATAATGAATCAATAGAAGAAGAATAATAATAATAATGACCCGATGAGTAGGCTCATCAAAACTAGATAGTACTCTAACAATGATAATCAGGAACTGAAACCCAAAGTATGGAATAAACAGAACCGAGGGTCATAAGACCATGAACTATGTCCACAGTTGTGAGTAATCTATCAACTCCAACTTTAACAGTCATAAGACTATAAGGAGTCCTCGTACTTAGGGGGATCAGCCCTTCGTACCATATATTGTGCACAAACATTTAACGCTACGCGTAAGTTATCCCCTAATAATAGGGTTGTTCATCTCAGTATTTAGAGTACAAGTCCGCACCAAAGAGAGTTTGGTGTGGATAAGCTTTCAAGGGTAATTTGAAGTTCAACGATCATCAACTAGAGGACTAGTTGAATTAATACTAATAACATCATATTATAGAATACTCGTAATTAAATAGTCATGGTAAATTAAAATCATGCTTTAGGAATAATCTAATAGCATACAACTTGAATAACTATAACACACCTTGCTTGAACAATATTAAGCCAAGGTTATTTAGAATTGAATACTAAGCATGCATGGCAATATGAACGATAAACTATTCAAATATATTTGGGCATGCTAAACAACAAGTTAAATACAAGAATAACTTGTTCAATATCAAACCAAAGTTTAGAAAGCTTGCATCATTTATAAGGTAATCGAATTGAAACAATAAATAGTTCAACAGGATAAAGAATTAGAAAACTTGCCTTGCTCGTAGGCTAAACCGAATCACAATACCCAATAAACATATGTCATCATGACATAGTTAGCCATTTCCACTTTACAAACATAACTAAGTTCGTTCATCATTTAAAAATTGTGTCTTTAATCACATAATCAAGTTACAAAACAATTTAATTGTTAATAACATGTTCAATCTAGGTATAGAAACATTAAAATCAACATTTTACAGTCCTACTATTATCACATAACAATTCCTTAAAATTTCAAGTACAAAAAGTACCTTTGTCAGACCATTTTTTTTAACTTTCATACAACAAGCACCACAATTTATCTTTGTGGTGTAGCATTGCACAAGAGATGGAGATGGCGCTAACATGCGAGAATAAAGCTACAAGGTTAGCATTATGTACGCTAAAAAATGAAATTGTGTCAGGCATGGCTACTAAATCTGCAGCTAGCTGAACTTGATCGACGGCTTGGCAACAAAGATAAGAAAAATCCAATTTTGGCCTACAAGCTCGTTTCTAATAGTCTAATTCACATGTAATTCATACAAAGACTTCATGTAAACATAATTCAAGAACTCCTAAATTGATTCTACCCATACAACAACATAAACAACAAATTTAAAATATCCAATTTCACTGTTTTTGATAAAAATTCACTTTTTGATGTTTTTGATGAAAATCAATACTGTGATTTTGTTTTTCAACCAAAACAGTTAATCCAAAGTATTTTATCAATGTTTTATACAAACTCTATCAAATTCAATGGTCAATTTATAAACTAAACAACTAATTAACTCTCAATTTCTACTTTATATTAACCCATATTCATTCACATAAACTCTCTGTAAAAAGGTTTTCTTCACAAACTACATACATAACAACAATTCATTAATTATAATCATATAAAACTTATGAAAATAACTTTACAACACTAGTTAATCATATGAATACCCATAAAATCAACAATTTACCCTATCACAAGAATTTTACAAAGAAATAGGAGAAGAGAAAACTAGAACTTTAAAACTTAAAAAAAGGGTAGGAGAATACCTTGATTGTAGAAGATGATGGCTATCCTTTTTGATTATCAAACTTCTTTTCTCCAATTCTTTTCTCAAATTCTCTAGCCTTTCTTCCTCTTCTTCTTCTTCCTCTGAGTCTTTCTTTTCTTCCTAACTCTATCTAGCGTACTAGATATCTAACATATGATAATAATAATAATATTAAATATATAATATAATACTAACTTAACTGACATCAGTTATGTTCATTTGAAAATCAAAAGCCATAAGGCTTGTTTGGCTAACCACTAAAAATAAAATTAATCAATTAACCCTTATGCCTTGTTTGGTAAAACACAATTAGAATAAAGACTTAATAAGCAATAGGCCTTATTTGGCAAAACTGAATTAAAACTCCTTTAAGTTATTTTAATAACTCCTTTGTAAAAAGGTTATTTGCCACCTTTTTATTAAATTATTACAACACATAAATCAATACCACAAAGTTAGAATTACAAATTCAAATAAAAGAATAATAATTCAATTAATCAAAACTTTCCAACTTGAATAAAATAATTAATTTCCTTAATTATTTATTTAACAAATAATTAATCAAATCGAATCAAATTTGAACAATTACAAATTCAACCATAAACACATCCATTAAATATTTATCTAATTCAACAAATATTTAATATAACAATTAAAATTCTGGAATGTTACATCATTCCCTCCTTACAAGGATTCTGTCCCCAGAATCACAATTCAAATAATTCATTCATCACATTCTCCCCTACTTGCAAAGATTCTTTCCCCAGAATCGAAGACACAGATTAAACAAATAACTCAGGGTAATTCTTCATTATTTCAGCTTCGAGTTCCCATGTAGCCTCTTCGACATTGTGGTTCCTCTATATTACCTTCACAGAAGGTATCACTTTATTTTTGAGTACTTATTCTTTCCTGTCGACTATCTGGATAAGAACCTCTTCATAGGACAAGTCTTTCTCAAACTGCAATGGTTCGTACTCAATCACGTGCTTGTAATCAGCCTTATATGGTCGTAACACTGAAACGTGAAAAACATTATGAATGTTTTTATTTTCATAAAAATATTTTTGTCGTTTTCTTAATCCGGCAATTATTCTATTGTGGGGTCCACCAATGATTGTACCGTCGTACGGATATTTCTTGATAAAAAGAATATTTCTCGATCAATCGAATATTATATAACAACTTGCATACTTTTTCAAAATTTCTAAATATTACCCACAACTATAACATTATCTCAAATCCACACCATAATTTTGAAAAAAAATATTTTGAGAAAATTAAATCTTTATTCGTAAAATTTGAGATTTTACAATCTCCCCTCCTTATGAAATTTCTCCCTCGAAATTTACGTACGTACCTGGTATGCCGAACAAATGAGGACACTTCATCAGATTCTAACTCTTGAGGTATAACCTTCGAGTGTTGAATACGATCCTTCTTATCCAAGATTTTAACATGTATCTCCTCATACGTTAAATCTTCTGCTATCTCGTCTAGTTTTAATTCAATAATGTGGTTCAGGTCGTCCACATATTTACGTAACATCGATACGTGAAAAAACGTTCTGAACACGTGACATACTTGGCGGTAAAGTGAGTCTATAGGCCACATTTCCTACTTGATCAAGAATTTCAAATGGGCCAATTAAATTGAGGGTTGAGATTTCCTCTCTTCATCGATTATTGCTTTTAGAATAACGCCCTTTTGAACCTTCTTCTTCACATTCATCAGCTCTGAGTATGTAGCTTGAGCGGCTTTAACTTTATCGATTAAATTCGATTCTACTCGTATATTCGCTATCTTCACGTGGGTCTCTAGAGTCTTTAACTCTATCTTCATCATTTGTAAGTTATACGAAATGGGTTTTTATGTTAACAACATCGCACTCGTAAACGCATACAATCTTCTACTCAACGTGTCAGCTACCATGTTCGCTCTTCTATAATGATATTGAATGGTATAGTCGTAATCTTCAACCGCTCGAGCCAACGTCTTTGGCGCATTATACATTCGTTTTGGTTGAAGAAATATTTAAGGGTTTTAGAAATGGGTTTTGTACTTAAGTCAGTACAAAATTCGATTTCACGCTCTAGGATAGGCCAAGAAGTCTTCAGAAATACGTCAAAAAATTTATTAACGATAGGAATATCATTCAAAACTATGATCCTCATCCAAGACTTGAATAGCACATCACATTGATACCTATCAACTTGTCACCGTCATTCACAGCGTCCCCTATGGAAAGTTCGGCTTCGGTGCATTCCACATAAGTAAGTTACCAGCGAAAGGCTCGAGGCTCTTTACTTATGGATTGATATAACAGTGATTAAATTTAGTGGTTTGGTTGCTTGAATTCGTATAATAGGTTGGTTAGGAATATAAAAGCTAACAACCGTACGAAAAGCATGAGGAGTAGTTAACCAATCGATTCCTAAAATCACATCAAAAGCAAGTATTTTCAAAGAGATAAGATCGACAGGTAACGTGAAAGTGTCGATTTGAATCAAACAAGATTTATAAACAGTGGAGGTAACGAAGGTTTCTCTTAACGAAGTTTCAACAAATAAGTCAAATTCTAATTTCTCAGGAGTCAAATTTAAACGTTGAGTGCAAGCAAGAGAGATAAAAGAATGGGTAGAACCGGTATCTAACAAGGTATAAACTTCACAAAAATTTATAATTAACTAACCTGTGCTAACTTCGTTCGGGTTACTCGCTTTTTGAGAAGTCACGAAAAATGCTCTTCCTGAAACCACCGACTTTGTTTTGTCCGTATCCACCTTTGGTGCCACCGTCCCAGCTGGACTAGACTATGGTGCACGACAAAATCGGGCTAGGTGACCTTCTTTTCCACAATTGTAACATGCTTTGGACTGCATCGTGCAATTTGGACTTATGTGTCCTTCCCCTCCATATTTGTAACATACGACTGGTGGTCGTTCTCCTTCATTAACAACAGGTGCTGATGCTGACCTCTTTCCATCATTGTTGAATATCCTCTTCTTTAAATGTCCATTCTTATTGTTTTGGCCATGATTCCCACCGAAGTGGTTACCATTTCTGGCATGTTGATTCCCTCCACGCTTATTGTCACCGCTTCAATGACTGCTATCACTGGTATTATCATTTTGCCGGCTGCTCTCTTTTGGTTGGGTTAACTCATTATTGCGCTCTAATAACTGAGCCCTATTAACAACATCTGAATATAAACACAATTTATGAGAGATAAGATATTGACGTATCTCGGGTTTCAAACCTCTTAGAAACATTCGCATCATTCTCTCTTCATTATCAACTAAATGGGACGCAAACCGAAACAACTCGGCAAACTTGGTTTCGTACTGCGACACGGTCATGTTTTTTTTGCTCCAGCTTGATGAACTCTACCTCTTTCATGTGACGAATACTTTCAGGAAAGTACTTATCGTTGAACAATTCTTGGAACTTTTCCCAAGTCATCTTTAGTGCGGCAGGTTGAGTACGCTTTACAGATTCCCACCAGTAATCTTCCTCTGCTCACAACATGAAGGTGGCAAAGGGAACCTTTTGCTCCTCGGAGCATCCCAAGACATCAAATATCTTGCAAATCTGCTTTATCAACGTCTCCGCCTTAAGTGGTTTTGGCTCTCCAAAAAACTCTGGTGGTCCTAATTCCTTGAACTGCTTAGCGGTGACCCTCCGAGAGTTGCTGGTGTTTCCACCTGCATTTTGGACAGGAGCCTCTCTTTCCTGATGTTGCATGAATTGCATAAAGCCTCTAAACATTCCATCGTTCATCATTGGGTCAGTGTTGTTGTTTCCATGAGGATTGTCGCCTTCTTGATGCACATTATCCTGATTAGTGATCTGTGGAGACTCAATGGTCTCCTGTGCTCCATTGCTTATCTCAACATTTTTGGATGCCATTTTCAAATATAGCCACAAAACAAGGGTTAATTATCATATTACATATTATCCCTATACTCTGATCGACCAATTAAATACCAAATAAACTTAGGTAGGTCATACTAGCGAAGGAATTTTCCGTCTCTCCCCTCCTAGTTCTTGTCTCACATCTTAGCCAGGGATCATATCCCTAAGCTTTGATACCAACTGTGACGCCCCCAAAATAGGTATACATCACCCATCTTGAGTCGCCAAATACATGGTATAGAATACAAATACAAACTTAATTATACAAACGTCGCGTAATATACGACAAAACATAGATGAGAGTTTAAAAAAAAATATTGCCTTCTAGACAATATCCACTCTCAAATAGAGTCCTCATTACAATTATTGTTACACTATTTTATAGAATAGTGAGGACTACTATAACACCATCTCGGACCATCACTCCGTTCCCCGACTAATCCCGGCTACATTCTCATTTCTTGAAGAGAACAATGAAAGAAAAAGGGTGAGCTCAACTAGCCCAGTAAAAAATATTATGACTAAGATAATGCAGGATAAATTATCATTAGCCTTCAACAATGTTAAACTGATAAAATACAATAGACATCAAGTTTAATAGCAGCGGAAAAAGTAATCCATTAGAAGAGTCAAGTAGAGCATAATATCTACTATCTTCTATGATTTAAAATGTTTTCATCAATTTTCATCGCTGAGACTCAACTTAATAAATAAACCACATCATCGAGTCATCCCTGTACTACAGGCCAAGGATATTCATTAAATCATCAATGGTCATGACTATACCGAATAATCCCTGGTCATAATCATAACAAAAAAGCGCCCATCAATGCACTATGTGCCACCGAGGACTTTTACCACATCATTTATAACATTACAAAGTTATGATTATACCGAATGATCCTCGGACATAATCATACCAAGTCCATCTACGCACGTAAGCCAAAGATGACTTTCATCACAATATAAGCATGAGGATGATGACAATGACATAATAATTCAATAAAACAAGTTCAAGAATAAATTTTAAAGATTTATAAGTTAATTTATCCGAAATCAATTATGTCCAAATTGTCAACATGATCTTCGCTTTGTGGAGTAAAATTCAAGAATGCTCGGAAGAATATTTCCATGAAAAGATCATGGATGAAGCGCAAATATCCAGGATATTCTACTAATTTCATGGAGTATAGAAGCCAAAACTTTAACCCACTGAGTATAATAAAATATATGAAACTGCAAATGGATTTTTGCCTGCCATGCGGTAATCCACGTAAACAGATCATTTCCACAATTTAATAAGGAATGAATATGAAGGATCATTCACCATTCATGTGGTAATCCACATAGAGCGAGTTATTCCAATGAATAATAAAGAATGGAATAATGAGAAAAATTCACCGTGCATGCGATAGGCGCACAGACAAAGTTATTCCCAAGCAGAATAATAAAGAATGGAACTGTGTCATGCGTAATCCGCATGATGCATGTGATATTCCAACAGAATAATAGAGAATGGAATAACAACATAATTCACCACGTATGCGGTACTTCGCATAGACATGTTATTCCAATAGAATAATAAATAATGGAACCAGGTCATGCGCAATACGCACAGACATGATATTCAAACAGAATAATAATGAATGGAATAACAACAGAATTCACTATGTGTGCGATACTTCACATAGACAGGTTATTCCAACAGAATAATAAATAATGGAACCAATTCATGCGCAATACGAACAGACAGGATATTCAAACAGAATAATAAAGAATGGAATAAAAACAGAATTCACCATGTATGAAGTACTTCGTAAGACAGGTTATTCCGACAGAATAAAAAATAATGGATCCAGGTCATGCGTAATACGCACAGACATGATATACCAACAGAATAATAAAGAATAGAATAACAGAAGAATTTCACCATGTATGCAGATTTAGATGTGAGCAAAGTTATTCCAACATAATAATAAAGAATGGAATAATGTAAGCTCTCTTCATGAATACGAAAGAAATAATACCCTTACCTTAGAAAGAAGAGTATTAACCGGTAGAGGCGAGGATATTCTTGAAGAAAACTTATACTATTTTCTACGCTCAAAGCTTCTTAAAACTCTAAAGAAATACGCTCAAGATTATAGAAGAAGAATTCTCTGAATTTCTGGTGTGATTTTTCATTCTAACCAAGCATCCTATTTATAGGAGAATGGAAAGGATACTATAAAATAAAATATAATACAATATATATATATATATATATATATATTATAAAGTCTAATAAAATAAATAACTTTATAAAAGTATTCATTTTTATATAAAAAGATTTTACTATGCAAACACTATGCAGCACTATGCATAATAAAATATAATATATTTTATTTATAATCCAATAAAACAAATAACTTTATAAAAGTATTCTATTTTATATAAAAAGATTTTACTACGCCAACACTATGCAGTGCACTATGCAAACACTATGCATAATAAAATATATTATATTCTATTTATAATCTAATAAAACAAATAACTTTAAAAAATTATTCATTTTATGTAAAAAAGATTTTACTATGCCAACACTATGCAGGCACTATACAAACACTATGCATAATAAAATATATTATATTCTATTTATAATTAAATAAAACAAAACATTATAAAAAGTATTATGTTTTATATCAAAAGTTTTCTATTTTATTACATTTATAATAATAATAAAACAAAATTCATCATCATTAGTATAATTCACACTATTAATCGACCAGGTCATTTCCAGGAAAGAGGGGGCTTTCGAATAAGGATATCTCCCTATTGGCGCGCAATTAGGTGACCAAACCTATCCTTGATAGAACTTCTAGACATCGTTAATATTGCAAATAATAATATTAATAACTTTGTTATCTCAATTATTGATTTAATAATATATAAAATATCGACAATAATTGAATCAAATAACGTGAGATACTATCGCAACACAATTCGTAGCAATAATGGAACAAAATCGAGTGACTTCTCACGTAAGCATCAATAATCAATACTGTGTGCTACTATGCAACCCATGCCAGATATCGCATTTTTTTAACACCGGGTGTTTCATTAGTTAAGTAAAACTTTCACCGTTATTTTCATAAAAATATTTTTGTCGTTTTCTCAATCCGACAATAATTTTGTTGTGGGGTACACCAATGATTGTACCGTCATACGGATATTCCCCGACAAAAAGAATATTTCCCGATCAATCGAATATTATATAACAACTTGCATACTTTTCAAAATTTCTAAATATTACCCACAACTATAACATTATCTCAAATCTACACCATAATTTTGAAAAAAAATATTTCGAGAAAATTAAATCTTTATTCGTAAAATTTGGGATTTTACATAAGCTATGGGAAATAGAGCTCAAGCAAGTAGAAGAGCGAGAAATCAGCCAGCTGATAAATTGGCTAACTTCAAAGACTTTAAAGCGGTGGGACCACCAGAATTCAAGGGAACCACGGATCCGATTGAAGCCCAAACCTGGGTAAAGGAGATGGAGAAAGCATTCATTATCGCTAGAGTAGCGGAGGAGCAAAAGACAGGTTTTGCAACGTACTTGATGAAGGGAGAAGCCAATTACTGGTGGGAGACTAATCAAGCGAGAGCTGGTACAGCCATAGTGGCATGGACAAGATTTAAGGAATTGTTCTTTGAGAACTAGTTTTCGTCGAGTATGCAAGCTCGAATGGAAGTTAAGTTCTTTGAACTAAAGCAGACGAATATGTCTATTTCAGAATACGTTGCTAAATTCAACGAATTAGAAAGATTTTCACCTCATCAGGTGGACACAGAATTATGGAAAGCGAGAAGTTTTAAGAATGGATTGAAGCTAGGAATATACAACAAAGTAACCGTATTGCAGATTAGCACGTTCACGTCTTTGTTATAAAAAGCGTTAATTGTTAAAGGAGGGTGCGAAGCTGCATCTCGATTTCATCAAGAGAAGAAAAAGAAGACAAATGACGGAGGAAGTAGTGGTGTTAGTAATCCAAATAAGAGAAAGTGGAGCGAGAATACCCAGTCGGGTAGTAAGACAGAAGAGAATGGGAAAGGGAGGGAACCATGTGCAACTTGTGGAAAGAACCATTCAAGAGTTTGTCTGAAGAAGAAAGGAGTCTGTTACAACTGTGGTCAAGAGGGTCACATGCCACCCAATTGTCCCAGTCCTAAGAAAATACAAGGTTGTTTTGCATGTGGATCGACTGAAAATCTGGTTCGGAAATGTCCGAAGAAGAATGTGGAGAAGGAAAGTGTCAACAAGGGACCCGGTAGTTGAACCTTGGCGATTCGAGGACCTACTCAGCCAGGAAGACCAATGGCCCGTACATTCAACATGACGGCGCAAGATGCAGTGGCTACTTAGGAGGTGGCAGGCCAGGTAATGATTTCATTTAGAAATTTTATTACGCGAGCATTATGAGTTAGATAATTACTGTGAATTATTTTCTTTTATAGATCCAAGTCACAAGTTAGAATATAAGACACAAAATAATATTTTGTTGATAATAATGAATTGACGCTACAACTTTAAAAGAATGTAAAGAATAAGAAAGCGGTGATTCTGAGGACGGAATCCTTTTAAGGAGGGGTGAATGTGATAACCTAGAATTTTGAATAATTTGAATTTTACGAATAATTTTTTTTATTTAATATTAATATTGACTGTTAATATTGTACTCTATATCTGTGATACGAGTCTCAAGAAGTGGTTAATTTATGTATTGACTGAAAAATAAGAGTAGAGTTGTGCTTAACAGCTTTAGAAACCCTAACCCTAATTTTGGATAGGGATTCAATAGAAAGTACAATTAAAATTATTGTATTGATTAGTACGCGTTTGTACTGTAGAGAAATTTTGATCAATGATTGATTGGATAAGTTTTAAAATTTGTAAACCCTAATAAGGGATTAAAAATCCTAATCTCAGGTTTAGAAATCCTAACGCACAGTTAGGAACCCTAATTATATACCGGGAAACCCTAATTTAAAATTTGAGAATCCTAAACCCTAAGTAGGAAACCCTAATCCTAATTAGTAAGCCCTAATGTGTTTGATAACCTTTAATATAATTAGGAAACCCTAATTATATTTTAGTTATCTTAATTTCCTATTTTAATAAAACCCTAATTAGAAATTTTTAGAAACTAAAGTTGGAAAACTTAAGGGTTAGATCCTTAACCCTAAGGGTTGGATCAAAGTCTTTTATGCCATTGAGATTTTAAGGAGAATGTCCAAAATGCCCTTTTAATATATTTTTAATAGCTAACTTGTAAATCTTTCCAAATCAAGAGTAGGTGACCAACTAAAGTTCAACATTTGACTTATTTCTCAGCCAAAAACTGATCTAGCATGACACCTTTCATTGTATAGATACATTGTATCATATTATAAGAGATCTAAGAGAGAGAAAGTCCATAAATTTGCTCATTTTGCACTCTAGCTCTGCATAACTTTCTCTCTCTCCCAAACCTCCGGATTTGCTAAGTGTCTCAGTCCCATTAACAGCCCCTAGATCACCAAGAACAGATTGGTAAAGCTAAGATCAAAGCTTTGTATTAGAAAGGTATAACCCTAACTCACCATTTGATCTTGTATGCTAAGAAAATATTTATGTTTATGTGTTTAGATTCATGCTAGACGATGATTTATGATGATCTATGATGATAAATCATAGATCTATAGCATCAGAGACCTTAAAAAGTGAAGTTTTTCAAAATTGTTCTTGAGCTTAAAAGTCGTCTGACAAGCTTATGTCAGTGGCTCTAGATTCTTTTCTGTTTATGATTTTTGTTGTTTTAAAGTTTTAATCCATACTCTGACATGATGTATGTGATCTACAAGTAGAATCAAAGTTATTCAATTTCCAGATTACAAGATATAGTCAGTAAAAGTCGGTTGACCGACCATGACCGAGCAAATTCTGGGTAACCCAGAAATTCAAGAACAGCATCTGACAAGTTTTTGGAATGCCTTGATCTGTTAGTGTTTAAGAGTTTTGATGTTGTTGTTGTGCCCAATTTATAGCATGTTATATGTTCTTTAAATCCACGGCTTTAGATCCCACAAACAATAAACAGGATTGGTGTAGTGGATGGTCAAACTAGACCCTCCGATCACAGTTTAAGTTTCTGGAAAACCCTGAAACGGTATAAAAGAATTTTCTGACAGCCTTTAAACGGATTAAATCTGGATATTGGGATGTTTTTGGACTGATTTATTGTTATATATATGTTCTATGACGTAAGCACTATAGGGTTGAACCTTAACAACACCAATACAATGACCAGAACTTAAAGGAAATCGAGCATGAAACTGACCACTCGAACTGCCTGGGTTTCTGGAAAAACCCAGAAATGTTTTGACAGTAACTTTGAGGGCTTGAATCTTGATGGTGTTGTATGATATAACCTTGATTGTTATTGATTCTTGTAGTATTACATAAACACTACAAGATCATGGTTAAAGATTGCCCATAAACGAAATGGATTGAGAATTAAGGTTGGTCAAACGAGCCACCTTGAACACTGACTTTCAGTGTTCTTGAAGTCAAGAACACCTAAGACGACAGAAAGCGCCGCTATAGGCTATAGCGACGGTTTATTTAATTTCTATTTTCTGATTTTCTAGAAATTAATTAAAAATAGAAATAAATTTTAAAATTACCAAAAATAGTTTTAAAAATTATTTTAAATTATGACAAATTACTTTTAATTATTTGGGATATTTTTCATTAATATTTATAATTAGTTGAATATTAATGATATTTAATTTATTTAATTATTGTATAAAATAAATTAGAGAAAATGATTTTTATATTATAAAAATCATTTTAAATAAGAATAAAGTATTTAAAAATATTTTGAATTATAAAATATAATTTTAATATTTTTAGAGAATTATCATTAATAATTTAATATTAATGATATTAGATTTATTTAAATATTATATTAAATAAATGAATTAAAAATAATTTTAATATTATAAAAATCATTTTAAAGAAGAATAAAGTGTTTAAAAATATTTTGAATTATAAAATATAATTTTTAATATTTTTGGAGAACTCTCATTAATAACTTAATATTAATGATATTAGATTTATTTAATTATTATATTAAATAAATGAATTAAAAAATGGTTTTATTGATTTAAAAATCATTTAAAAATAAGAAAAATGATTTAAAAATATTTTAAGTTATAATAATGACTTTTAATATTTTGATAGGAATTTCATTAATATTTAAATATTAATGGTCATGATTTAAAAATGGTTTTAATTATTTTAAAAATCATTTAAATAGAATATTGATGATTTAAAAATATTATAAGTTAATAATAATAACTTTAATATTTTTATAAGTATGTCATTAATATTTTTATATTATTAAATATTAATGATGATAAGATTATTTGATATTTAAATCATTTAAAAATGATTCCGGTGTTTGAAAAATTATTATAAATTATAATAATTGTTAGAAAATTATTAAAAGCTTCTGAAAAATATTATAAATGATATTTGACTTATCTAAAATAATATTAAAGCTTAGAGACCAAGTTTAATTGACAATAAATATGTTAATTGTCGGATAGGGTGACTAGTAAACCGAGAATAGATCGAAGTCTAACCAGACCGAATTAGTTAGACTTGAGAAATGTTTATATAGATTATAAACACTGATGTGGTTGTGTGGTAATGTGCCTAGGAGAAAGACTGACTGTAAATTACAGTGTTGCGTGTTATGAAATATGGTACTAATTCTGAGACCGATATTGTGATTATAAGTCTTTCAAACGCAGATAAGTTTATTTGAGTAGCAATAATCAACGGAGAAGGCAAGTTTTCTTAACTCAACCTTGAGTTACATGTGACGCCCCCAAATCCGATTCCCTTCGAACCTCGGATTCGGCCTGCCACGATACTACTATCGTCTAACTATTTATATCATTTATTCATAACTTAATGAATATCACTTTACTTATTTAAATTTAGAATATAAATTCTTTCCATTTCAAGGATCTATGTAATGACCCCAAACTGTTATAAGTTTCAAATATTGGTCAATTACCATTCCTGTTTTACATCACATCGATGTTATAAAAATATGCGGAATAATTTAAACTTTTTCAATCTTCTTTGAAAATAAATCTTTTATTGATATATTAACTTGAATCAATTACATATCCTTGAATCAAATTATGTTATGATTCAGTCTATTTGAATTACTGTATAAATATTTACATCTCTATTCGAATTTCTCTATGTATCACAAAATACAACTTAACGTGTATTACATATTGTAAACTACTATTATGTACATCTCCTAGAACTTAAACATGGTTCAAGAGTATATATTTAAATAAGCGAATCAATCTCCTTCGATATTATTGAAGTCTATCAATCAAGTAGCACGTAACTTTACCGTGAGTCCTTAACCTGCAAAAGTGGTTATTTGAAAGGGTGAGCTCAACAGCCCAGCAATTCTAACAGTTTTCATGCAGCACATAACATATAATAGCATATTCAATTCATGCATTCATAATCAATTAATATTTACTACGCATGTTACTTCTCACATAACAGACATAGAGATTTACTTAACAAGCATATCTTCAAAGATCACCTTTCACATTTCATACATATCTCATATGCATTTCAAATATGTCAACATTTGCATAGCATAATATAGCTCAACTAACAGTTATAGAATTCATGTATCAAATAGGAACTGAAAGACTTGCCTGATTCGTAGTTTATCAACTACGACTTAACTACTTAAAGCTTATCTACACTACGTGTATTCCTACACAATTATATAATCATGGATTCATATCCATTAGTCATACATTTTATACACTCTTAATATAATAATAAATATTACATCGTTTCCTAACTAGGTTTGTAAAACCTTCATTTCACTTTCTCATCACACTCTTAGAATAGCTAGATATGTATAATTATACCTTAACCACCCATACTTGACATCAAATAGGTTGTGGTCTATTTTCAAGTTCACATTGAAACTACTTAGCTCCATAATGATTTATTTTAATCAATAAAGCTTAACAACTTTCTTTAACAAGATTCGATGTTATAAGCTTTTAAACCATATATTGGTACTAATAAGCCTCTAATAGCATGCTCATATGTATCTATCTCATTTACATAGACATAGCATAGTTCATACTTTTAAAACATTCTTAAATAACTTATGTCATGCTTGACTAGTTGAGTGCACATATCATTTATGTTCAAAGGCATAGACAACTCTATCATGCTTGCTTATAAGATCATAATGCAAGTAATACAATGCTCATCAAAGTTAGTTTCTAAAACTTTTAAATTTCTCTTTAAAACACATACTAAACCGAGCTTGATAACCTTTTATGTGCAATATATATTGAAATTACATTCCTTGTCCATCCATGCACATAACTAGGCCACAATAACATGTTCCCAAAGTCGACACTTAAAAGACACAAAGTTCGTCAAGTTTCATTTTCAAAACATCAAGTTTTTCTTTCAAAACACTTTAAACCAAGCTATATCAATCTAGTATATGCAAGGTAACTTTAAAACTACATTTCATGTCCATTGATAAGCGTACACAGGGTCCAAGGTCAGAACTCAAAGGACACCAAATTCATCAACTTCCGTTTCTCAAAAACTTTAAGTTTTCTTTTAGAAAATCATGTTAAAGCATTTCATTATGAGTAAAGAAATATTAGCTATATGACATATCTAATATCATGAATATTCATGTTACATCACTTAGAATAACATATTCCATCGTCGGGAGCACTATACTTGCGTATGTGCTTGTTCGACGCCCTCTGATCGCCTCTGAATACGTAATAGCCACAAAGATGACTATTTTGATCCTTCCTAAAGACCTCCAATTGAAAACTTTAATGAACAAAAGTTGTAAGTCTATTCGTCCTAGTTCCGTATCATCTTGAATCATCTCAATCGGAGTTCGTATGAAAATGTTATAACCGTTTTACCAAAACAGGTCAAATCAGTCATTGCTGAACACACCCCCTCGCCGAGGTGGGGGTTTTGCCTTAAAAATGGCCCACCGGGGTGGGCCTAGCTGCTGCAAACCGAAATTTTGTTCCCTATTTTGAACCATAATGCCAAACTTCCCTTCTAACCTTCATAATTTGAGTTATACATGTCCAAATTAGTCCGTTTTTGATTCTATGGATTTGTAATTCATAGAACTACAGCATACCAAATACCCATCAACTAACATAAACATTAACTAACCCAAATATGAATTTACAACTCATTTTCATACTAATTTTCATGTTTTGAAAAGTTTAGCGAATTCATTCACTACGAATTCGTTTCTCAGCCAATTTAGTTAGTTTAACTTCCATTGTTTTCGCATTTAACTATATTAACAGTACTTAGCATCAATTTATGGATTATAACAATCCTTAAGCATAAATTTTGTAACTTAAAAGCTACTTTTTCTTATCATTTCTAAGGAATTGTAAAACATAGGAATCAAGAACATATAAGTTAATGTTATTACCTCTTGATTGCTTGAAGTTGCTAATTCTAGCTCTTCAATCCTCCCATTGCTCTCAATACTACTGAACTTCCAAGTTCTTAGAACACTTGTATGCTCTCAATCTCACACTTAGCAATTCTCAGCAATGGAGAATAGAAGGAGATGGGTTACATTTATAGAGAAACAAAAACACAGATATTGTCATCTCCCACTAAATTGAACACATGGATTGAAGGATTGTATGAAGGTTAATAAGTTGTTGGATGGTAGTTAATTCACATCATTATGCTCACTCCCCTTTTCATGATTTGGAAGCTATAGATTTTGGAGAAGAAGAAGCAAGCTAGACTAGGCCAATGGCCTTTTCACGTGATAATGAGATGAGACTCACAAAATGGGACAAAAGCTATAACTCAGCATTCCATATTATTATTAGCATACTTAAGTTTATTTGATATTTGTCCACAAATGAGCATACATATACACCCACTCATACATTACACATAGAATTATATAATCCATGTACATTGGTTTAATTCAATTAATATTTTTATTGGGCTAACTATAAAATAGTTGGATATTCTCAATCCATCATTTTCCATAAACTTTATTACCTCAAATACCCTCAATTATCATAATGATAATTAATATCAATTATTTATTAACTCACCATTTATTTTCTTTTAATACTTCCCATTAATTCTCCCTTTGATTTAACTTCACTAGTTATTCCACACAAGATATAATTATGTGAACTTTGTAATTAAAAGTCCACAAGCTTATAATAATATAATCTCACAAAATCATATTATTCTTACCTTTACATCATATAATATGGTCATGGAAGTGGTCCATTGCACCATGTTACATTTTATTATCTCACTTGTACATAATGCTAACATACAAGCCTTTATACATATATATTCAAATACTTCCTATATTATATAGTTACCATTGAAGTGTCCCACTTCATTTCATATCATATAGATGTAGCTACTATATAATATAAAATCATTATACATACAAATTAATTCCTTCAATTATTCATTCATTAAATTATTTAATGAATGCTTATTCCATCACTTTGCCACACTAGGCATATCACACAAGCTTACATTAAGCTTATTACTTATTCGCATTTCTTATTCATTTCCCACCACATTACTATAATCAAAATTATGTATTTTGCCATAACATAACATACGATGTTTTTATCATGTTTTCTCTAAATATAGGAACTAATCATAATAAAACAATTTTCTCATTTTCTCAAGATATTAATGCACGACACACGTAAACATTATATATAGAAAATAAGTTTATTTCCTATCATGATAATTGTTTCCATCAACTTATATAGCAAATATATTTTAATATATTTACCATATTACTTAATCACACACATTACCTCGTATAAAGCTATACAAGGTAATATCAAAATAATATTCCCCCTTTTTTAAAATCATCAAATGCTACAATTTATTTTAATAACCCTTTTTAGAAATATACCATAATTATTTCTCTTTCCTTAATCTATACATTTAACCATATCTCAATATTAATCAATAAGTCTCTAACCAATATTTATCTAAAGATATATCGATTTTCTTCTCTCATCAACAACGTACGTATATACAAATCTAAACCTAGCACACATAGAGTCTTTAATAGTATTCAATATAGTACACTGAGTGCTTTTCCACAAACAACCAACAAATTAGTTTCTGTCTCATCTACACTGCTTTCACAATGAGTTAGATCGGTTACTAATTCGTATATACCTCCGCTCTCTGAAGGAATTGTTTAGCCCAACTCCTACACATCCACTATTAAAGGGTACGGTTGCACTGCCTTAGACTTGATACTTACTCGTATATACTCAAGAAATTGGTGATTATCAAAGATATTTAATGTCACCAACTTACTATGATAAAATAATTTCACATAAATTATTTAATATTGATAGATAAATTTCTATCCATCTTCTTTACTTCAAATAACTCACCTCTTCAATAAATAACAAATATATAATAATAATATAGTTATTAAACACAGAAATCACTTATTGCATAGTTTATATTACCCCATGCAACACAATACCACATACCTCACAATGCATATATATATTCTTATCCGAACCCTTCTCATGCCTTAAGAATTTTATTTACTAAATTCTTATTTTAATATTTGCTAAAAATTCGGGTTCTTACATTACTTTTGTTTAATTACTATGGTGGTTAATTATTATTGATTAGACCGTCCAATAATTTATTGTTGATTATTCGCAGTTAGTGCATGTTTATTAATTCAAATTGAATTAGTGATTCTAAAAATTATATTTATAGAATAATTGTTATTGGATATTCACATCCGTAGAATCTATTAGTGATTACAAATAGTACATATAATTTTTTTCTATTGTTGAATCATGTTAAAAAATGTCTTAGCTAATTATTCTAACAAGATGAACATTTGTTAGAATTGGATAGATTCGAGAAGAGAAGAGAAGAGAAGAGAATTCAGTTATTATTGATAGATCGATGCCAATTGTTTTGGCTAAATCGGAAAAGAAAACTTGATAGGTTTGAGAAGAGAAGTGAAGAGAAGAGAAGTGATTAGATATTGAAATCATTGTATTTTGTTGTCAAATCAAATTCTGATTCAAAGATTGAGAAGAACAACCTTTTATATAAAGGGAACATTTTGGTTGTATATTCAGCTTTTGCGAGCGTTTTAAGTATTATGCATAATATAGGGTATAATAAAGCTGGTCACTTGTTATACTTGTAGAGGGGTATGATTTAATCTTTATGGTTATCTGATACACCTGCGTATATATCAAAGTAAAACTTTGATAGATACCCAAAAAGAGAAGTTCTAGATCCTTTGTGATCACTCAGCATAAACTTTAGAAAATATTTCCATCTTGTTATTCAATTGAATATTGTAGAGACCTTGAAAGCGTTGTACTCTTTCATTATCAAATTATTGTGTTGCAAAGAATGCGAGAAGACTTGTTATTTATTAACGAGTTGTTCAGCTATTTCAAAGTTCCCTGAACTTTGGTTTCATTCTACCAAAATAGATAGTTTGTTATTCTGATTCTTATACATTCATTGTATATCTTAACTTACGGGGCAAATTTGTTGCTCACCCTTACTAAATAAAACTTTTCAGCTAGGGACGAAGTGGCAGGAGGTGCTGTGAAGAACAAAGGAAAGGCATAGTGATAAACTAGTTATGAATAACATTATTATTATGTTATGTTTGTAAACCCTTTTTGTATATCTAAAGGGTATGTTTGTAATGTTAAAGCTAGACGACCTGGGACTAATGTATTAACAATATCTGTTAATGAATTATGTATTAATATTTATAAATAATAGGTAGTTAGATGTTATTATATTGTGGATTGTGAGCAGCAAACTCGGGGGTCAGGTAACCCGGATTTGGGGACGTCACACACCCAGTCCAGGAAACAGTTTCAATTCTTTAATCACCTCATTCTCACTGAAGGGTTTGATGATTGTGTATAAAATAGTTGGGGCTTGCCTGTTCATGGCAACCTATTCTTTATCCTTACTGAAATGTTGAAAAGAACCAAGAGGGCTTTGATTGCTCTTAACCACTATGTTGGGAACCTATCTTCTTCTGTCAAATTGGAAATGGAATCCCTCCATAAAGTTCAGTCCTCTTTATCCTCTAATCCTTAGGAATCTACTCTTTTAATCTAGGAAAATGACTGCATGCATCAGCTATGGACTACTCTTGAGAAAGAGGAAACATTTCTGCAACAAAAATCAAGAGCAACTTGGCTTTCTTTTGGTGATAGGAATTCCAATTTCTTCTCTAACATGGTGAAAAGTAAATGGAATTCTAATAAAATACTATCTATTCAAAACTCTGATAGGGTCTTTGTTACTGGGCAAGTTACTATTGAAAATGTTTGTGAAGCCCCCAAATCTGGGTATATTTTAACCCGATAGATGGTGCTACATGGTGCTACTGTTCATAGATACATTCAGTTGAAATACATCAATGGAGTGAATATGTCTACTATTTATTACATAATAATAAGTCCCTTCATATGTTCTTTGTAACCATTACATATGTTCTTTGTTATAGTATTAAATTAATACAAAAGTAATACTATTCTATTACAAGGATAACTACTTGTCTGCCTTGGTCTTCCCTTTGTCCTTACTGGATCTTTCGATCCGTTCATTTTTAGCTGCAATTATATGGTTCAAGCAAGGGTGAGCATAACTAGCTCAGCAAGCATAACAATTTTAGTAGGACAAAATGCATGAATTATATGAGTATATCTTCTATAATTGAATCAATAGTTATGAAGTACTATGAATAATTTAAAAAAACACTTCTCTTTTCTTTAAATTGTTTATCAACGAAACTCATTAGTTAAACTTTGTGTTTGGTTAAAGACCATGAGCGTATCATTCTTTCTTTCTGTAAAAAGGACAACCCAGCACTAAGTCTGTAAGTCCGACATTTCTTACGAGCACATCTAGGTGATCAGCCTATAGTACTTTATGTTGTACAACACTACTACATTAAACGTATCTACGTTTAAGTTTTGGCAAACTCACGTGCCAGTCGATTTACTGCAAAACGTTTGTTTATTCATACTCAGTCTTTCTTTGAATCCATACCAAAACGATTGGTACAAGATAGCAATATCAATAATATTTTGAAAGATTATAAGGAAATCCATAAAATACTCTAAGCCTGGTCTAGCCAAAGTAAGTGGCTTCGACTTCTTCGTTAAATTAATTCATGCATATAATACATGAATCATAATGCTTGTCCAAAATAAAGTATAGACAAGGGTTTAGAAAACTTGTCTCTAGCGTCGTCTAGTGCTAATTCACTTTCTCTTTGGGACTTTATAGGTTCTACATGTCGTAATCACATAGCATACCAGGTTAGGTCTTATACAATCCATAAATATTGTCATTAACCTATCTTCTCCTTCTTTTCAGTAAAACTATCTGCTTAGTTAACCTAATAACATTCGTTAGGTTAATTAACGTTCATTACGGCTTTATAAAATTTTACTGTTATAAGTAACCTTATTTGTTCAATGTTTAAGTAATTACATTTTAAGTAATCTTAAACATTCATTTGACGTGAATACAGTTTACCATATTACTAAACTTACTTTTTGTTTACGTTTTCGTAAAATTTTGTTAACTTTTAATTATTGAACTTAAGGTTTTAATCATCATTTAAGATGTTACTTTAAGTTTAATTAAGGTCATAATTCACCTTCAATCAACTTAACTTTCTTTTATGTTCATAACTATTCTTCTCTGCCTTTAGTCTAGGACTGGCACTGCGGCGCCGTGTCCTTTGTTAATTACTGCACTGCAGTGCATATTTCTAGAAGCTGGGATCTGGTGTTGGCGCTACAGTGCCCCAAATCCTTCACTGGGAGGCGCTTTGGCGCCTCTCTTATTACTTTGAATTTTTCTTCAATTTCTTGATCCATTCATTTTCCGAGCTCGTAACTTGCTTGTTATACCTCGGAATTAGTTCGTTCAAAAGCCAATATCTTGCTTATTCTTCATAATACAATTTCCTTTGGACAAGATAATTTTCTGAATCCATTAACAAGGCTTCCAGTTGATTAAATTTTCATTATTCGTTCATTTAACGTTCTTGAGCACTCATCACTTGTTCATCCGTAATTCATTCATACGATGTCCAAATTTGACAGTTCTTGAGTCTATGACTCATAAATTTCTTGGTCTTCAATATGTTCATGAAACCCTTACTTTCTAGGTTTGTTATTAATATTTCATTTCCATTACAAAATCCTAGTTAACTATGATTTCAATGTTTATTGCCTTTTCTTCAAAATTTTGCCATAACTTCGTTATACGAGTTTTCTACTCCATTCAAGATGGATTCATTCCATTATTCAACATCTATCATCCTAAACAAGCATATAACATCTAATCCTATACACGATAGTTTTAAACTTATCCATTAATATGTGTTAAAATTTTCATGTTTTCTTCATTATGTTCTTAATCATTCGATTATGATTTCACTTGATACATGGTTATTAATGTTTAAAGTCCACTAATAGCCATACTTATTACTCCTTATGATACATACAACACCAATTTCACTTCTCTACTAAATCAAACTAGAAAAGGGAAGGAAGATAAGTGGTTTAAACGTTTTTACCTCTCGTGTTCTTGGCGTTCTAAAATTTTAGCTAACTCTTTCTTCTCTTTGATAACTTATAAATGCTCTTTTTTATCTCTCAATATATTTCTCTAGATGTTGGTGATTTCAAAAGATAGAAAATGAAAACCTAAGCTTTCTATTTATAGAAATTGTAAAGGAGGGCAAAATGGTCATTTGGTTCCACCTCCTTACTATTTTTACCTCCACAAACCAAACTTCAAAAGGAATCTATTCCACCTTTTTTGGCTGGCCATGACTCACTATGGGGGGACCCGCATGGATTGCCCCATGGTTTATTAACCACCTGGTGATCCAACGGTTAGATCTACGAGTTCGATTATAGGTTCGAGCTTAGATTTAATTCAATTTAGGCCTAACTTTGGGCTTGAATTAAATTATCTTTGGGCCTTGATTAAGTTTGTCATTGGGCCTCAATCATCTTTCATTTGGGCTTGTCAAAGTTCACATTCAAGCTTTACTAGTCCATTAATATTGGTTTGTGCTTTTAATGTATAATTCTCGTATTCTTCTTGTATACTAATTTGTATAACATTCCTCTTATATGTTATATTATCTTTCTTATATACTTGTACAATACCTTGTATTATACTCATATTCTTTCTTTGTATAATAACTTTATTATTATACATAACTATTACTTATTCAAATTTTCACTTTCCCTAACATTCTCGAATTGAGTACGCATGCAAAAAACTGCGTTTTCCATAACTAAACTATTATTAGATAATCCATCTTTCCTTAAAATTATATCAGTACATATTTACCGGAAGTTCACAAATAATTTCCGAGCAGAAATGGATGAATAGTGTTTTTCAGAGAATTTCTCGAAAAGCTTTTATTTTCGTCTTGGAAATTCACACACTTTATTTCTAGCACTTAGCCAGAATAATACGATCATACATCCATTCTAGGTTATAGAACGACCTTCATCTCGCTTACTCGTTATAATAAACATATAATATAATTTTATTCAATATAATCAAATAAAATTAAATTGCATTATAATCCAATTTTCTCGGTTGTTACATTCTTCCTCCCTTATAAGGATTATGTCCCCAAAATCTAGATATAAGTTAGTCAAACAACTGAGGGTAATTCTTCTTCATATTTTTTTCGAGCTCCCACATTGCGTCCTCGGCATTGTGGTTTCTCCATACTACCTTCACCGAAGGTATTACTTTATTCCTTAGGAATTGCTCTTTTCTATTAATAATTTGAATAGGCATTTCTTCGTACATTAAATCCTTCTCAACATGAATAGGCACATATTATATTATATGCTTATAATCTGGCTTATAAGAACGTAATACAGATACATGGAACACATTGTGTATGCGTTCTAACTTTGGAGGTAATGCTATCACATAAGCTACCTCTCCTACCCTTTTTAGTATCTCAAAAGGTCCTATAAACCTTGGACATAATTTCCCTTTCATTCCGAAGCGTATCTTTCCTTTGCAAGGAGATACCTTCAGAAACGCATATGAGCCGACTTGAAACTCTCTTTTCTTTCGATGCAGATTTGCATACTTTTTCTGTCTGTCTTGAGCTGCTACCAGTCGTATTCATATCAATTTAACTATATCTGCTATTTGCTGTACCATTTTAGGTCCTAGCATTCGACATTCTCCTACCTCATCCCAACATAGTGGAGTTTTGCAATTACTCCCGTATAATGCTTCGTAAGGCGGCATGCCTATACTTACGTGATAACTATTGTTATAAGCAAACTTACTAGCGGTAGATGATCATCCCAACTACCTTTAAAATCCATGACGCAAGATCTTAACATATCTTCTAGTGTATGAATTGTTATTTCTCTTTGCCCATCTGTCTGTGGATGATAAGCTGTACTTAACTTCAACTACGTTCCCATCTACTTCTGCAGACTTCTCCAAAAATTTGATGTAAATCGTGGATCACGATCTGTCACTATTGAAATTGGTACCCCATGTTTTGAAACAATTTCCTTAATGTAGATTTTAGCTAACTAATCCAAGTTAAACTTAACTCTTATTGTCAAAAAGTGAGCTGACTTCGTTAAACGATCCATTATTACCCAGATAGTGTTGTATCCTTTCTGTGTAGTCGAAAGTCTCAGCACACAGTCTATTGTGATATGCTCCCACTTCTATTTCGAAATTTCCAATGACTGTAGCAAGCCACTTGGTCGTTGATGTTCGGACTTAACTCTTTTACATGTTAAGCACTTACTTATATATTCTGCTATTTACCTCTTCATGTTCGGCCACCAAAAAATCTGTCGAAGGTCTTGATACATCTTAGTATTACCAGGATGAATTGAGTACCTTGAACTATGACCCTCCTGTAATATCTCTTCCTTTAATTCCAATTTACATAAAACCCAAATTCTTCCTTCAAATCTTAATAACCCCTCGTTTATCAAGATCGTACTTTATCTCTTCTCTATCTACTAGTCTTTTCTTTATCTCCTCACACTCATCATTTATGAGCTATAATTCTTTGACTCTATCTAAAATGGTAGGTAATTTTTGACCTGACTCACTCGATAATCTCACCTCTAACTCCATTCTAGTCATCTCTGTTATTAACTCAGTTTGAGCCATTAACACAGACAACCTTTCCTGACCCTTTCTACTTAAGGCGTTGGCCACCATATTCACCTTTCCCGGATGATACCGGATATCACAATCATAATCCTTTATGAACTCCAACCATCTTCTTTGTCTCATATTTAAGTTTTTTTGTGTGAAGATATATTTTAGACTTTTATGGTCCATGCATATCTCATATTTCTCCCCGTACAGGTAATGCCTCCAAATCTTTAAGGCAAATACCACCGTTATCAGTTCCAGATCATGAGTAGGATAAACTTTCTCATAATCTTTTAACTATCGTGATGCATAAGCAATGACCTTGCCATGTTGCATGAGCAAGCAACCTAGTCCTCTATGCGAAGAATCGCTATAAACTACAAAATTTCCTATATCATCGGGTAAAGATAATACAAGTGCTTCACTTAATCTTTTCATCAATTCATGAAAACTATTTTCACACTTCTCAGACCACACGTACTTCACTGTCTTTCTTGTCAAATTAGTCAACGGAGTAGCTATCTTAGAAAAATCCTATATAAATCTTCGATAATATCCTGCTAACCTAAGGAAACTCTGCACCTCTATCGATGTTTTCGATTGTTCCCAATTAATCAATGCTTCCAGCTTTGTTGGATCCACTGAAATTCCATCTTTATCAATAACGTGTCCCAAAAATTGCACTCTTTCAAGCTAAAATTCACACTTAGTGAATTTTACATATAATTTCTCTTTCCTTAGTGTCTCCAACACTAATCTTAAATGTTCAGTGTGATCTTCTGGCGTCTTAGAATTGACTAGAATATCATCGATAAACACTACAATGAACTTGTCAAAATATTATTTGAACACTCCGTTCATCATATCCATGAATGCAGCTGGTGCATACGTCAACCCAAATGACATCACCAAAAAATCATAATGGCCGTAACGAGTTCTGAACGTCCTCCTTCCTTACTTTTTATTGATGATACCCCGTTCGCAAATCTATCTTTGAAAAATACCTTGCTCCTTTCAACTGATCAAAAAGATCATCGATCCTGGGCAATGGGTATTTATTCTTTATCGTTAGCTTGTTCAACTCTCGATAGTCGATACAAAGTCTGAACGATCCATCCTTCTTCTTTACAAATAATACTAGTGCTCCCCATGGTGAAACACTTGGTTGAATGTATTTCATATCTAATAGTTCTTGTAGTTGGACCATTAATTCCTTCATTTCTACTGGTGCCATACGATACAGTGCCCTTGAAACTGGTGTCGCACTTAGCACAATATCTATTACGAATTCAATCTCCCTATTCGGTGGAAAACCTAGTAACTAGCTTAGAAACACATCCATGGATTCTTTTAATATAGGTATTTGCTCCATTGTTGCTCTCACTCTCTGGGTATCAACAATATGACACAAATAACCTACACATCCCTTCTTCAGCAATTTCCTAGTTTGTGTCACGGTAAGACAACACGAACGTCCCGACGACTTACTACCGTAAAACACTACCTTAGGTTGCTTCAAAGTTCAAAGATTTACACATTTCTTTTGACAATCTATAATTGCACCATGGTTAAACAACCAATCCATCCTGATAATTACATCGAATTCTCCTAATTTTATCGGTATTAAATCTATCGACAATTTAAAACCTCTTATTTTTACACAATAATGCCTATGAATATGTTCAACAGGAATTACTTCTTTATTTACTACCTTAATATTCAAAGGTATTAACAATCTTTCAAGGAGTAATCCTAACCATCTAGCAAATTCACATGCTATAAAAGAATAAGTAGCACCCGAATCAAACAACACATAAGCATTTATATCGTTGATTGGGATAATACCTGCAACTACATCTCCCGATGCAATTGCATCTTGGACTGTCATATTAAAGGTGCGGGCCGTCGATTTACTCGACTGAACTGGACCACTAATAGTTATCTTATCACTATTAGCGCCCTTATTACCATCCATCCCCTTCTTCGGCCAGTTCTTCACATACAAAGCATCCATGATTCTTCTTCGGACTTGGACAGTTAGGTAAAATGTGCCCTTCTTGTCCATAATTATAGCACACAACTTTACCCTTAAGACAGACTCCTAAATGATTCTTCCCACAGTTCTTACATGCCTCAATCCCTCTCTTAAGATCTCCTTGTTTCACTCTGGTATTCCCATTGTTAAAAACCTTCCTCTTCTGTCCGTTGCCACTCCCGCTGGCTCCCTCAGTCTTCACTCCCCCATCTACTTTACTCTTATTCTTTTTCTCTATGTACTACTAGCTTAAAGCCTCACTACCATCCTCTGTAATTATTACCTTCTCCAGAATGGTTCCAAAGGAATTACTTTGAAACACTGATATTTGAGTATAGAGCTACGGTTTCAAGCCCTGATCAAATCTCCATGTAATAATCCAGAATGTTTACATGTAATTTCAAATATTTATTGAATTAACTAAATATTTTAGTTAATGTGTTTATTGTTATATAAATATTTGTTTAATTTGATTATTTATTAATTAAATAAATAGTTCATGAGTTGTGCAGAATTAAATTGATAAAGTGTAATATGTTAATTAAGTTGATATTTGGTAATTTTGTATGTTGAAGTTAATTTAATCAAAAGAGTGATGAATTAATTATTATGTGATAATATTCTAAATTTAATAATTAAATTAGAGAGTTGATGAGGATTAAAGGAATTGTTTTAATATTGTTTTAATATAATTTAGTAATTCAAGTGATGTACCAAGTTATTAAATAATATTATAATGAAAACTTTAATTTTGAGGTAATTTGATTATGTGGCATTTTGATTTAATAAGTTGATGTTATCTTTAATTTAATTGAATTTGAATATTAGAATTTAATTAAATAAAGTGTGACAAACTATATTATAAATGAATTATTAAAATAAATTAAAAGAGTTTTAATTCAATTTTTCTAAGCAAGGCTTAAGGATTTTAAGTCTTTAATTTTAAATTTTTTTTGCCAAACAAGCCTCAGTGGGTTTTGAATTTAAAAAAAAAAACATAACTGATATGTATTAAGTATGGTTATTATTATATGTCAGTTTTTTATTTTATGTCTGTTTTTTTTTCGTTATGTTATATCAGTTTAAGCCCAATACTAAAGAAAGAACAGAGAATAGAAAGAAGAGAAAAGAGAGAATAAAGAAGAAAGAAGAAAAATTTTGTGATTTTGAGAGCCAAGGAAGGAGGAGAGGTTAATTTTATCTCCTAGCTAACCTAAGCAAGCAATTAAAGGTATAATGTCGTTGGTGTCCATTCAACGCATATTTTCGAACGCAAGCAATTGTACCAAGATTACCATTTACATATAGTTTAACTCTGGGAATATTGGAGCTAAACAAGGAGACCCGAAGAAAAGGGTTGAGGAATGTAAGAATTTTGGAAAGACTCATCTAGGAGTCTGTTTAAAAGGGAAGGTCGTATGTTACAATTGCGGGCAGGAATGGCACATTTCTCTTATTTGTCACAACTCGAAGAAGAACAAGGGATTTGTTTTTGTGGTTTAACAGACCACATGGCCAGGAGTTGCCCAAAGAAATGGGCTGACGACACGAAAGAAACTAGCAGTGGTAAGTTGATTATCAATGGTCTAGCTCCATAGAGTAGACCAACGGCCCGGACCTTTAATATAACGGTCCAAGATGCAGTGGCACTAGGAGACGTAGTCTCATGTATAATCACAATCAATAATATTAATGCATATATATTCTTTGATTCGGGAGCAATCTGTTCTTCATATCATGTGAATTTGCTAGACATTTAAGTTTACTTCCCGAGAAATTAGGAACTCCCTTGAATATTGAAGTAGCAAATAAAAAAATAATTTTCATTGAATATATTCATTGGAATAGGTGCGTAGAGATAAGGGGACATAAATTTTTGGTAGATTTAATTTTGATTAAATTTGGAGAATTCAACGTAATTCTAAGGATGGGGATTGGTTATATAATCTCGAGACAATGATAGATTGTCAAAAGAACAGTGCGAACATTCGAACCTTAAAGCAGTCTAAGGTAATATTTTATGGTAATTATAACTGTTAAAATATAAAGAGTTCTAAAGACCCAAATTCCCCTTCACTTACTTCACAGAAACCTGTGAGCCCATCTTCAAGTTGCTACGGAAGAAATCCACCAAGAAGTGGAACGAAGATTGTCAAAAAGCCTTCCTTTCCATCAAAGAGCAACTAGTCAAAGCTCATGTCTTTGTAACTCCCAGGGATGGCACTTGTTCAAAATTTCAGTTTTTAAGATTTGTGATTGTTTTGTGATTTTAGTATTTTAATTTATTTAGTTTTTATAATTATAATTCTTAAATTGGATAGTTTAATAAAATTTGGATTAATAGGAAGCTAATAATTTTAAGGGTTAATTTCTTGCTAATCTCTGTGGAAACGATACTCTACTTACTGTTATATTACTTGTTGACCACGTATACTTGTGTTTTGTGAGTAACTATATTTTATCCAACAAGTTTTTGGCACTGTTGCCGGGGACTAGTATAGATTTTAATAATTTTGCAATATAAGTTTAATTATTTCAGTTTTACAAACATTTTTTTTCTTTTGTTTTGTTCGTTCTTATTTCAGGTTCTTGAAGTTGGTTTATGCAAACTCGGTCCAAAAATCTAGACTTGCTTCCTTTTGAGGACGACAGTGAGAGATGGTTTCCAAGGCTGAGTAAGTGGATTAAGGATACAAGGGAAAACTTCAAGAATTCTGAAAAATAAGAAGCAATGGCTGCCGAAGACCAGAAAGCGTTGAGGGACTTTGCTACTCCTAAGGTGACTGAGCTACAGTTAAGTATCACCAGGCCAGCGATTGCTGTAAACACATTTGAGATAAAGCCTAGGACTATTCAGATGATCCAAAACTCAGTTCAGTTTGGGGGACTAGCAAATGATGATCTGAATGAACATTTGGTCAGCTTTTTGGAGATTTGTGACACCTTCAGGTATAATGTGGTGTCGGATGATGCAGTAAAGCTTCACTTGTTCCCATTCACTCTTCGGGACAAGGCGAAGAGTTGGTTACACTCTCTACCACCGGGATCAATAACTACATGGGAAGACCTCACTCATAAATTTCTAGTAAAATTCTTCCCACCAGCGAAGACTGCAAAGATTAGAAACTAGATTACCATGTTTGAACAGCAGCATGAGGAATCATTGTATGAGGCATGGGAGAGATATAAGGAATTGCTTAAAAAGTGCCCACATCACGGATTACATAAATGGCTACAGATGAACAGCTTCTATAACGATTTGAATGGGAATCTCAGGACCAATATAAATGCGGCTTCGGGTGGAGCATTTATGTCAAAGAGTTATGAGGAGGTGTATGAGTTGATAGAGACAATGGAGGCTAACAACTATCAGTGGCCCACGGCAAGATTGACACAATCTAAGGTAGCTGGAGTGTTAGAGGTAGATGGGGTGACGACATTAGTAGTGCAGATACAACGTTATTGAATAAGGTGGATGCTTTGTCGAGGGTACAGACTTAGCAGGTTGTAGTTATTTATGAATTGTGCGTGGGTGAACATCATATGGAACAATGTGCAATCAACCCAGTGTTAGTACAATTTGTGGGTAGCTACAATAGGATACCACAGAACATGTACCAGAATGCCTATAATCCGGGGACTAGGAATCACCCTAATTTTTTGTGGATTAATAATCAGCATCAGCAAGCTCCACGACCATCTTATCCCCCAGGATTTCAGAATCAACATCAACAAACAGCTCAGCATCAAGAGAGAAAGATAAATTTAGAGGAGTTGTTGTCGAAGTATATAATGAGCAACGAGGCAGTTATGAAATCACAAGATGTAGCCATCAAGAACCTAGAGAATCAGATGGGAAAGCTGGCTTTTGCATTAAATAATAGGCCTCAAGGAACTTTATCCAGTGATAGAGAAAAATCCAAAGGGGAATCATGAGCAATGTCAGGAAATTATGTTAAGCTGTGGAAAACATCTTGAGAATCAAAAAACAGAAAATTTGGCTGCAAAAGATGATGATAAAGAAGGTGAAAACATAGTGGTTGAGGACAAACAAGGGGAAGAAAAACAGGTGGAAAAGAGTGTTGAGTAAAATCTAATTACGCACAATACGCAAGTATACGTTGTCAACAAGTAATAAAGTGAAAGTTGAGTATCGTTCCCACGAGGAATTATTAATACAAATTACCAAGTACTAACTCTTAACCAAACTAATTTTATTTAAACAATCAATTTAAGATAATAAATTTAATTATTTGATTACACTAATTCTAATTACCACTAATTAAAAATCAGATTATGAAGATTTAATATCACAACTTCACTTATTACTTCATTTAAGTTAACGCACTTCTCATCAATTATTTTCTATCCTGAATTGTTAATCAAGAACACTAAAGCAGATAAAACAACCTCTCGATGCATAATACACATACTCACTTAAATCCACAGATGACAGAATTAAGCAAGACACCCTAATTAACTAATCCATTATATCTCTATGTGAATTACAATTAAAAAGGATTTAAAGCACAAGTTCTCTATAACATTACATATGGCGTAAAGGCATATCTCTATCCTAAACATGAATCATGAATTCCATTTATGCAGAAATCAGAAACACATGCTATCATGATTAGATCTAAATTTATACTTCATCTCTCGAGTTCATATAGATTATCACGGTAATTGTTAGCTAGACAATTAAGTCCAAATCACAATAGGGAATCCTCACAATAAAATATAATAATTGATAGTGAAGCATATTAAAATAAACTACACAATAAGATCCTTTGTAATCTCTAACAAAGAATTAGTTCATTGAATTAAAACTAAGAATCCATAATTGAATAAACATTAAAAGACAAGAATAAGAGAAGAGTGAATAATAAATCTGTTGTCAGCAAATTCCCATCTTCCTCAAGCTCCTGCTCTTGATCTTTAATGGTCTCCAAGTTGATTCAATCTCCAAAACTACTAAAAAACTGGGGGTTTTATCTAATCTAAACTAATGGAATCTTCACTTCTCATTTAATCCTTGTAATTCTCCTCCTTTTATATTCCTCTTTATATGTCTTTAAGTCCTCTTAGAAGTCCTTGAATCAAACAGCTCGAACAAATCCTTCTTGAACTCAAATTATGATAAAACCCACTTTTTCTGCGCGTACCCTCGCCCCTTCTAGGGTTTTTACACTGATATGCCCGCCCCGACTAGCTATACTACTGTTTTTGGACTTGTACCCCCGCCCCGACGGGGTTTTCCTTCACAAAAATCCCGCCCAGGTGGGGGTCCTTTTTCTGCTGCAGTGTCCTCTGATAAAACGGCCATAACCTTTGATCCGTGAGGAACTACGGGGCCTGTCACCTATCAAATCGAAGCTCTCGACGAGGTCTACTACTTTTATTCTTTGAGAATTTAGAAATAATGGACAGATAAGGGTCGAAATAAGGATTGAAGTAGATGTTATGTAAATTTCATGCATGAGAACTCTTAGCTTTGATCTTTGTTGGTAAAACAGACATAACTCTCGCATCCGAACTCTGATTAGGATGATTCAAGATGTTCTAAAAAGCTAAGAAGAAGGTTTACAGTATAATCTAAGTTAAAAGCTAAGAACATGTATCTAACTTGTTGTTAAAATCCCTGTAATCTTCCCTTCTAATATTTGCTTGCATATTTTAGTCCAAACGATGTCCGAATTGCTTTTCCTTGCTTCTTCATGCCAATGTTATGTCATAGCCTACAAAATAATATAAATTGTATGAAAAGTTACTAAGAAACATAGGTTTAAGCAACTAATTCAAGTAATAGATACCGAATAAGTAGGTATAAAATCTACTTATCAAATACCCCCAAACTTAAACCGTTGCTTGTCCCCAAGAAAAAACACAAAAGAACTAAAAATAAACAACCTATCTCAACTACATGAATGCACATGCATGATCTACTTCTTAATATACCTACGAACCCAGGAATAAATTAGTATGATATATAACAACAGGCCTCAAATATATCAATGATACTAAAATAATATATCCAATTAAGTCAAAGTCCATAACTCTAACAAGTTAGTCAATCCAAACCTGTCATCACCTATGTTGTGTGTGTGTGCTTGTTAACCATTCTAACCAACCACAGTTCAAGATAATCACATAACAAACATCTTAGAAGGAAAATTTCAGTTCCAATTCAATTACTTTTGTGAACATGAAAACTCCGGTTAAAACTAAGCAAATACCAAGTCTAAGGGTAAATATAGAATTTATTTCTACCTTTATTCAATCACGAGGGCATTTTTGCTCTTTCTCGTGTTTTATTCATTTTTTTATTTTTCTCTTGGTTGTGCAATGTCTTATTCCCTTTAGGCTTTTCAATGTTACCTTAACGAGCTTTCAACCAACGACTCCCAAGCCATTAAGACCTTAGGGCACTAGGTGTAAAGACAATCCCCTTGGGCTTACTTACTCAAGTAATAAAGGCTACAAAACTAGACAAGCATGCCATGGTGATTATTCATTTTTTTTTCTTTTTCTGGATTTTCTATTTTTTTCTTTTCATCTTTTTTTTTTCTTTTTTTTTATTTTGTATATATATACCCCATAGATTCCCCCAAACTCAAGCTTTTACGTCATTCCAACCTTTACCGCCTGTTCACTAATTTTCTTAAATTTTAACCAAGATTTTCCCTTAGAAAGAAATTATGAAACCCTTGAACTATGTAGATTAAAATAGGTAAACTTTAAGTGCTAACTGGTTACATAAGTTTCAGACAGGCTCAGATTATCATTATGTTTAAAATTAGAACTCATCATCAATTATCAACACTGTTTAAGTTAACAAACAAAAGCAATCTTATCATAGGCCGAGCTAAATTTAAACTAATCCATTACCTAGATTCATGCAAACATTCTATATGAAAACACTCAATACAAAAGAAAATATTATTTTTATTTTTATTTTCTATTTTTTTTATGAAACATGCCTATAATATGCAAAAATAAACATACTAACCAATGCAATGTATGTGAACTACACAATTATGTAATACAATATGTCCTCATTGTTTAAATAGAAAGAATTGAAGAGTTAAGGACTACCCTGATTTATTAAGCATCGTGTGCGACCTCCACATCATTGATGACTGGTGGTAGATAAACCGTCAACGGCTAATTTGATAAATTTGTTCAATTACTTGGACAACCACTTCTTGAATGTGAGCATGTTGTATGTGTGCGGCTTTGTCCATTGAACCTCTAATACCTATAATGAAGAGAGATAACATGGATTAGAATAACACTTTGGATTATAAGAGAACTTAATAAGCAAATATAACAATTTTATTCCTATCTACTAAATAAACTAGTAAATCATATAAATATAAAAATTCCTTGGTTGCCTCTTAGTCAGCGCTTGATTTACAGTCTTTCAGTTTGACTTTGTCTGGTCAACGCTATCCTATTCCTCTTTGATAATTGAGGAATCCTCCATCCATTGGATATAATGTAACATTTGGTAGTTTCCCATTTGTGATGGCTATCAAATTAAAGTCACCTAGCATGCTTTGTTTAAATAAGTTCCCAATTAAGAATGTTGAATAACTAGGTGCTTTTCCATCCGTTGAGCCTATGATTTGATTGGGCTTTGAGGCTTGGCAAGCACAATGGGCTCTTCTTCTATCTTCTCCTTCTCATCCCACCATGGCTTCACATTTGTTCTAGCTCTCATGTTATAAAGAGCCTTACCGACGACATGACTACCAAGCGGGCACGATTTTGCAAATCTAACTGGATCCTTGATCTTTGGCGGAAAAGGCACTTGGGGCACTAATAACATCGGCTCATCCACGTTGGTACTCATAATTAGTTCTTCACTGACCTTATTTTCATTATCCCCGCCTGTCTTCTCTTTTTCACCATCTCGCGTCTCCTCCAGTTGTAGATTTAGTTCGGGCACTTTGTCAATCTCGGAATCCATGTCATAACACCAATTATACTGAGGACAGTTGTTCAAGGCTTTGAACATTTGGTCTATATTGTTCTGAAGATTCTAAATTGACCGCTCTTGAATAATCCTCCTCTCCTCATTTGATGCTACGAACTTGAACAACAATTCCACCACCCCTGAATTATCTGTCTCAGTTTTGAAATCCATGTATTGAGGACCATGGGTTGAAGTGGTGATGAGTTGTTCCATCGCGTGCTGAAAATTTTGGCTCGATATTTCTTGCTAGATCATCCTCTCCTCTTGGTTTGCTATGATTTTCGACAGGAATTCCACTAAATTTGACTTTTCCTCTTGTGGCAATGGAGGCTGACATGAGAATTCCAAAGTGTATGTCTGATTTGGAGCAGAGTATTTGTCTTGATAGTTATAGCTCCATGGTGCATCTGGGTGATACCCCCAAACTCGATGATAACTGGGATAAGAATATTTGTTGAGGTAATCACTCACATATTGCACCGATCCAAATCTGAGGACGCCATGATGACTCGGATGATTTCTAGCACAATAATTATAATCTACTGCGATCTTTCGAATACGTTAGGCTGCAATAACATCTAACCTCTTCGAAAGTGTTTCAATTTGTGCTGACAATGCAAAAAATGCATTGAGTCCATCAAATCATGTGTCCCTTGGTGGAATCATATTCGTATATGGCCATTGATAATTGCATCCATCCATGGTACCTGAAAAAGAGAGAAAAAGAGGAAGAGAGTTAAATAAAAAGAAAAAAAATATTTAAATTAAAACTAATTTGATTCAAGATAATATTGGCAAAAAAATATTACACTAATTCCCCAGCAACGGTGCCAAAAACTTATTGGGTAAAATCTAATTACGCACAACACACAAGTATACGTGGTCAACAAGTAATAAAGTAAAAGTAGTGTATCGTTCTCACGATACAAATTATCAAGTACTAACTCTTAACCAAACAAATTTTACTTAAACAATTAATTTAAGATAATAAATTAAATTATTTGATTACACTAATTCGAATTACCACTAATTAAAAATCAAATTATGGAGATTTAAATCACAACTTCACTTATTGCCTTATTTAAGTTAACACACTTCTTATCAATTATTTTCTATCCTGAATTGTTAATCAAAAACACTAAAGCAGATAAAACCACCTCTCGATGCATAATACCCATACTCACTTAAATCCACAGATGATAGAATTAAGCAAGACACCCTAATTAACTAATCCACTATATATCTATGTGAATTACAATTAAAAAGGATTTAAAGCACAAGTTTTCCATAAGATTACATATGGCGTAAAGGTATATCTCTATCCTAAACATGAATCATGAATTTCATTTATGCAGATATCACAAACACATGCTATCATGATCAAATCTAAATCTATACTTCATCTCTCAAGTTTATATAGATTATCACGGTAATTGTTAGCTAGGCAATTAAGCAATTAAGTCCAAATCACAATATATAATCCTCATAATAGAACATAATAATTGATAGCGAAGCATATTAAAATAAACTACACAATAAGATTCATTGTAATCTCAAACAACGAATTAGTTCATTGAATTAAAACTAAGAATCCACAATTGAATAAACATTAAAAGACAAGAATAAGAGAAGAGTGAAGAATAAATCTTTTTTAAGCAAATCCCCATATTGCTCAAGCTCTTGCTCTTTATCTTCAATGGTCTCTAAGTTGCTTCAATCTCCAAAACTAATAAGAACTGGGGTTTTTATCTAATCTACTCTAATGAAATCCTTTCTTCTCCTTTAATCCTTGCAATTCCCCTCTTTTTATATGCCTCTTTATATGTATTTAAGTCCTCCTAGAAGTCCTTGAATCAAACAGCTCGAACCAATCCTTCTTGAACTCAAATTCAAACAAAAACCACTTTTTCAGCACGTACCCCCGCCCTGGCTAGGGTTTTTACATTGATATGCCTGCCCCGACTGGCTATACTACTGTTTTTGGACTTGTACCCCCGTCCCGGCGGGGGTTTCCTTCACAAAAAGCCCACCCCGACGGGGGTCCTTTTTCTACTACAGTATCCTCTGGTAAAACATCCATAATGTTTGATCCGGGAGGGGTTATGAGACCTGCCACCTATCAAATCGAAGGTATCGACGAGCTCTACAACTTTCATTCTTTGAGAATTGAGAAAAAAATGGTCGGATGAAGGTCGAAATAGGGATTGAAGTAGACGCTATGTAAATTGCAAGCATGAGAACTCTTAGCTATAATCTTTGTTGATAAAAAAACCATAACTCCCGCATCGGAACTCCGATTGGGATGATTCAAGATGTTTCAGAAAGCTAAGAAGAAGCTCTACAGTATAATCTAAGTTCCAAGCCAAGAATATTCATCTAACTTAGTGTTAAAATCCCTACAATCTTCCCTTCTTGTATTTTCTTGTATATTTTAGTCCAAAAGATGTCCAAATTACTTTTCCTTGCTTCTTCATGCTAATGTTATGTCATAGCCTACAAATAATATAAAATGTATGAAAAGTAACTAAGAAACATAGGTTTAAGCAACTAATTCAAGTAATAGATACCAGATAAGTAGGTATAAAACCTACTTATCAAATAGCAAGACAGTTAACGAACCGGTTGTGTATCCTCCTCCACCATTTAAACAAAGAATTCAGAAACAGAAATTGGATAAGCAATTCACCAAAATTTTGGAAGTTTTCAATAAACTTCAAATAAATATCCCATTCGTAGAAGCCCTAGAGCAGATGCCTAGTTATGCCAAATTTATAAAGGGAATTCTATCACGAAAAAAGAAATTGGAAGATTTTGAAACGGTAGCATTAACAGAGGAGTGCAGTGCAATATTACAGCAAAAGTTACCTCCAAAGTTGAAGGATCTGGGAAGTTTCACAATACCGTGTATGTGACGCCCCCAAAATATGTATACATCACCCATTCTGAGTCGCCAAATATATGGTACAGAATTCAAATACAACTTAATTATACAACTGTCGTGTAAAGTATGACAAAACATAAGCTGGGAGGTTCAACACGAATATTGTCTTCTAGAAAATATCCAAACTCAAATTCAATATTCTTACATTTATTGTCACACTATTTCACAAAATAGTGAGGACTACTAATGTAAACATCTGGACCTTCACTCCGTTCCCCGGCTAGTCCCAACTATATTCTCATTTCCTGAAGAGAACTCTAATACCCGTAAATTTTAAGATTTAATATTAATATTTATAAATAGAGCCTGTGATTATTTATTTTATAAATGCTTACATGGCATGAGGTGAGTAACTCAATTGAATTAAAATTGAACTTTTAATAATTGATAAGATGTGGAGAATTATGATAGATTTATGAAATATCTTGTGTGACACAATGATGGAATTAGTGAGGAATAATTAAGAAGGAATGCATTACTAAGTAAAAGATGACAATAAGAGAGGTGGTATATGATTAATTTATTTAATTATACCGAGTAATAATAAATCATTGAATTGGTTTGAAAGCTCATTCGGATGGACTAAATCTTTTATTATTATTAAGTGAGTAACTTAAATTATGTGAAATAACTCAACTTATTAATAATTATTAAAGTGGTGTATAATTTAGGGTTATTGGGTAAATTAAATTAATTAAATTGCTGCCATAATAATTAAGTATTTACATGTTTATAATCCAAATAATAAATTGGGAGTCTAGCCCAATAAATTAATTGATGGACTTTTGAGTTAGCCCAATAAACTTGGCTTATTTAAAATCTAATTCAGAACCCAACATAATAGTTAACTGATGGTACAAGGTGTTGGTTAAATAAAATGTAGAGTGGGGCAATGGGCCCGATCGACTAGCCCCTTATCTATGTCTGAGATCTATTCTCTTGTCCCAAATTAAGGGTCACCAAGTACAAGGAACAGTAGCCTAAACTCTCTTTACGCAAACTTTCAAGCTTCTAATCCTAGGCATGTAGGGCTAGCTAAGTGGCTGGTATGGAGTGGTTAAACAACTCCTTAAGTAACCATTGTTCATTTCTATTGCACCATGAATCCTAACATTGGGTAAAGCAAGTGTCTAGTTCATTCTTTTCTCTTTAAATACAAGCCACCATGACAGTCTGTTATAGTGATAAGAGTGTTGGAGAAATCTGAGTAAAGAATTCTTAGTTGCTAAGCATTACCAAAATCAGTGTGTGAGATATTAAGGTTAAAGCTCGAGAAGGTATAATTTCTACTTCGTTCTTAACTTAAGTCTTGTTTGATTCTCAGTTTTCCTAAATTAATAGGTCAAGCATGATGAATTAACATAATATAGGGTGTTTAGAAAGTTTACTTTCGTGCATGAATATGTTAAGAATTACCTGGAATCAAGTCATGGCAACTCTCGCAAAATGTAGCATGTTCATCGCTTCTAAACTAAATGGGGGGGTACAACCAAGACCGCACTTAGGAACCAAATTGATGGGTTTATCGTGTTAGACCATGTATTAAGAAATTCCCTTAGGTTGTATGCATATAGTAAAGTCTTAATGAAATTAACCCGACAAACTTAGACCTTGTCGAAATAGTGTAGACCGAAGTCTCTAAAAGAGCTGACTTCGGAGATGTCTTCGAACAAAGCATGTTGTCTTCGGACAAGTCGTAATATCATCGGACATGGCTAAATGACTTCGGCTTCGTACATGGCCATATGTCTTCATCTTCGGACATGGCAGATCGCCTTGAAGCTTTTGGACATGGCCGTATCGCCTTAAAGTTTCGGACATGGCGACGATGTCTTCGGCTTCGGACATGGCGAGATGTCCTGGGACTCGAAGACAACATCATAACTTGATATAAGGATGGATTAATAAATATTCCTATACTGCTATAAACTATTATTACACGAATGAGTTCTAAGTAGAGAATTTTACTATCTTCGGGAAAATAAATCTAATGCCTGCAAACATGCGTTGAAAAGGGGTCGGTGGGATTAATAGATGTTATGGTCTACTTAAAGCAATGAACCTCTTGGAACTACGAAGAAGAAAGATTATGAATAAACTAGCAGTGGTCAAAAGTATAAGCATGTTAGTGTATAGCTATGAGTTTTGATGGGTGCAAAGAAGATACAAAAAAAATGTGTTATGTGTACATGTTGTTTATATATGTATATCAAGTGTGTTTGGCTAATGAATACCTATACTTACATAAATAGGACAAACATAGTTCATTGAGGTGATTTTTGCTATAAGTAGCAATCAACGCTAAAGGCAAGTTCCCTAACCTCACTCAAATTTACATTGAGCAAGTATCCGAACACTATTATTATTGTGTTGCAAGTTCCTTACTTCTTACATTGTATACATTCGAATTGTCATCTCAAGCAAATATCTGTTTCTATTCGAAAATCATTTATATACCTTGACGTTGTTGCAAGCATTGGATTTATCTTTCTTAAATGCATGATAAAAATTGTCTAAGCCTTTGATTCGACTAGACTATTATTATGTTATCCAAACCAATTGACTTGGTGTGGACTATCGTAAATCTACTAAGATGAACAACCCTCATTGAAGGGGAAATTATATATTGTCGAGGGAACCGAAGCTATGCATACGAAAGTATGATTAAATGTTATGCATAACGTAGGGTACTTTTAGTCGATCACCGTTGTACTCGTTTTCATTGGATTACATGTAATCTCGTTAATTCTAGTAAGAGTTCTTAGTCCTTAGTGATCGCTTTCAAGACTCATTCATGTTGAACCTTGAAATGAATAAATCCTGAAATTTTGTTGATATCCTTCAGTCTATAGCGACACCTATTGAATACTCTTGATATATCTTTATATCCTTGAACTACCAATTATTATTATACCCTTGAAAGGTTTAAATGCTATAACTGCTTGTTCTTCTGGCTATATTACTTGCTGGGAAAACTCGTTGCTCATTCTTGCTTCCTAAAACTTTATAGTTAAGGCAGAGCAAGGCGGTACTTCAGGACATGACAAGGGAAAGGGAAAGGCGACAGAATAACTTAGTCCTTAAGACTAGAAGTATTATTATTATTGTTATGCTTGTTAAGATGTATTCAAGAATAATTAAGTTATATTTAAGTTAATCACTGAATTGTCGTAGTAATGGTTACGGTACCTTGGGACGCAAATATTTATATTATATCAATGTAAATTATTCTAGTATTTTCGTTGTTGATTTTAGTAAGATATTCCTAGTTGCACGTGATGCACCGAATTCGAGATATGGGTGTTCGAATTTTGGGGGCGTCACAGGTTGGTATCAAAGCCATAGTTATAAACCATAGGAGCGAGAGCCCTTAGATTATAACTTAGGAGAACTTAGAAGATAGAAAGGGATGAAACTCATATAGAATTTTCATAGAGATGGACTTAACGTGTTACAGAATATAACTTCATTCTATACAATGAACTTATGTTATTTAACATTCTAATGGAGTTGTTGTTTGTTT
>JAINUW010000805.1:600000-796506 GCA_020205615.1 Panax quinquefolius
CTTTTAATGAATACGAACGAAATAATACCCCTTACCTTAGAAGAAACTGGATATAGGAGTAGTGAAGTAGCGGAATACTTTTATTCTTTCTCCCTATAGTTTCTTTCTCTAGAGTTTCAGTTAATTCGTAAAAAATAATGAAGGAATGAGCTTCTATTTATAGGACAATGGATTGAATAGTAACTAATTCATGAACGGTCCAGATTGATTTACTTTTTAATGGACGGTCCATATTAATTTACTATGCACTATAAATAAAATATTCTAATAAAATAAAATATAATATATTCTATTTATAATCTAATAAAATGAATAACTTTATAAAAGTATTATGTTATATATAAAAAGTTTTTCTGTTTTATTACATTAATAATACTAATAAAACAAAATTTATATATATATATATATATATATATAAACTTCCGTGACTTCATAAAAAGACACCTCAATATATTTAAAAACATTTATCATCATTATTATAATTCACAATATTAATCGACCAGGTCGTTCTCAGGAAAGAGGGGGCTTTCCAATAAGGATTTCTCTCTATTGGCGTGCAATTAGGTGACCAAACCTCTCCTTGGCAGAACTTCTAGACATCGTTAATATTCCAAATAATAATATTAATAACTCTGTCATCTCAATTATTGATTTAATAATATATAAAATATTGACAATAATTGAATCAAATAACGTGAGATACTATGCAATAATTACTGAAGCAATAATTGAACAAAACTAAGTGACTTCTCAAATAAGCATCAATAATCAATACCGTGTGTTCCTATACAACCACGCGTATTACTGTACTTTTACTACCGAGTAGTTCAACAGTTTTAAGGTAAAACTTCCACCGTTATTTTCATTAAAATATTTTTATCGTTTTCTCAATCCGACAATAATTCCGTTGTGGGGTCCACCAATGATTGTGCCGTCGTACGAATATTCCCTGTTAAAATGATTATTCCCCGGCCAATCGAATATTATACAATAACTTGCATACTTTTCAAAAATTATAAATATTACACACAGCTATAACATTATCTAAAATCCACACCATAATATTCAAAAACAAATTTGAAAAAATTAAATCTTTATTCGTAAAATTTGGGGTTTTACACCTTTTTCTACTATATTTTCATCCTATTTGAGGACAAATGAGCAAAGGTTTAAAAGCAAAGTAATCCCAGTAATTAGGTTACCCTTATGGATATGACTTTGATGTTTTTTCATACATATAAGATGCTTATGACTTTGAGTTGGTGTGCTATTGAATGGCCACCTAGTCATGCTTATGCGCATGTGGATAGTCCTTTTTACAAAGGAGACTTTGGCCAAAAAAAATTCACGAGTCTAAGCATTGAATAAACATGCATTTTTAACTCTACTGCAGATGTATGTGAAAGTAATTCATGAATGCGTATAGATATGAACTACATTTAATGAGCTCCAAGTTAGAATTTACCACACCCTTTTAGAGGTTTTTTGTTGACTTTTGTCCAGATGTATGGATCCAGACCAGCCAAGTAGCTCTCGTAGGACCTCTTCAGGTGTGAGGAGGAGAGCTTCAGATGTGACTAGGCCTCGCCCAGCCCGACAGCCTCATCAGTTGACGGAGTCACTGATTCGTCCTATCCGGGTTGAGAAACCAAATGTTGAGGACGAGGATGAGGATGTACCCATTGCGGATCCTGCTCCTTCTTCTATTCCTCGCAGGGAGTTTCTAGCTATAATTGTGATGATTCTAGAGCTTCTAGATGATTTTAGTTGTCACCCCTCGATCTATCTTCATGCGAATGAGGTAAAAGCCGTGTTGTTCTTTCTTTTCCCATTTATGGGGGCAAGGGTTTTTGATGTTGATTTGCATTGTGATGCAGGTTCCTGGATTTATGCAGCCCAGAGGGAACTGGTTTAGCATACATTCTTTGTACCAGACTCTTCATCCAAAGTACCGAGAGATGGTGCATGCCTGGGGCTTTGAGGTTTCATTTTCCATCCTCCCCCGTCGTTGTCCCTAGGGTTATCTTAGAGCTTTTTCTTAGCGTTGGTTTCACCATACGCAGTCTCTCCATTTGTTTGATTGTGAGGTGATGATGACACCGATGGATTGGCAATTCATCACTAGGATGGAGTTTTTTGGGGTGCTAGTGCCTTTGGTGGCTGATATTTCCCTGAATTCCATTAGATCCATGTTGGGAGTCCCAACTATAGTGCTCAAGAGTAGGACTGTCTGTTCAGGTCCCTTGAGTATAAACGCCATGAGTGGGGCTCTGACTGAGCCATTACCTAATAATCGAAGGGTTAGAGATCACATCATTCGAAAATTGTTTCTGATCATCCTCAGGGGATGTTTCTTGGATGATAACTATTTAACGGTGTCATTCGCTTTGCTTAGCACCACTTGGGAGGTGGACGGTATTAGAGAGTTTTATTGGGGTTCCTACACCTCTGCCTACTTCCTCAAGGGGGATGCACCTACATTTAGAGGGCGTGATGGAGGCTTGGTTAGGGTTCTATCCATTCATGTTGGTGAGTATTTTCTCTTTTGATTTCCCTTGTTTGGGTTGCTAGTATAACTAACTGCATATATTTGATCTTATATTAGCAGTTTTGGGCCTACGTGAGGCTCCCATGTCTTCAATTCGTTAGTATGTTAGGTTTTGACACCTATCCACGGGGATGGTGATGGCATTACTCCACTTTAACAAAGGTTCCTGTAGCTGAGGGTTTCACCCATTTGCGCCTACAGTTGGAGTTGTTAACCGCAAAGGTCATTACATGGGTTCCTTACACTGAGGAACACTTGATAGTTGGCTTCGAGGGTGGTTTCCTGACTGGTATCGAGTATATATTTTCCACCCATCGAATTCCTCTCCTTACTGATGGAGGTTGGGAGCTCTATTTAGGAGAGTGTGCTATTAGGAGCACAACATGAGAGATACGCATTCAGATCTTTCCCCCTGCCAGGCGTTATTGGCCTTTGTCGCAGTCGATCACTGAGATCCCATTGATGGGCGTGGATGTCTTTACTTTATCAGAGGGACCTTTTACTTAGGAGGCTTTTTACCACTGGTGGTTTCCTCGCACCATTGGAGCTTAGAACCGCGCCACACAGTTTATGGGGGATATGGTTCGTGGCTCCATCATGATGATAGATTGGATTGCCTACGTCTGAGAGACTACTCATTTGGCACAGATTGATAGCTTGACCCAACATTTGGACCAAATACATTTCTTTATTCGGCATTTGGGCAGAGATCCTTTCGAGGCAGATACTTTTGATCCTTCCAGCTCTGGGGTTGGCCCTTCAAGTGACCCATATTCAGATTATTTTGCCAGTGCAGATCCTCTGTTGTATCTGCCTGATATCCCTTCAGGCAGAGATTTAGTGACTTAGGAGGACTTACATCAGATGGGTAGGTTGGATGACGTGGACATCAACACCATTGACTTCTTCTTATGCGTTTCTCGCTATATCTTTTGATAGGCCTCTGTTAAATATTGGGCGGTTATGCCCCAGTTCTCGTAATATCTTTTGATAGGCCTTTGTTAGATGTTGGGCTATTGTTCCCCATTTCCTTGTATTTTTTAGTTTGTATTATCTTCTAGATAATATCCAAAATCAAATAAAGTCCTCAATATAATTATTGATACACTATTTTACAAAATAGTGAGGACTGCTAAAACAACTGTCTTGAAGCATCACTCCACACCCCGACTAGTTCCCGCTATATTCTCACCTCCTGAGAAGAAAAATGGAACAAAATGGAAAAAGGGTGAGCTCAACTCTCCAAGTAAAGAATATTATGACTAAGATAATGTAGAATAAATTATCATTAGCCTTCAATAAATCAGATAAAATATAATGGACAACAAGTTTTAGATCAATATTCACACCAGAAATAACAATTCATTAGAAGAGTTAAATAGAGAATGAAGTCTACTATCTTCTATGATTTAAAACTTCATCATCAATATTTTATCCCTGTTACATCAATCAATAATTATCTCAAATCAAATATTCATCTTTACACTATAAGTAAAAGATATTCATTTGTATCACTAGTTGGTCATGTTTATCTCAACACCTGTCCATCTTTGCACTACGGGCCAAAGATATTCAGCAGGTAATCATTCATCTTTGCACTACAGGACAAAGATATTCAGTTATATCACCATTTAAGACTAAGGATGACGAAAATATTTTTAAAAAAACTTATCAATTGAGATAAAAAGACAAAGATTAGGGATTCATACTTTAGTTTATCCAAGTTTTAAAATACTCCATAATAATCAATTTCGGAGCAAAATTTAAGAATGAAGATCAAAACATGGATACAATCAACGATAGTAACCATAATAGACAACTTGGACAAAGAAAAGAAAATTTAAATTTTTTGTCAATAGTACCGTATTTATGAATAGTACCGTATACGTGAATAGTAAACCCGACACGAAAAGGTAAAAATTTCACAATAAAATTCATATCAATATTTTGGTATAATGATATTAAAAGAAATAATATCATTTATGAAAAAAATAACATCCCTTACCTCAAAAGAATAGTACTTTTGGCTGAAATATAGGATATGATGCTGAAGAAAACTTGCACTACTTATCGACTCTTAAAGTATCTAAATACTCACAAAAATACGCTCGATATTATAGAGAAAGAAAACTTCTAATTTTGGTGTGATTTCATTTTTAACTAAGCACCCTATTTATAGGGAAATGCCAGAACACTAATGTTGACTAACTTGCTACTGATGGCTTCCATCCTTTGCTATTCACGCACACCACACTTTGAAATTTCAGTATTTTCCACAAAAAACTAAAGTGGGGCCCACCCATTTTTTTAATAAAAACATTTATTTTCAAAACTTCAATATTTCATAATAAATAGACCTTTTATTAGAAAAATATGAATTTTATGTCCATTCTATATAAAATTTAATTCTCTACAACTTTGTAGAAGAAAGTTTTTCCAAATTCTAAATGAAAAATGACCCAAGTTTACATACATATGATTTTTCTAAACGCCCACACTGACAAAAATATACTGATAAAGACCTCCGTATACCAAATTTAAAAAATCAATAATCAGCATTTTTAACAACAAGTGGGGCCCACCAATCTCACAAAACATGTTTTTAGCATTTATTGTAACAAAATCAATCCGTACCCAATTTGCTCTCTTTCGTCTCACTTTATTCATATACCGTGAATTTAGTGTAAAAATATCATCATTATTATATTATTGTAGTATCACATTATATATTTATAATGTAATATAATAATATATTTGAATGAATTATTTTATCAGAAAAGATAAAATATTAATTTTCAACAATTGTCACTTTCTAAAAATTCCTCCATTTATATCCACATTAAATAAATATTTCCTTATCATATAAATCAACAATTAATTATTCTCAAATAATATTACAGAACCACAATATTGACAACCAGGTCGTTCCCAGTAAAGTGGGGGCTTTTCGATAAGGATTTCTCCTTACTGACGCGTAATTAGGTGACCAAACCCCTTTCTGCATGTAGGCGCCTTGACATTTCCAATAATGCTATCTAATAATATTATTCAAATAATATGAATTATTGATCTGATAATGGGAAATACTGTGTAGTGACAATTATTAAATCAATAATATAAAATATCAACGTAGCAATTATTGAATCAATAAAATAAAATATTAAACAGTAATTACTTTAACAATTATTGAGTAGTGACTTCTTATGTAAGAATCAATAATTAGAATTATTGTGTAATACCGTGTGCTATTGTGCAACACCGCGTATTACTATATTTTAACCACCAAGTATTCCAACTGTTTTAACGGTAACAACTACGTTATTATTTAAAAAACTCATACTTTTCATTTTCTTCATCTAACAGTTTTCCGTTATGGGGCCCATAAATGGCTACGCCGTTGTACGAATATTCCCCGACAGCAAGAATATTCCATGACCAAACGAATATTCTCCGATAATAATGAGTATTTTATAACCACTTGCTTATTTAAAATATTGCGCATTTTACCCATAACTAACCACATTAATCAAATCAACCCCCTTACTATTTCAAAATAATAAATAGAGAAAATTCAATTTTATAAAAAGTTAGGGTCTTCCAACCTCCCCTCCTTATGAAATTTCATCCTCGAAATTGACGTATGTACCTGGTATTTCGAAAAGGTGAGGATACCTCATTTTTATTTCCTCAATAGTATGGTTCCTCTATAAAACTTTAACTTGTGGTATAACCTTTTTCCGTAGGACATGCTCCTTCCTATCCAAGATCTTGACAGGTACCTCCTTGCATATTAAATATTCAGCTATCTCGTCTAGTTCTAACTCAATTATGTGGTTTGGTTCTTTCACATATTTACGAATCACAGATATGTGAAAAATATTATGAACACGAGACATGCTTAGAGGTAATGCGAGTTTATAGGCCACATTTCCTACTCGGTCAAGAATCTCAAATGGACCAACAAATCGTGGATTGAGCTTTCCTATCTTCCCGAATCTTGTAACTCCCTTTCATGGAGCAACATGTAATAATACATGATCCTCAATATTAAATTCCACGTTCTTTCGATGAATATCTGTATAACTATTTTATGTAGTCATACGTACCAACTCTGGTCCCAACAATGTTGTTTCACCCACCTCATCCCAACATACTAGAGAGCGACACTTTCGTCCACACAATGCTTTAAATGGAGCCACACCTATACTTGCTTGATAACTGTTGTTGTAGGAGAATTCCACCAATGGTAAGTACTTATCCCAACTACCTTTGAAGTCTAGAACACAAAGTCTCAATAAATATTCAAGAGTTTGAATAGTCCTTTCCAATTGCCAGTCCGTTTGAGGATGGTATGCCGAACTGAATCGTAAATTCGTGCCCGTAGCTTTCTGCAAGCTAACCCAAAATCGTGAAGTGAATCTTGGGTCTCGATCAAAAACAATGGATACTGGCATACCATGCAATCTCACAATCTCATTTATGTACATACGAGCAAGACGTTCAAGTGAATAAGTTTCTCGTATAGGCAAAAAATGAGCAGACTCGGTTAATGTATCGATAATTACCCAAATTGCATCTATGCCTTGAGAAACCTTGGGAAGACCAGTAACGAAATCCATGTTAATGTGTTTCCACTTCCATTCTAGAATGTCAAGTGGTTGCAATGGACCTTTTGGTACTTGATGCTCCATCTTGACACGTTGACAAGTTAAACATCTTGAGATAAACTCTGCGATCTCCCTCTTCATACTGCTCCTCCAAAATGTATGTTGAAGATCTTGATACATTTTAGTACTTCAAGGATGAATTGCAAATGGTGTGTTGTCTGCCTCCATCATAATTTTGTAATTCTAATCAGATTCTTTAGGAACACAAAGTCTGGAGTTAACTCGAAGTATTCCTTCTTCGTCGATTTTTTCTTCTAGAATAACACCTTCTTGTAATTTCTTCTTCATACGCATCAACTCTGGGTCTGTGGCTTAAGCAACTTTAACTTTATCGATTAAAATCGATTCTACGTGTATACTCGACATCATCACATGGGTCCTCATAGTCTTGAACTCTATCTTCATCTTTTGTAAATCACACAAAATGAGCCTTTGTGTTGACAACATCGCACTCGTTCCCGTATATGATCTTCTACTCAATGCGTAAACTACCACATTCGCTTTTTTAAGATGGTATTGAATGGTATTGTCGTAATCTTTCAATAGCTCGAGCCAACATCGTTGCCGCATGTTGAGTTCCTTTTGGGTGAAGAAATATTTAAGGCTTTTATGATCTGAATAGATCTCCACTTTCTCCCCATATAGGTAGTGCCTCCAGATCTTTAATGCAAAAACGACTGCTGCCAACTCTAGATCATGAGTAGAATAATTCCTCTTATATTCTTTGAGTTGTCGTGAGATATAGGCTATGACTTCCCCATGTTTCATGAGAACACATCATAAACCTTTGCTTGAAGCATCGTTGTAAATGACTAATCCCTCCGAACCTGATGGTATTGTCAGAACAAGTGCCGAAATGAGTCTCCTCTTGAGTTCTTGGAAGCTCTTCTCACATTCCTTGCTTCATTCAAGTTTTTTATCTTTTCGAGTCAAATGAGTTAATGGAGTAGCGATTCGAGAAAATCCTTCCATAAATCTCAAATAATAACCAGCTAAGCCCAGAAAGCTACGTACTTCGGTTACTGACTTAGGTTGCTCCCAACTTTGTATTGCTTCAGTCTTTGCTAGGTTAATTGATATTCCATACTTCAATACCATGTGCCCAAGAAATGTTACTTCTTCAAGCCAGAACTCGTATTTCTTTAACTTGGCATATAGCTTATTTTCATGAATCTTTTGAAGTATAAGTCTCAAGTGTTGCTCATGATCTTCATGACTTTTGGAATAGATAAGGATGTCATCAATAAAGACAACCACAAAATGATCCAAATATTCCTTGAATAATTGGTTCATCATATCCGTGAAAGTAGCAGGAGCATTAATCAATCCAAAAGACATGACTAGAAATTCATAATGCTCGTACTGAGTCCTGAAAGCAGTCTTTGGAATGTCATCAGTTTTAATCTTTAACTGATGATATCCGGAACGAAGATCGATTTTTGAGAAGAATTTAGCACCTTGCAACTGGTCAACACAGGGCATCAATGCGAGGTATTGGGTACCTATTTTTTATGGTGACATGGTTCAACTCCCGATAGTCAATGCAAAGTCGCATACTCCCATCTTTTTTCTTTATGAATAAAATAGGAGCACCTCAAGGAGATGTACTAGGACGAATGAAACAATTATCTAACAACTCCTGTAGTTAGGTTTTTTACTCCTGGAGTTCAATAGGAGCCATTCGATATGGGGTTTTGGAAATGGGTTTTGTACCGGGTTCAAGGTTAATACGAAATTCAATATCACTCTTGGGGGTAGGCCAAGAAGTTCTTCAGGAAATATATCAGGAAATTCACTAACAACAGAAATATTATTTAAATATGACATATTTTTGTTTAAATCCATGACATGGGCTAAGAAAGTTTGACATCCGTTTTTTAATAAACTAATGACTTTATGGCTTGATATGACAGTGATTGACTTTAGTGGTTTGGTTACTTGAATTCGCATATTAGGTTGGTTAGGAATATGAAAACTAACGACCTTACAAAAACAATCAATTTTAGCATGATGAGTAGTTAACCAATCAATCCCTAAAATCACATCAAATGCAAGTATCTTTAAAGGGATGAGATCAATAGGCAATGTGATGGTCCCAACTTGAATCAAGAAAGATTTATAAACAGTGGATGTAATGAAAGTTTCTCCTAACGTAGTTTCAACAGATAAGTCAAAGTCTAATTTCTCAGGAGTCAAGTTCAAACGTTGAGCAAAAGCAAGAGATATAAAAGAATGGGTAAAACTGGTATCTAATAAGGTATAAAATTCGCAAGAGTTTATGATTTGTTTACCTGTGATCACCTCGTTCCGGTTCCTCACATATTGGGAAATCACGACAAACGTTCTTCCAGGAATCACCGACTTTGACTTATCCGGGACAGCCTTTGGAGTCACCATCCCCGCTGGACTTGGTTTCGCTACAGGACAATCTCGAGCTATATGACATTCCTTTCCACAGTTATAACACACCTTAAATTTTTGTGGGAATTTTGGGCTGATGTGTCCCTCTTTCTCATATTTATAACATACGACCGGTGGTTGTTCTCCTCCCCAAGAAATAGTTGACGCTGGTGCTGACGTCTTCACGTTGTCATTGTTGTACCTTCTCTTTTTGAAATCTCCCCAGAGCTCCTTCTTCTACTATCATGGCCATGATTATAATCAGAGTGGTTACCACTTACATGCGGATATTTTCCTCCTCATTTGGTTGTCATTGCTTCGATATTTCGCGCCCATTGATGCGACGACCCTAGTTGTGGTGCCCCGGTTGAACAAACTCATTATCTCACTCTAATAATTGAGACATGTTAACAACATCTGAATATAGAGAAAATTTGTGAGAAATGAGGTATTGACGAAATTTGGGTTTCAGAACTCTCAGAAATATCTGCGTCATACGTTCCTCATTCTCTACCAAATGAGGTGCAAACCTGGATAACTCCGTGAACTTAGCCTCATATTGGGATACAGTTATGTTGTTCTGCTGCAGTCTAATAAACTTTACCTCCTTCATATAACGAATACTTTCAGGAAAGTACTTGTCATCTGTGACGCCCCCAAAATAGGTATACATCACCCATCTTGAGTCGCCAAATACATTGTACATAAATTAAATACAAACTTAATTATACAACTGTTGGGTAATATACGACAAACCATATCTGAGAGTTTAAACAAGAATATTGCCTTCTAGACAATATCCACTGTCAATGGAGTCCTCATTACAATTATTATCACACTATTTCACAGAATAGTGAGGACTACTAAAATAACCATCTGGACCGTCAATCTATTCCCCGACCAGTCCCAGCTATATTCTCATTTGCTGAAGAGAATGGTGAAAGAAAAGGGTGAGCTCAACTAGCCCAGTGAGAAATATTATGACTAAGATAATGCAGAATAAATAATCCTTAGCCTTCAAAAGTATAACAACTGATAGAATGCAATAGACAACAAGTTTTAGATCAACAATTGTAGCGGAATAAGCAATCCATTAGAAGAGTCGAGTAGAGCATGATATATACTATCTTCTATGATTTAAATTTTTTTTTATCAACTTTATCGCTGAGACTCAACTTAATAAATAAACCACATCATCGAATCATCCCTGCACTATGGGCCAAGGATATTCATGTAATCTTCAATGGTCATGATTATACTGAATAATCCCTGGTTATAATCATACCAACAATTATCCATCAATGCACTACGGGCCAATAAGGACTTTTACCACATCATTTATAACATTACGGGTCATGATTATACCGAATGATCCCTGGTCATTATCATACTAATCAACAGTCCATCTATGCGCGTAAGCCAAAGATGACTTTCATCACAATATAAGCATGAGGATGATGACAATGATATAAGCATTAATCAAACGAAATAAAGGATAAATATTAAAGACTTTAAATTTATCCAGAGTTTAAAATATCCAAATATTCAACATGATATTGCTTTGTGGAGTAAAATTCAAGAATGATATGGTATCAAAAATGATTTGCACCGAAAAGAAATTAATTTTTATCATGAATAGTACTCCGGGTGAATAGTACCTGGATGAATAGTACCCCGTGAATAGTATTTTATGAATAGTACTTCATGAATAGTACTTCATGAATAGTACTCATAAAAGGAAAATACAATAGAAAATGATATATCATGATGAGTACAAAAGAAAGGATATCTCATACGAGTATAATGGAATATACGAAATTGTAAATGGATTTTCATCCGCAATGCGGTAATCCATGTAGACAGATCATTTCCTTAATTTAATAAAGAATGAATACGAAGGGTCATTGACCATGCATGCGGTATTCCGCATGGACAGGTTATTCCAACAGAATAATAAAGAATGGAATTATAGAAGAATTTCACCATGCATGCGGTAGTCCGCGTATAGACAGGTTATTCCAACAAAATAAAAAAGAATGGAATAACAGAAGAATTTTACCATGCATGCGGTAGTTAGCGTAAAGCGAGTTATTCAGCGAATAATAAAGAATGGAGTAACAACCCTTACGAGTATTGAAAGAAAATAACTCTCTTCATGAATACGAAAGAAATAATACCCCTTACGACTATTGAACGAAAATAATATTCCTACGAATATTGAACGAATATGATATTCCTTACGAATATTGAACGAGCATAATATTCATACGAATATGAAAAATAATATCCCTTCAGAATTTGAAATAAATAATACCCCTTACCTCAGAAGAAGACTGGATACTGGAATAGTGAAGTAGCAGACTTCTCTTCTTCTTTCTCTCTATAACTTCTCTGTGTATAGATTCTCTCTCTATAATTGCTCTTGTGAGACTTAGTGAATTGGTGAGAGTGAAGGAAGAATGAGCTTCTATTTATAGGAAAATATAGTTTCGATAATTACACATTTTGGGGCTCGAAATATTACAGTATAATACCTTCATCGTTTCCTTCATTTTTAATTTAGTCGTGCAAGTATTATCAAACTTCCACCACCTCCCCTAATAGTACATCATGTGAATCAATAGTACAGTCACGTGACTCAATATTTCTATACATGTGAAAGAAATAATTATAATATAGTACCTTCATCTATACCTCCATTTTTAATTTAGCCATGCAAGTATTATCAATCATGCACCACCTCCCCTAATAGTACATGAATGTGAATCAATAGTACACACATGTGAACAAATAGTTATAAGCATGTGAATTAATAGCAACTAATTGCTCATTTATCTGATTAATTACCCGATTGGTCAATATAACCTCCAGACATCAATTATTATCGAAATAGATGTCGATTTCCACTAAAACTAATAATCCCAACTCAATGAAAATATCAATTTCATCTTTAATCAACACTAACTTATTCATCATTAATATTATAACTCCGAATATTTAACAACCAGATAATTCCCAGGAAAGAGGGGGTTTTCCGATAAGGATTTCTCCCTATTGGCGCACAATTAGGTGACCAAACCCCTTTCCTCGACAGAACTTTCTAGACATCGTCAATATTGCAAATAATAATATGAATAACGTTGTTGTCTCAATTATTGATTTAATAATATAAATATTATGCAGGTGATACTGTGACAATAATTGAATCAATAATATGAGAGATATTATGCAGTAATTACTGTAGCAATAATTGACTATAACTGAGTGACTTCTCATGTAAGCATTAATAATCAATACTGTGTGCTACTATGCAACCACGCATATTACTGTACTTTTACTACCAGGTAGTTCATCAGTTTAACGGTAAAACTTTCGCCGTTATTTTTATAAAAAGTAATTTATGTCTTTTTCTATCTACGACAATACTTCCGTTGTGGTGTCCACCAATGATTATGCCGTTGTACGAATATTCCCTGTTAAAACGAATATTTCCCGACCAATCGATTATTTCCCGACACAACGAATATTTTATATCAACTTGCTTACTTTGTAAAATTATCACCCTTAACTTTAACCCATTCTTAATTTAACCATTTACTAAATAAAATAATAATTATAAGAAAATTGAATACTTTCATTTCATAAAATTTGGGGTCTTACAACATTGAACAATTTCTGAAATGCTTCCCAAGACATATTGAGTACGGCAGGCTTGGTATGCCTCACAGATTCCCACCAATAATCTGCCTCACCACGAAACATAAAGGTGGCTAATGGAACCTTATGTTCCTCCGGACATCCCAAGACATCAAATATCTTAGTAATTTTCTTAACCCACGTTTCTGCCTTGATCGGATCTGGCTTTCCCAAAAACTTCGTCGGTCCCAACTCTTTGAATTGCTTAGTAGTGACCAGCAGTGAGTTGTCATTGTTTCCACCTGCATTTTGAGCAGGAGTCTCTCTCGTCTAGTTTTACATGAACTGCAAAAAGCTTCTAAACATCCCATCATTCATCGTTTGATTGGTGGTGTTGTTTGCAGGAGAAATATTGCCTTCCTGATGCACATTATCCTGGTTGTTAATTATCGGTGTCTCAACGGTCTCATGTGATCCATTGCCCATCTCAACATTTTTAGATGCCATTCTCAAATACTGTCACAAAACAAGGGTTAATTAAAGAAATTGGCATGCCACATAATATCCCTACATTCTGATCGACCAACAAATAAGCTTAGGTAGGACACACTAGTGAATGATTTACTCGTCTCTCCCCTCCTAGTTCTAATCCCAGATTTCCACTAAAGATCATATCCATAAGCTCTGATACCAACTGTGACGCCCCCAAAATAGGTCCACACAACTAATTCTGAGTCGCCAAATACATGGTTCAGAAAATAACTACAACTTCATTATTACAATTATCCTGAATAATACGACAACACATATGCTGTGAGTTTTAATACAAATATTGTCTTCTAGATAATATTCAAACTCAAATAAAGTCCTCATTACAATTATTGATATACTGTTTTACAAAATAATGTCGACTGCTAAAATAACTGTCTTGAACCATCACTCCATACCCCGACTAGTTCCCGCTATATTCTCGCCTCCTGAGAAGAAAAATGGAACAAAAAGGGAAAATGGTGAGCTCAACTAGCCTAGTAAAGAATATTATGACGAAGATAATGTAGAACAAATTATCGTTAGCCTTCAATAAATCAGATAAAATATAATGGACAATAAGTTTTAGATCAATATTCACAACGGAAATAACAATTTATTAGAAGAGTTAAGTACAAAATGAAGTTTACTATCTTTTATAATTTAAAAGTCCATCATAATTATTTTATCCCTATGACATCAATCAATAATTATCTCAAATCAAATATTCATCTTTGCACTACTGGCCAAAGATATTCATTTGTATCACTAGTTGGTCATGTTCATCTCAACACATGTCCATCTTTGCACTACAGGCCAAAGAAATTCATCAGGTAATCATTCATCTTTGCATTACAGGCCAAAGATATTTAGTAAGGATTGAGGATGACAAAAATATTTTAAAGAAAACGAATCCAGTGAGATAAAAGGACAATGATTAGGGATTCGTACTTTATTTTATCCAAATTCAAAAATACTCCATAATAAATAATTATGGAGCAAAATTCAAGAATGAAGACCAAAATATGGATATAGTCAAAGATAGTAACCATAATAGATAACTTGGACAAAAAAAAATTATTTTTTCTATGAATAGTGTTGTATTTGTTAATAGTGCCGTATACGTGAATAGTAACCCCGACACGAAAAGGTAAAAATTTCTTAATAAAATTCATATCAATATTCTGGTATAATGATATTAAAAGAAATAATTTCATTTATGAAAAAATAACATCCCTTACCTCAAAAAAATAGTACTTTTAGCTGAAATATCGGGTAAAATGCTAAAGAAAACTTGTATTCCTTATCAACTCTCAAAGTATCTAAATACTCACAAAAATACGCTCGATATTATATAGAGAGAAAACTTTTGATTCTGATGTGATTTCATTTCTAACTAAGCACCCTATTTATAGAAAAATTCCAGAACACCAATGTTGACTAACCTACACGCACACCACACTTTAAAATTTCAGCATTTTTCCATAATAATATAAAAGTGGGTCCCACCCATATTTTTAATTAAAACATTTATTTCCAAAACTTCAGTAATTCATAATAAATAGCCCTTTTATAAGAAAAATACGAATTCTACGTCCATTCCATATAAAATTTAATTATCTACAACTTTGTAGAAGAAAGTTCTTCCAAATTCCGAACGAAAAATGACCCAAATTTACATACAGATGATTTTTCCAAACCCCCACACTGACAAAAATATATTGATAAAGACCTCCGTATACCAACTTTGAAAAATCAACAATCAGCATTTTCCAACAACAAGTGGGGCCCACCAATCTCACAAAATATGTTTTTAGCTTTTATTGTAAACAAATCAATCCAGACCCAATTTGCTCTATTTCTTCTCATTTTATTCATATACCGTGAATTTAGTGTAAAAATATCACCATTATTATATTATTGTATTATCACATTATATATTTATAATGTAATATAATAATATATTTAAATGAATTATTTATCAAAAAATAAAAAATATCAATTTTCATCAATTGTCACTTTTCTAAAAATTTCTCTATTTATATCCGCATTAAATAAATATTTCATTATCATATAAATCAATAATTAATTATTCAGAAATATTATTACAAAACCACAATATTGACAACCAAGTCGTTCCCAGGAAAGAGGAGGGTTTCCGATAAGGATTTCTCCTTACTGGTGAGCAATTAGGTGACCAAACCACTTTTCTAGACATAACTTCTTTAGACATTGCCAATAATGCTATCTAATAATATTATACAAATAATATGAATTGTTGATATGATAATGGAAAATATTGTGTAGTGACAATTATTGAATCAATAATATAAAATATCAATGTAGCATTTGTTGAATCAATAAAATAAAATATTAAGCAATAATTACTGTAACAATTATTGAGTAGTGACTTCTTACGTAAGAATCAATAATTAGAATTATTGTGCAATACCGTGTGCTACTGTGCAACACCGCGTATTACTGTATTTTAACCACCGGGTATTCCAAGAGTTTTAACGACAACAACTACACTGTTATTTAAAAAACTCATACTTGTCATTTTCTTCATTCGACAGTTTTTCGTTATGGGGCCCTCAAATGGTTCCGCCACTGTACGAATATTCCTCGATAGCAAGAATATTCCAAGACCAAACGAATATTCTCAGACAACAATAAGTATTTTATAACCACTCGCTTAAATAAAATATTGCGCATTTTACCCATAACTAACCACATTAATCAAACCAACCCCTTACTATTTCAAAATAATAAATAGAAGAAATTTAATTTTATAAAAAGTTGGGGTTTTACAGTTCTAGTTCCGGAGATAACCCCAGAAAAGTCAGTTCTAACCTCGGATGTAACCCCGAGGCACTCAGTTTCAACCTCAGAGATAACTTCGAGAGGTCAAGCACACCTTAGAGACAACCCTGAGGACAATCATCATGCCCAGCCGCCCAATCTCAAAGATAACCCTGAGCAACGACTGCTACATCTGCACAAAGCCGGAGATAACCCCGGCGAGGGGAAAAATCATCATTTTTCCACCTCGATACTACATTCACATTGTGTTAACGTCATTTCAACCCACATTTCATTCAGAAGTGTCCCACAAGAACCATAGATCAAAATCCTGAGTGACTACTACACGAGACAACACACCGGGTAGAATTTGAAGACTAGAAGATCTGGTCATGGACCCATCTTCCCAACTTCGTACAACTTTTTTTCCCATTTCATTGTGTAGCTCTCGACAACAGCATTCTGAAAAGGTACAACACACCTTTATCGGATGCCCAGATTGAAAGTTATGAAGGTTCGAGCGGACAATACGTTGCACGAGTGCACATACTTTGAGACGGCGGGACCCGCATGGCCCGGGGCAACCCGGGCAACCGCAGGTAGAACCGTGGCCATTTGGTCTATAAATAAAGGCCATTGGTTGGTCATTTGAAATAAAAAAAAAGTAGAAAAAAGAGAGAAAACTCTATCCATTTCAGCCCATAAACACATTTAGAGTGCTCTAAACTGAGTGATTCTTCTTTTTAAACACTTGTAAGCTCATGTTTTGCTATATACTAAAATTTAACCGGTGGAAATCTAGTTTTCAAGCATCTAAAGCTATTTAATATCATATTTAGCAACCCACTGTAAGATATTTTAGATTTTTAAAGCTTTTTATCACACACACACACACACACACACACATATATATATATATATATATATATATCTTTTCATCAAACTCTGTCTGATTGAGCCTGGATATTATATCCAGGCTCCACCAAAAAAAGTTCGATAACAGTATATATATATATATATATATATATATATATATTTACAACTTATATATATATATATAATTGTTATTTAGCTCGCGGGCTAGATTTGCTTAAATCGGGCCATTTCTTACTTTGGCCGGTTCATGGTGACTAAACTGGAACCGTTGAAGCTAGAATGGTTTAGATTTATTCAAATCTAGTTCTTTTTCTAGCTTTTATTATTCTGTGGGCTAGATTTGCCTAAATCTAGCTATTTGTCACTTTGATTAGTTCATGGTGACTAAACAGGAACCATTAAATCTGGAATGCTTAGATTTATTCAAATCTAGTTCGTTTTCTAGTTTTTTGCACATATTGCTTTGTCATGTGAGCCTAGGAATCATGTGATCACAAATTCAGCTCTTCAATCTAGATTCGGTTCCCGTGATGGACATTTTCAGCTGCAGCTAGCTTATAAATTATTCACAGTGTTTGAATTTTCTTAGATGGCTCTCATGCCCACAAAGAGTTCGGCACAACTATGTATCTTATTTTCTCAAAGTTGTCTCGTATCTCAAAAATAAAAGAAATCAAGCCAAACACATAATAAAATGGAAGTATCAAAGGCCTCAATTACTATTAAGCACAAGGGTTTGAAAAACCTGTTTTACAAAGCATCACTGCTATATCTTGTTAAAATTGAACTTTTATACAAAAGTCAAACCCTTTGTATATAGGTGCAAACGAGGTATAGCCCTACTTCCAAACAACTGCACATAGACCTAACACACACACACACAAATAGGTAAAAGTTAATGGAAAGTGGCGGTAACCATGTTATCACGATAGTCAGGGGTGCCTAACACATTCTCTCCACTTAATCAAGCCCACGGACCCTAACAAAATTCAGTTTTGTAGACCAGTTAAATAGTGTCACATAACTAGGTCTTTGTGCAAACATTTCCTTGGTTGAGTTGGTGCAACAATTTAAAAATAACCAACTGGCGACTCTTACAGTCAAATCATCGACATATACTTGTCGAACCTTTTCAAACTTGTCTTTTCAAACAAATCTCACCTAACTTGAGAACACAAAAAGACAAGAACAGAAAGGGACAAATAAAAATCCTGACGTCAATAAGTGGCGACTCTGCTGGGGATTCCAGTAAGAGGGCTTAAGCCGCTATTCAAAGCATTTCAAAACATTTAGTTGCTTGTGTGTGGATGCTATATTTACATTTGAATGAATGTGTACTAATGCTTTATTTACTACACTTAGTGCTTCACACCATATCTGCCTGTGATATTAGTGCTTTGCACATGTCATCATTTCCATACAGTGAGACGCGATATATGTTAATGTATGTTGTGTGGTCCCTCCACCAAAAGGCTATCTCGTCGGTGTTTGATTACTGGACTCTTTGGAAGACTAATTCCATAAGGCTTAGGAAAGGCATCACCCAGATTCGCTCCAATTGAAAGATCAAATTAACTTCCCATCGAGTAAATTACGATGATCTGGGACCCTTCATGCCAAAAAGCCGCGAGAGTAGCCTAAGATATGTTAGCCTCAAATAAACCAAACGCGAAGGGAAGTCTCTGCATACCTTCCCATTTCAATTACTTGTAATTTCATTTCCTTGTTAATCTCAATGTAAAGGAAAATATAAAGGAATATGTGAACATGCATTCCCTTTTCATATCAAAATATGTCATGTATCATGTCATTAAAACAACTGACATCTGTTTTGTAGGATAATACTCCTAAAAAATGGACACATTACATCATAGCATGTAATATTTCCATGTTTCCCGAAGACTAAACTACATAAGTCTTTTTATAGGGAAACGATTGGTCCAGTTACCCATTCAAAGTTCAAGAAGGCACTAAGCCTACAACCAAACATGGCTACATCTGGCCAGTCTAATCCTACTACTGTCTCTCGTGAGGAGTTCAAAGGATTAAGAAATCAAATAACAGAGTTGGTTGTTCTGCTCAAAGAATTACACAAATCAACTCAAGATCCATAAATACCAATCCACACAGAACCCTTTGCATATGGAGGAATCCAGCGTTCGGTCAGAGAAGTTCCATGACCTGAGTCTTAGACTGATAAGACCAACAAAACCCCTGAAATCACCCATGTTAAAGAAGATCGAGACACCGGTGATTTTCATAATAAGGTTCTACAAATGGAAGAGATCATTCTGTCCATCAAAGTGAATGGAACACACAGAAGTGTTTTATATTAAGACCTTTGTAACTTCCCCGGGGTTCATTTATAACAATCCGTAATTTTAAATTGTAATATTAAATATTTATTTAATTATAAAAATATTTAATTTATATGTTTATAGCTGAATAAATATTTGTTTAATTTGATTTGATTTGATTATTTATCTGTTAAATAAATAATTAATGAGTGAAAGAAATTAATTATATTGAGGTAATAATCTAATTTAATTTAATAATTAAATTAGAGAGTTGATAAAGGATTAAATGAATTATTATAATTTTTAAATTTAATTTGGTAATAAAAGTGTGACAATAAACTATGCTATAAATGGGTTATTAAAATAAATTAAAGGAGTTTAAATTAGTTTTCCCAAACATGGCTTAAAGAAATTAATTCTTTAATTTTTAAAGAGTTTTTTCCAAACAAAGCCTTATGGCTTTTGGATTTTTGAATTTTAAATTTTTAAATAATATAAATAAAATAAATAAAATATAAATAATTTATATATTAGTTTTGGTAACCGCTGATTTAATAGGGTCATTAGTAGAATGTCAGTTTTAGACGTTTGAAAATGGGTGCGTTGAGTTGTGTTTTATTTTACGTATAATGTGTTTGGTCTAAGCCTAAGAGAAAAAAAGAAAAGAAAAGTTATAGAGAGTTTGTGAGAGAATTGAGCTTGAGAAGAGAGAAAAGTTTGATGGGTTGCAAGTTTGTCTTTTGACAAGGGATAACTAAACAAGAAAATGTATTTTCCAAAACCTTGATTTCCATTTTATGTGGAGTCAATTTTTCTGTAATTGTTGTTATATAACCTGTTTATGATGATTGTATGTATTTATAATGTTGGGGTTGTATTTAAACAAGGAATTGTATGTTAAATTACGTTTAAAAGAAAGAAATTGGTTTTTTTTAGTGAAATTATGTATGAACTTGGCTTGTAGGAGTATCAAAATTAATATTTGATTGTGAGCTAATTGTGAAATTGAACTTTAAATATGTTAATATGTTAAGAAATGGAGAAAAAGTAGTTTGTATGTAGTAAATTGGTGCATAATTGTGGTTACAGTGTTAATTTTATCAAATAATGTCGACAATGGAGTTTTGGGTTAAAACCATGGTATTAAAGGATTTTTGGAGTGTTGTTTAGTTGTTTAAAATTAGTGTATGTATGATGGGTAATAGTATGTGTAATTTATATAAGTTATATGTGGTACTTTAGGTGCTAAAAGTTTTTAAACAGTTAAAATCTGCTCTATTTTATTCATCATGCTCAACACTGATAATTCGGCGTCGCAATGCCAAAATCGGTGCCCAATGTATGGATCTCGCAGCGCCTGATCTTGCTCGTGTCTCGAAGCCGCAATGCCGTAACTCCACGCCATAACGCTTAACCTCGATTCTAGCAGTAGGCACCGCAGGATAGAGTTAGCAATAAGGCCCAGAAAATTATTTTCTTGTACATAGAGTCTGTAATAGTTGATATAATGCAATATTATGACTTTTAAAAATGTAATTTTTTTATTGTGATATTATAGTGCTAAGAATGAGCATATAATTAACATTTAACGAGTTATGTTATTAATGTAACTTGACTACGTGGTTAAAAATCAGGCCATACATGAAATAGAAATTTATTTGTATGCAGAGTATTTGTAGTGACTAATTGTGTCCTAATGACATGTTTTTAAGATAATGTGAATCAAACTATTACGGTTTAGCTTACACACAAGGCAAGTTTTTCTAACCCTAAACTTTCTTTGAGCAAGTTTCTTAACCCTGATTATATTGTGCAAGTTTTTCTAACCCTAAACTTTTTTTGAGCAAGTTTCTTAACTCTGATTATATTGTGCAAGTTTTTCTAAGCCTATACTTTGTTTGAGCAAGTTTCTTAACTCTGATTATATTGTGCAAGTTCTTTCTAACCCCAAACTTTCTTTGTGTAAGTCTCTTAACCTTAATTATATCATGCAAGCTTCTGAATCATACCTTTTGATATTGAGCCAGCTGTTTTTCTAATATTTAACTTGTTATTTAGCATGCAAGTTTCTAAATTCTGATACTCTAATATTGAACAAGTTTTTTCGTTCAATTTACTATTTGTTATGAATGTTCAATACTCAATTCTGAATAAGATTTTAACCTTATCTTAATATTATTCAAGCAAGGTATGCTATGTTATTCAATACTTATGCTTTTAGTTCATTCCTAAAGCATGACTTTACTATGCAATGTTGATTCATTTATGACTTATAGCATAGCCTATTGTTACTATGTTTTATTCAACTAATACTTAGTTAATGTTCGTTAAACTCTAAATTACCTTGAAACTTATCCAAACTAAACTTACTTTGATGTGGACTCATATTCTAAATGCGGAGATGAACAACCCTACTATAGGGGATAATATACGCATAGCGTTGAAATGTTTGTGCACAATACATTGTACGAAGGGCTGATCCCCCTAAGTACGAGGAGTCCCTATAGTCTTATGACTATTAAAGTTTAGGTTGAAAGAATACTTAAACTATGGACATAGTTCATGGTCTTTTGACCCTCAGTTATATACTTTAAATTCTGTTCCTGAATATTATTAATGAAGTACCTTATTCATTTCTAATGAGCCTATTCATTTGGCAATTAATATGATGTTTATTCATTATCATTTCAAGTGAGCCTTGTTTGCTCACTCTTGCTTATATAAATATTACATCTAAAGTTGAGAAGGTCGAAGAACCTACAACCAGTAAAGGAAAAGGGAAGATAAGTAAGTATTGAAGACTTGTAACCCGATAACTTTTATGTTGTTAGACTTTATTTTTAAATCATGTGATGTAACTATTTAATTTTCCGCATATGACGTTTGTATTAAAGGTTAGATAACCTGGGAGATTTTATTGAACTTAATGATGTAACCCTTTAATGGGGAGGTTTATTATTAAATTTTATTATGTTTGGGTAGTTAGGTATGAATGTTTTATCAAGTGAACACCAATTCTGGTAGAAATGAAGTACCCAGATTTGGGGGTGTCACATCATTATCCTGAGAAACTAAAGACTCCCAATTTTGAGAAATATGATGGAATGGGAGATCTGTATACCCACTTAAAAGTGTTTATTGGAGAGCTCGGATTATATGCCGAGAATGAAAAGCTCAGAATGCAGCTATTTCAGAAAAGTCTGACTGGGGAAGCCAGAGCATGGTACACCAGATTGGATAACTCCAAAATTCATAGATGGGAGGGGTTAGCCCATGCTTTCCTCAGGCAATACAGCTTTCAAACTCAGATGGCTCCAGACCGATATCAAATTATCAAGGTCAAGAAACAAGTCAATGAGTCATTCAGAGAGTATGCCTAAAGATGGAGGCGTCTGGCTACTCAAGTTATCCCATCTATGACAGAGTCTAAAATGGTGATGACCTTGATAGATATTCAAGAAGCTCCACTTTATGAGAGGGTCTTAGCTAGAATAGGAAAGCCATTCTCAAAAATGATTAAGCACGGAAAAATGGCTGAATTTGGATTGAAGTCCGGAAAGATTCAAAACCTCACCGCTTTAAAAGTTGTAGCTGTGCATATCCAATCTGGAAGTTATGGGAACAACCCCGTGAGGGTCCATAAGAAGAAAGAAGAGGATGTTTCCTTGATACTGTAAGGAGAAAAAGTCAATCAAAACTTGCCTATTAAGAGGAGAAACCATTGTCCTTTTCAAGCTCAATGTTCAAATCCTCCATTGCCAAAGAATGGAGAAATCAAACGCTCAAGTGTGTTCACACCCTTAGGGGATTCACTCGAAAACATTCTCAAACTTCTGATAACTCAGAAGAAAATCACTAATCTCCTTCCACCAGCCAACCCGAGTGGAAAGGGTTTCAATACAAACAAGAAGTGCACTTACCATGCTAGAGCTCCAGGCCACGATACTCAATATTGTTGGGTCCTTAAGCATAAGATCCAAGATTTAATTGACAGTGGTGAGATAGTACCGTGACCAAGCCCGACTAACCACATGTTAAAGACAACCCTCTCCCTTAACACAACGAATAGGAGGCTAACATAATCAATGGGGGTAGCGGAGAGAGCTCGAAATACTTCAAATATGTGGGTGGATCATCCCAAATCAGCAAGGATAATTTCGACAAATAGGATTATTCCCAATTCTAGTTCATGATGGAAAAGGGAGTTAAAATATCTTGGCGAACAAGTCAATCAACTGGCAGAACTAATGATTCATCAACACCAAGTCACACAACAACTGTTTAGTCAGGAGCATGCTAGCCTCCTTTCTCTTATTACAAGTACTCCGCCACTTATTCAAGAGAGTGAAACTGCAGAGGAAAAATTTGCCAAAAAAGTGAAAGCTAAAGCCCGTCGGGATATGTGTTCCAACCGTTTCATATAGCGGTTATGTGTTCCAGATATGTGGTCGAAGGAGTGATAATAGATGGAGGATCATCCTTAAACATCTACCCATATGCCATATTAGAAAAACTGAACATCAATTTCAATAGGATTCGAAGCAGCCACATAATCATCAAAGCCTTTGATGGATCTCAGTGAAATGCTATCGGAGAGATTGAGTTACCCGTGGAAATCAATCCACATACTTTCTATATATCCTTTCAAGTGCTTAAAATCACTACAGGATATAACTTACTGTTGGGAAGACCTTGGATTCATATGGCGGGAGCCATCCCATCCACGCTTCATTAGCAGCTCAAGTATATCATCAATAGTAATTTGGCCACTGTCAATGCCGAGCCAGAATATCCTGTACGAAGTGATATACCACTTATCAGTTTCAATAAAGAAGTTGAGCCTGTCAGCTTCCAAGGACCTAAGGTGAGAAAGACTCACTATCATCCCATTGGGGCTCCATCTCTGAAACCCAGAGTTTCTGCCAAGGTAATGTCAGCAAGTGAAGAGATGATATCTTTGGGTTTTCAACCTGGACAATGGTTAGGAAAGGACCACCATGGAATCAAATGCCCAATTCAAGTTTCCAGCCAAACAGGGACAGCCGGGTTAGGCTACTCCTCTGGGTCCAATCACAGGAACCCGTACAAACATAAACCAATTCCTTCATATACAAGGTTGTTGTTGTTAAACCCCAAAACCCTGATAAGAATGCGTTATGTAAATTAAGTATTATAAATAAAATCTCTCCGTTCTAAAAGTGTTTTGTGTTATTATATACTCTGTTAAACAAATTATGTCAAATAAAATTTTGTCCAAAAGTTGACTTGCTTAACACGTCGAGCTTAAAAATTTTCTTCCAAAAATGGACTTTTTGGTATATATATTTTGACAAACTGCTTTGTCATGCTTAAATTGACAAAATGCTTTGTTGTGCTTGTTAGAATTCGTGAAAAATTTAACTTAGGAACCCTAATATCGAAATCAGGAAACCCTAACCCTAGATTTATAAACCCTAACCCTAATTTACAAACTCTAACCCTAATTAGTTAGACTAAAACCTAATTAGTATAGCAATCCAGAATTTTATTTGTAATTTCAAATATTTATTTGTAAGTTAAATAAATATTTTAATTGATGTGTTTTTTGTTAAGTAAATATTTGTTGGATTATTCATGAGTTAAATAAATAATTAAGTGAATAATTGTGGACTAACTTAATATTGTGAAAAATATTAACTAAGTTGATGTTAAGTAATTTTGTGGGTGTAAATTTAATTTAATGAGTTAATTGAATTAAATGAGTGGTTAACTAATTATCATATTATATAATGGTAATTTTCTAATTTAATTTAATAATTAAATTAGAGAAAGTTAGTAATGATTATTTGAGTTGTTGAATAATTATGTGTTAATTTCATTTAATAATTGAATTAGAGATTTAAAGTTTTGTTAAGTAAGATTATAATTTTAAATGATTAATTAAAATATTTGAATTTAATTAATTTGAAGGTGATCATTCAACTTTGTAGCAAATGATTTATTAAAATAAATTAGAGAGTTTAACTTCAGTTTTCCAAACAAGGCTTAAAGATATTAAGTCTTTATTTTTAATTAGTTTTATCCACACAAAACCTTGTGGCTTTTTGAAATTTTAACTTATAAATTATTTGAATTTTTTTTAACTGTTAAATTATGTTTTAAGTTTGTAACTGACAAAAAAAATTGAAGTTGTATGCATTATGGTTGTTGGTTTTATTTTTACGCATTAATTGTATTTAGCTTAAGCCTTAGAACAGAAGAGAGGAAGAACAAAGAAGAAATAGAGAGAAAAGAGATAAACTTGTGAGTTTGAAGGAAGGAGTTTGAGGAATCAAAGCTAGTTATTCTTAGGGTTAAACAAGCGAATTGAAGGTATAATTTCTAAAGCTTTAGTTTTACGTATATGAAAAGTTTTATGTTCTTTAGTTTCATTGTAAAATAATGAATTTGTTTTCCAACTCTCTATAATGCAATTTTGATGAACTGTTGATATACAAAGAGATTGATTGTGTTTATTTATAATTGTGATGTTATAACAAGGACTTGGGATATTAATTTAGGAGAATTACGTTCAAAAAGAAAAGAAATTGTTTACAGTGAGTGTGTGTATGAATATGGCTTGTTGGAGTCCAAAATTAATAGTTGATGTAGACACTCAAAATTTTGTTTTCTTGTTACTAACTATGCAGGAGGACAAAAGTGTCTTTTTTACACTCCAGAGATAACCCTGGAGGACCACAACATGAATTCTAACCTTGGAGATAGCCCCGGGAGAACCAGTTTCAAACCCTCGGAGATAACTCCGCAAAATCAGTTTCCAACCCCGAAGATAACCCCGGGAAAATCAGTTCCAACCCTTGAGATAACCCCAGGGGATCAAGTTCAAAGCCTAGAGATAACCCCAGGAGGTCAAGCACACCTAAGAAATAACCCTGAAGTCATTCAAATTTAGGAACATGACAATCTCAGAGATAACCCTGGGAAAAGACAGCTACAACTGTGCTAAAGTCAAAAATAATTCTAGGAGGGGCAAAATGGTCATTTTGCCAACTCAACTTCAACTCATATGAACTCATTTAAACTCAAATTTCTTCAAAAGAAGTTCCATGAGAACCATATCTTAACTTCTGAGTGCAAACTATGCAAAACAGCTCAAAGAACTGCCTAACAGAAACCCAGAAATGCCATTTTGGTCATGGACTAAATCTTCCTAGAATCTAAAAAGGGCAAATCTTATGTCATTACATAGCTGTCAGAAAGAGCTTTCTAGAATGGTATGTCACGCCTCAATCAGAGGCTCAGATTGAAGTTCTGCAAGTTCGAATGGACATCACGTTGCATGCGTGCATGTACTTCGAGACGGTGGGACCCATGAACTGGGGTCACCCAGTGCAACCGCGATGTGCATCTCAAGGTACGTGCAGTAGGTACACTCTGGCTCCCCCTCTATAAATAGAGGGCTTCGGGTGGCCATATTTACAAGAAAAAAGGCAAGGAAGCCCTGTCAAATTTGCTCTTGTACACCCCCCATATTGAGTGCTTTCTCATTTTAAACACTTGTTAGCTCACATATAGCTATATTTTTACCGGCGAGAACCAAGTGTTCATCCACTTAAAGTCATTGAAGTCTTCTTTGGCAGCCCACTGTAAGCCTTCTTACACATTATAAAGCCTTTTATCTTCATCTTTGCACACACTCTTCTTCACATTGAGAGTCGTGTTGTGTGTGTATGCCCGGACTTTGGTCCGTGGCTTTCATTTCTGTGTGTATATATATATATATATATATATATATATATATATATATATATATATATTAGTCCGATGAGCCTGGATTTTATATCCGGTGCATTTATTGCTTTATATATATATATATGTATGTATATAACGACAAATTGTTGAAATGATAAAATGAGCCGGGATTGATATATATCATGTGCGTTTACCGCTTATATATATATATATATATATATATTTACATTTCAGATCCCTATGGAGGTTCTTCGTGGTGGTTGATCATGTCTCTATATATATATTTACCGCTTTTATATATTTACATTTTCGATCCCCCATGGAGGAGCTTTGTGGTGGTTGATCATGTTTGTATATATATATATATATATATATATATATATATATATTTACAACTTTTATATGTATAGCTGCTTACTGCTTTTCATATAAATTGTGTCATCATGTGAGCCTAGGAATCATATGATTGCAGATATTTTCAGGTGTAAGCAGCTTGTAAATTATTCATGGTGTTTGAATTTATTTAGATGGCTTTCATGCCCATAAGGAGTTCGGCACTGCTATATATTATTTTCTCGAAGATGCTTCACATCTCAAAAATAAAAGCAATCAAGCTGAACATTTAATAATAAAATGGAAGTATGAACAGGTCTCAATTACTATTGAGCACAGGGTTTGAAAAATCTCTTTTACAAAACCTCATTGCTATATCATGTTTAAAACTGAATTTTTCATACAAATTCAAACCCTTTGTATATAGGTGTGAACGAGGCCTCGCACTACTTCCAAATAATATCACATTGACCCACACATACACACACACACATTCATATAACAGTTTCTTGAAAAGTGGCGATCACCGTGGTAACACGGATGTCGAGGGGTGCCTAACACCTTCCCTCTGCATAATCAAGCCACCGAACCCAAATGAATCTCGGTTTCACAGACCCGTTTAGCAGTGTCACATCACTGGGTCAATGTGTAAACCATTTCTCGGTTGCGTTGGTGCAACCAGTTAAAAACACCAACTGGCGACTCTTACAGTCAAGTCGTCAACATATACATGTCGGACCTTTTTCACTTGTTTTTTCAAATAAATCTCACATAACATGAGAACACCAAAGAACAAGAACAAAAAAGGGACAAATAAAAATCCCGACATCGACAGGTGGCGACTCTGTTGGGGACACCAGTAAGAGAGCTTAAGACGCTACTACAAGCTTTTCAAAACTGTAATATGCTTGTGTGTGGATGTTGCATTTACATTTTTCTGATGAATGTGTATGAATGCATTTACTTACTGCACTTAGTGCTTCACACCATATCTGCCTGTGATATTAGTGATTCGCACATGTCATCATTTACATACGGTGAGACGCGATGTATGTGAATGTATGATGTGTGGTCCCTCCACCAGGAGGATATCCTGTCGGTGTTTGATTACTGGATTCATAGGAAGACTAATTCCAACGAGCCTCAAGAAAGGCACCACCCAGATTCGCTCCAGTTGAAAGACCGGATTAGCTTTTCGTCAAGTAAATTGCGATGATCTGGGAACCTTCATGCCAAAAAGCCACGAGAGTAACCTAAGATAGGTCAGTCTCTGATAAACCAAGCGCGGAGGAAAGTCTCTTCATGCTTTTCATTTTCAATTACTTGTAATGACAATTACTTGTAATTTCATTCCATGTTAATCTCTATGTAATGGAAAATATGAAGAATATGTGTACATGCATATTAAGGATTGACATGCTATCAAATGACACCCGTTTTGTAGGATAATATTCCTAAAATGGACACATTATGATAGCATGTAAAATTTTTATACATTCCTTAAGACTAAACTATGTAAGTCTTTTTTGAAGGGAAGCAATTGGTCCCGTTTCCAGTTCAAAGTCCAGAAAAGCATTAAGCCCACAACCAAACATTGCTAAAAGTGCCCAGCCTGATCCTACTCCTGTCTCTCGCGAGGAGTTCAAAAGATTAAACTATCAAATTATAGAGTTGGCTGTTATGCTCAAAGAACTACACCAATCTACTCAGGGTCCACAAATACCCATCCACACAGAATCCTCTACACATAGAGGAACCCAGGGCCAAACAATGCCTACTCAATCATAGTTATTCATTCTAGGGGGAAGTCAGGTTATTGACAAAAAGATGGAAACCCAGATACCTGAACCTCATTCCAATAAAGGAACCAACAAAACCCCTAAAATCACAAAACTCAGGGATGATCGAGAAATTGGGGATATAAGAAAGAAAGTCCAACAAATGGAAGAAACCATCCGATCAATCAAAGGGGTTGAAAACTATGGTAGTGTCACCTATTCAGATCTCACCATATTCCCAGGGTCTCGATATCTTGACAAATTCAAAGTCCCAGGGTTTGAAAAGTACAATGGGACAGGCGATCCCTATACGCACCTAAAAGTATATATTGGCGAGTTGGGGTCTTATGCTGAAGATGAAAGCCTTAGAATGCAACTTTTCCAAAAGAGTCTCACTAGAGAGGCTAAAGCCTGGTATGCCCGACTTGACAATTCAAAAATCCACAACTGGGAAGAATTGGCCCACACCTTTCTAAATCAGTACAGTTCTCAGTCAGAAATGGCACCAGATCGATACCAAGTGACTAAAGTCAAAAAGCAAAGTACTGAATCTTTCCGAGAATATGCCCAAAGGCGAAGACATTTAGCAGTGCAAGTCATTCCATCAATGACAGAAACTGAGATGGTATTGAAATTTTTTGATATCCAAGATGCTCCTTACTATAAGAGGATCCTAGCAGGCATATGAAAGCCATTCTCAGAAATGATCAAACATGGCGAAATGGCAGAGATGGGTCTAAAGGCAGGCAAGATTAAAGACTTCACTACCTTAGAAGCAGTCGCCAAGCATATACAGATTGGCAAGTATGCGAGAAATCCCAAGGGGGTACCTGATAAAGACACTAAAGATGTATCCCTTTTTGTAGAGGGGCAATCTAGTAGACCAACCTACAGTCCACCCATTTGGAAAAAGTGAGATAATCTGTCATTTCAACAATAAGTTGCATTTAACCAATTCCAAGACAGAAAAAGAAAATTTGAGAGAACGGAAAATCTGGTGTTCACTCCACTAGGTGATTCTCTTAAAAATGTATTGGCGATATTGATGGATCATAAGAAAATTACCGAACTGGCTCCACCTCTGGAACCAAGGAGAAAAAGATACAATCCAAGCTAGAGATGTGCTTACCACTCAAGGTCTCCAAGACACGATACTCAAGATTATTGGTCCTTAAAGCATATAATTCAAAATCTGATCGAAAGTGGTAGTATTGTTGTCCAACAACCTGACCAACAAAATGTTAACACCAACCATTCATTGCATCATGATACGGAGGAAGTAAACATGATCGAGTCAGGAAGCGCTAAAATGTATCCAAATCGTAAGTACATATGAAAGATAGAGGAATACCCCTAAAGGCACAAATTAAATGTCCTAATGTGGGAAAACTCGGAGGAGGGTATGATAGTAATGCAAAAATTAGAGACTATCCAGAATCAAGTAAATCTGCTTGCTAAGTTGATAGTGCGACAACATCAGGATACAAGGCAGTTTTTCACTTAACTATCAGAAAGCCAAGAGATAAAAGAGGTCAACTATAATGCAAACCCATATCTCTCCATGTTGAGCCAGCTAAATGAAGAAGATCAAAGCAGGCTAAAAGGAGAAGAAAAGGGGATTGATAAACTTGCTAGAAGATCTCGCCAGCGAAAAAATCAATTGGGGGAATGCGAATCCTCAAAGAAGAAATTTCAAACAACCTCCACAAGAGCCCAAAAATTCACCCCTTTGAGCAAATCAGATGAAGAAATGCTATACTTTCTGATAAGCGAAGGATGGATTATTGAGTTGCTGCCTCCTATAAATCCCAAGATAAAGATTTATGATTCCACCAAGATGTGTCTCTACCATTCTAACTCACTTGGACATACGACTGAGGAATGTTAGTCTTTGCGACATAAAATCTAGGATCTCATTGAAAATGAAGAGCTGAAGATAGAATTCCTCATGACCATAAAAGGTGAAAAGAAAATAAAAAGCTTAATATGTCCACTCGAGATAGGCATTTCAGAGGAGGTAAAGGCCATGAGAACCAATCCTAGAAGAACACAAGATGGATTAATCCTAATGCATCGAATGACAGAGGAGACACGGGAATCCCCAAAGGATATTCCTCCGCTAACATCAAACATCTTCTGGTCCAAAGATAGCAACCACGTTCCTAATTTTATCACCTTGGATGATGAGGAGGAATTACTAATCATGTCCAAGGAAGGAAAAGCCAATAAGGAAAATTCCTTACAAGAAATGCAACCACAGTTCAAGGGAGATTGCATGGTTGAATCCTTTCAAGCCCAGGAAAAATACAAAGGAACAGATGAAACAAAAGATGGTGAGATTGTCGGGGAAGCTAACTCATTGAAGAATCCAGAGTTCATCCCTTTTTGCGATGGGTCCAGTTCAAGCGTCCATGAGGAATATACTACATCAAGGGGCGATCAAGTTATGGCCATAAGCGAAGACATTCAAGATTAAGAGGTAACTCTATCGCAAGCCTTGAAGGCAACATCACCACTGACAACTGGACTATCAGGCCTCAACTAGCCAAGAAGATGTAGATACAAGGGTTAAAGTTGTGAGTTCTAGAAGATGTTGGGACAGTATAACTTTCTTCGCAGTATGCTTTTATTTTTCATGCATGTAAATATTGAAAAATAAAAAAAAATCAAAAAAATCAAAAATCAAAAATAAAATCAGTTAGGTTTCAGCACATAGGGCGAACTACGTCGACCTGATCTCCCCGATACCTGAAAGTACGTAGGAAACCGTATTCTATATGGCCCGGTCGCAATAAAAAAAATAAAAACATTTATGCCCTTTCTCTACAAAAACAAAAACAACAAAAATACTTCTACCCTTTCTCTACATAAATAAAAACAACAAAAACATTCCTACACCCTTCTACATCATTCAGCGTTGAACCTCTTACACCAGGTTCGAACTACGCAGACCTGATCTCCTTATCAATGGGATTACGTAGGTAGTCAAATCAATAAAAATCCAAAAAACCCAAACAAACACTTCAATGTCATTCCATCAAATCTGACACAAGTCCCAGAAAGGAAGAAACAACGATAAACCAAGACAACCAGCAGCGAGGACCTTCAAAGAGCTGACACTCTCAATCACTAGTATTCATCAAATTATAAGAAAACCATTAAGGCCAATTGCGAGAACAAGTCAGAAACAAGGATTGAGGGCAACCAAAGCCCAGATCTACTACATGCTCACCATATGGTACATAGGTAAAAGCCTCTTATAATCTCGGCATCTTATCAGCCCATCTTTCAAAGCAAATATCCCAAACAACAAGGAAGGCTGGGGTAATTTCAAAATTGGCACCAACCTGATATTGGGACCCTTATAACAAGATCGGGGCAGTGTCGGAAACGGCGATAACTCAATACTGGGGCATTTATTAACCCTCCTAAAGAGGAAAATGCACCCGTTAGCACCATCAGCATGGTACATCATCATCAGAGCTTCCCTCACATCGTCTCACTAGCTATTCAGTATGATCATTTAATCTTTTCCAATCTAACTGTTCTCAAAACTAATAATCCACATGTGAGGTATAACTTTTTCGTCTCTTTATGAACTTTTAGTCTCCATTTACATGCATTAGCAATAATATACATGTTAAGTATTCTTAGAAAAGGATTTTGCTTAACTTGTTATGAATGGGATTAATTTCTTAAGTGTCTGTGGGGCAAGAATCACGGGAACGATTAGAGATTTAAGACTATTCAACCTTTTGATTGGGCACGATATCCCAGTGCAAAGTGCTTTTTGGAATAGACTTGACCTCATATGTATGTCTGCACTTTGCGATTGCCCTGACTCTTAGTTGTGGGGTATGAAGCTATGGCAAAAATAATGCCAAATAATGAAAAGATAAAAGATAAGTTGCCAGCCTAATGTCTCGAATCGTGGCGTAGGTTACTCGAGTAATTAAGCCCGAGGGGTGTCTTTACACCTGGTGCCCTAAAGCCATCTGGTTTCGGAGTCATCAGCCTAACGCTCGTTACATTGGGTAACTTATAGTGCCTAAGAAAATGAGCATTGGAAAAGGCAAAACCTGCACAGATCTGAATCATGGCGTAGGTTACTCGAGTAATTAAGCCCGAGGGGTGTCTTTACACCTGGTGCCTTAAAGCCCTCTGGTTTGGGAGTCATCAGCCTAGCGCTCGTTACATTGGGTGACTTAGAGCCTAAGAAAACGGACCTATAAAACTTGGGCAAAGAAGCGAATAGAGTTATCGCCTAACTTATCTCGAAGCGTGGCCTTTATTACTAGAGCCAGTAAACCCAAAGGGGTGTCTTAACACCTGGTGCCCTAAAGCCCTTCGATTTGGGAGTCATTGGTCCAAAACTCGTTACATGGGTAATTCTGAATAGCCTAAGAAAATGAGATAAGATTAGGTGAGAACAAAAAGAGAAATTTTCTAAGGCATAGAAGTAAAGCCCTTGCTAAGAGTTGCGTCACTCATAGGGCGTGTGTCATATGAAATCAATTCAGCCAAAAATAACGTCTAGAGCGAAGATGATGTTTCTCTAATAAAGGGAGATAAGTCTTTTAAAATATAATCATGTTCATAAATAATGACCATGGATGTTTACAAATTTCCTTGCGATTTCATAACTCATTCCATTTCATAATTTGTACTTCAAATGCCTTATTCACAAGAGTATACTAATCCTGACAGCCAAGCCGTCAAGGTTTTCGTACATTTTTCTCTTTTGATGTATAGGATATTGGTCACTCATGACTTATTCAACAAAGAGAGTTTCCCATATAAATCCCTGACAACAACATGCGAAAGGACTGGGGAATTTTCTAATTTTAAGAAATGGAAGGAGTTTAAGGTGAGATCAATCTTCTCATCAAAAGAAATGAGAGAACTCTTGAAGGAAATCATGGCGACGTAAGCTTGCCCATACAGAAGAAGGGGAAATTTTTCAAAAAAGTCCTTAACTCAAGAAGGCCAATGACAAAAGGTCTAACGAATAAATCCTCACCATCAAATGTGTCAACCTGCGTCAAGTCCTCACGAGTTAAGGCCTCTACACCAAAGTTCAAATCTGGGCAGTGAAAGAACAGGTTGTACCCTCTAGGGATGTCAATGGCATTCAGATCATTAGTTCAGCTAGGTTACGAATCAAAAGCTCAAGGGAATGGGGAACAAGCACCCCAATAGCGAAAAAAAACTGCAAATTACCTCAGAAAGGGTGAGGTAAGTTTCTACTCCAAAAACTTTAAAATGTGCATCAACCTAGGACAACAGACTCCAAAGGATAAATCTAGGTCATCACATCATGTATGATCTGCACATGTGTAAAAGCGCTACATCAGCGTACATCTCCATCAACATTTAGCATGCATCTTCTATAGATTTAAATATGTGCACACTAAATGTCTAGATTAGAGGAAATTTCCGTTGTAGACATCAGTTGGTTATCATCAATCCAGCGTAACATTAGGCGGAGTCTGGTGAATTAAGCCGTTGAATATTACTTCAGCGAAGGTATTGGAAGAACCGATATTCTAAACCATTGGCATCAATTCTGCATAACATCGAGCCATTTTAGTGATGAAAGCTTTATATACCACCGTTCGAGTGGGAACCAAAACCGTTTGGTGATGTCAGCGTAGAAAAATACCTTCAGGGTATGCACCGTTGTAAACTACCAGCGTATACATCAGGAAGGTTCGATGATTTCAGAACTTCATCCCCAACAGATATGTAGAAAATATCTCAACTTATCTTCATCAAAAAAGCATCAGCAACACCGATAAAAAGCCAAACCATTGGAGTCAACACCAGCATAGGCATCAACAATAATTGGTAAAGGTAAAGCGATTTACGTTGTACAGTGTGAAAAATGCGATTTGCAATTTGAAATATGTGAAATGCGGTGTGCAAATTGCGAAGTGCGATTGGCTAAATGTGAAGTGCGAAGTGTGAAATGCAATATGCGACTTGCGAACTGCGATTTGTGAAAGCATTTTAACATTCATCATAACATTCATTACATTGCGATTTGCATCATTCAAAATACCTTGTCATATTTCAAGTCTCTAGTAATCTTTATTATGTCCATTCCATTACATTGCATGAAATTATAAATAGGGCCATCTGTATATACTCGAAATTTTATTTTCTTGTTACTAACTATGCAAGAGGATAAAATTATCTTTTTTACTCTCCAGAAATAACCCTGGAGGACCACAACATGAATTCTAACCTCAGAGATAGCTTCGGGAGATCTATTTTCAAACCCCGGAGATAACTCTGGGAAATCAGTTTCCAACCCCGGGAAAATCAGTTCGAACCCTGGAGATAACCCTAGGGGATCAAGTTCAAAGCTTGGAGATAACCCCAGGAGGTCAAGCCAACCTTAGAAATAACCTTGAGGACATTCAAAGTCAACATCATGATAATCTCAAAGATAACATTGGGAAAAGACAGCTACAACTACGCCAAAGTCAAAAACAACCCTGGGAGGGGTAAAATGGTAATTTTTCCAACTCAACTTCAACTCAAATCAACTCATTTCAACTTAAACTTCTTCAGAGGAAGTCTCACGAGAACCATATCTTAACTTTTGAGCGCAAACTACGCAAAACAGCTCAACGGACTGCCTAACAAAAACCCAAAAATGCATTTTGGTCATGTACTCATATTCTTGGAATCTAAAAAGGGCAAATCCTATGTCATTGCATAGCTCTCAGAAAGAGCTTTCCCGAATGGTATGGCACGCCTCAATCGGAGGCTCGAATTGAAGTTCTGCAAGTTAGAGTGGACATCATATTGCACGCGTGCACGTACTTCAAGATGGCAGGACTCACTGAGCTCGGGGGCATTCAGGCAACCAAGAATGCATCTGCGGTACGCCACAAGTACACCTATTTAATGCCTTAGAAAATTGGATTTTTATGACAATTAAATTTTTAATTGATTATGTGAATTAAATGACTTTAATTGATTTATTATGTGAGTAAGCTATGTGATGGTCGTTCTATGACCTAGAATGTGCTAATATGGTTAGTAATCTGGCTACGTGCTAGAATTAATTGTTTGGAATTTCCAAGACAAAAATATTTGTTTTTTGAGAAATTTTCGTAAAAACATTATTCATCCATTTCTATTCGGGGAATTATTTTGAAATTCTGAGAAATACGAAATGATAGAATATCGAGATAAGATGAAATATCTGATAATATTTCATTTATGGAAAACAGAGTTTTCGCCTGCGGATTTAAAACTTAAGGGTTGAGTATATTGATTTACGAGAAGGAAATAAAATGCGTAGAAGAATTACGTTATAGTTAAAGCGAGTGTTATACAATTATTGTACTATTTAGTATCTATGTATAATACGACGAGTAAATAAGAAGTACAAGATGATTATTGTACGAGTATTATACGGAGAAAATATGTGAATTGTACGTATAGGATACGATTCGTATTATAGAATTAAGTTAAGACGTAAAGTTAATTCATTTGGGTTGGATTATAATTAGTGCAATTATTTGAATGAGCAAGCCCAAGGGGATTAATGAGTTAAGCCCAAGTTAAAGCCCAAGGTTAGATTGGTTAAGCCCAATGCATGAAAACTGAACCGTGGGTTGAACCGGTGGGTCACCGAATGGGTAAAACCCATGGGGCAACCCGTGGGGATGACCCATGGGCTAGGGTGGGCCGGACTCCTTGGTGTGCAAGCCAAGAATAAGGCTTGGTCACAAAGCATTTTACTTGGTGACAAAGAGTGAATAGTAAGGAGGTGATGGTAGTTTGTTCAAATTGCCCTCCATTCTATTTTCCTTTAAATAAGAACCTAGGTTGGTTCATTTGTGAGTTTTTCAATTGCCCAACTTAGATTATTTGAGAGAGAAAGAGTGCTAGACTACACAAATCATACACTTTGGAAGCTTTGACTTAGAGTTTTTAAGAGATTTCATAAGAGTTCTTGAGGTAATAATCCTTATCTTTCATTTCCATCTCTTTTGATTTTCTTTTATCTTGGAGGATCATAAAATGGGTGGTATATGTCTTGTATAGTGGATTAAAGATGACTTACCATAGATTCAATCTCTATAAGTCATGAGATCGTAAGAATCATAGGGTTCGTTATAGTTTCAAACCATGAAAATATTATTTGTTGAGATCGATTGTTTATAAACGATTGAACTCCATCAATACGTTAATATATGCATCTTGCTTGTTTAGGATGTAGATATGAAATCCATGGAGTATTCCATGAGATTTGGCTTAGAGAACATTAGTAACGAAGTTATGGCGAATTTCAGGGAATTAGACGTTAAACGTCGAAAACATTTAAATTCTAGATTGGAGGTCGAAAGCTGACGTGAGACTTGAAAATGTTGTTTTTCAATGTCAACACATGAGATAGGGTAATTAAAAGTTGTGGGTTCGAGAATCGTCGGATTCAGACTTAAAACGAAGAAAACGAGCATTGAACGTTCATTAACGTTTACGAACGTTTAGAAATTGAACTCAATAGTGAATTTTAAGTTATGAGATTCAAAAGTGTCAGATTCTTATATGAACGCGTAGAGTATGTCATTTATGATGAGTAGGCTTTTGAACGGACAAAATCGGGCTTATAACGAAGAAGTTATGACCCAGGGAATTTCACAAAAAAAATTCAAAAACTGTTGAAATTTCGTATGCGAGGTGCAGCAGTGGCCGCCATTATGATTGTAAATGTCGTGGCAAACCGACACGATAAGAATATTGGCCACTGCTAAATGGCGCCGCAGCGTCACTTTTTGTCTGGAGAGTCTCGCATCAGAAGGCCGAGACCGAAGTTAGTTAGTTATCTTTGGCTCAGAAGCCATGGCCTTGAGACCATCAATTGAACTTCAATTGTTCGGAGATCTAAGGGAGTAATGTTTGTACACTTCATAAGTGTATTAAAACTTTTCCTATTCCACCTATACTAGAGTATATGGTATTGAACTTAGGAATAGAATGCATGTTAATAAGTTATGAATGATGAACGAAGTTGGTACTTTATCAACAATGTTCGAGTCCGGTTAATAACGTCAGTTGAGTAATGAGCCGGGACGAAGGGTAATAAGTCATGTTGACTTTATTATTAATATTGAGTTAACTAAGACATAGAAGAGAAAGAAGTTGGTAGAAACAATGTGAACATTTGTTTAATAGCTAATTACAGTGTGCTATGTGAATATATCATGTAGATTCTGTAAAGGCTGTGGTCAGTCGATTAAATTATTTGAAGATGCTGAAAGGAAAGTTTTTTTAACGCTTGTCTAACTTCCAAGTTAGCCATGTTTTATGTGATTCGTTGAACTAAATTGCACGATTGGTTTTAAAGAAAGGGTCGATGCCAGATTTTAACTCGGCTAGACTATTCGTAAGATATAAATTGATTATGATTCATATCTTTCTATATAGAAATGTTAACGCTATCCTATGCCAAGTAATTGGTACAGACATGAAGGTAAGGTTTGTCTATGAACAAACAAAAGTATTTTTCATCGATTATTCGATGGGCACGCGAGTTTGCCAAAAATATTAAACGTAAATACGTTTAATGAATGAATGTTGATCAGCATAGAGTCCTATAGGCTGATAACCTTGAAGTGCTCGTAAGTAATGCGGATGTATAGCCTTAGTGCTGTGATATCCTTTTCAAGTATAAAAACTGAAAGTTACTGTTCATGGTCTATCGACCGGTTCAGAATTCTTAATCTATTCTATACTTTGGGAATTGATGTTATGAACTGTTAAAGTATTATTGTTTCATGATACTTCATAACTATTGTTCAATTATGTAGGAATTGTTATATAATTCATGAATGTGGTATTACTGTTATCCTTTGTTAAAAACTTGCTGAGCTGTCATGCTCACTTCTTGCGTGAATTATATAACTGCAGTTAAGGATGAACATCCTGAGAATGCTAAGAGAGATAAGGGCAAAGCTAAGATGGATGCTTAGCCATTGTGTAATAGATTAGTAAGTTTTTATGTATTATACATTATAAACAATGAACGATGTAACCGGTTTATGAACCTGACAAGGATTATACTTTGATTGTAATAAGAAGATAGTAATTACATTCATTTTGTTATATTTCAATGGAATAATTATATGGATATTAGTACAGTAAAGCACCATATGTCGGGTTGGAAGATACCCGAATTTGGGGGCGTCACAGGTTGGTATCAAAGCTTTAGGTTATAAAACTTAAGGGGGGAAGAACCTTAGGCTAATAACCTCGTAAGGAAGGTAAAGTCCGATGAATGAAATTCAAGTCCATTGAATTATTAAGGTATTAAGATAACTCAGTATCGAAAGATTTAAAAGATGAAAAGTAACCTTAAATAAATTAAATGTGATTTGTGCTTATACTATTGTGTATTATGTACTAATCAACTTGTTATGTGCTATTGTAGATGTCGATCAATAGCATGATGTATAGAGACATTCACGTTGCGAGTGAAGAGTAAGTGAACCAAGTTGAAATTGTACCAATGCCAGTGGCGGAGGTACCGTTAGTTGTACTAGAAGACTCAGACATTGAGGACTACATCTCTGAGGAGGAATAATTTGGGGTTTGAAGGTAGAGAGAGGTATATCTTCTTCTCTCCATAGTAATCTTTTTCTCTCCATATGTCATATTTTTTTGGTGTGTGTTTTCATGTCTTGGATGATCTGAGTGCCGAGGAAAGGGGTTGGTTTCTCTCTTTGTTGGTAATTTTTAAAATTTATTGGGGTTATGATTTTTGGGGTTTTCCAATTTGATAGGGGTTGGTTTCTCTCCTTGTTGGTAATTTTTAAAATTTTATTGGGGTTATGATTTTTGGGGTTTTCCAATTTGATAGCTAGAAGGCTCTTTGGGAGAACTTTCATGAGTAATTTGAAGCTGCATTATTCTTGAATTTGTTACTTCCATAGTTCTACGCTACTTGTTCAGGTCTATAGTGTGCAAGCGTGCATTCCAAAGGATCCGACTTCCCTTTGGAATCTTTGAATTTGTCTAAGCGAAGAAGAGCTCTTTAAGCGACCCTACAACAGTTGATAATTCTTTCATGAGATATGTGTACTTAACTCCACGAGTTTTATTTTAGGTGTATTGATTGGTGCCCTTGTTGATAAATCTATGTTTAATCTTGCTTATATATTCTCATTGGAGAGAATGTTGATTTGTTGATTTATTAATTATTTTTAACAAGTTACCTCGTATTATTGTAGTAAACCTTATATGTTGGAACTTCTTACTTTTGAATCGTACTCTAATTACAATAATATACGAAATGAGTAAAGTTATGATGAGATATCCTTTTGTTTTGCTCTATTTGTTGATCTTGAGTGTTTTTGTTTTTGAAGCTTAGAAAACATGCACCTGTGGAATATTTGGGACCTGAATTTTCGAACAAAGATAACCTATGTTAGTATTTGGAGAAATTTGCAAGCCATAGAAGCAAATTTGGTCAAGCAAGAAGAGGGAGAAATGAGGCCTTGAGGGGTTGGATATGTAAAATTTTTAAAGTTTGGTCTTCTACTCGAATAATGCTCCATAATTTAGGCAATAAATTTTTTATTTTTTTAAAAATATTTGGCATGCATAGATAGAGGGGTCAAAAGAAATAGGATATCTGTTGACTGTTGTTGGCATTCCTTTAATCAGGAGATGTAAATAAACTTCATTTACTCTATTTTTTCTTGTGTAAATATAATGCTCTTTTACTTATCAAAGACGCACAAATATTAAAGCATGCAATTCTAAGATTTACGTGCTTGAATTAATATTCATGCACACCATAATTACAACATGTAATGCATATAAGGGTATGTAACCAAGTATATGATTACACATAACGATTTAGTAAATCTTGGCTCCTGTTTAAGATGCCTATTAAAATATTTAATCAGGCTATGTGGGGTTTCAATTCCTATGTCAAGCGCAATTTTGGAACAAGTAGCGGTTTTGCTTTCTGCTAGCCAAAGGTTTAAAAGTCCTTGGGCCATCCAGAATGATTACGCACATCAAAGTGCATCTGTTCCTTGCCTCGTGAGAAAAAACATCAAGCAATTAAACTTTGGTTTTGATTCGCATGATCTTCCAATGAGGTAAGAGATGTAAAAATGGAAGTCGTGGTATAGGAACACGGAACACGTGAGCAGGTAAAAGTGGTTGCAAAAAAGGTAAAATCTCCTCAATTTCCTGCTGAGGATGCTAATGAAGATCACTGGGGTTCCTAAGCTAGAGGATGCTAATGAAGTATAGAACTTCAAAGTTTCTATCCTTTTTTTCTCTTATTTTTATAGATAAAATTGAAGACTCCTATAATTTAGAAATCTTAGATTTTAGGCATGTGCATATATCACAAATTGACATATCTTTTCCTTCTATGTTGTAGATAGTAACATATACCGGTTATAAAAGAGGTTGAAGAAATCATGGACCCAAAGAACCTTCATTGTCATGAGAGATTTTCTCTATGATCATTCCCTTTATCCCATTTGTATTACGAGCAAGAGGTGATGTTCAAACCGAAATTCAGGATAGAGTTGGGATTCTAGGTCGATTTAATTAGGCTATCTTATGCGAGCACTTGGAATGCTTACATCGATGTTTGGGCGTGCATCTTTTATTTCTATGTTTCTTGTAAGAAATTTTGAAATTCATCATAATTCTTGTGCAATGTTAGTAAATTAATTTTTATGTACATAAAGGTGTAGCTTTCATGAGCTGTGGATGACTTGTTCGTGTAATTGTGGTTCCTTTGCTTGATTGTGTATTAGGAGTCAGTAGTTCTGTACATACTTGGTTTGGAGCTCTTATGTCTCGATAGGGGTTGCATTCTTTGGAATCCAAAGTGGATCTCCTCCAAAAGTAAGTATTACATTTATCATGCGTAGTTTAAGGCAGTGTTTGTGGCACATGATTATGAAAAGGAGCTCTTAAATGTTACAGTCAAGGATCTCAAGCGTGGCTTTGTTGCATCCAACTCTAAGGATGACCTCGCCAAGGAGCCGCTTAACTTCACATCTCAGGTCATCATCATGAACCACCCTGGACAGATTGGAAATGGATATGCCCCAGTTCTTGATTGCCACACCTCTCACATTGCAGTCAAGTTTGCTGAGCTCTTGACCAAGATCAACAACTTAGGTAGTGCACCACAGCTTAGGTAGTGCTCCACAACTTAATTTTATGGATAATTTGGTATATTTTGTGGATGTAGTAATTTGAAACTGTAAACGAATGATATTATTGGGATGTATTTTGAATGGTTGATACATTTTGATATATCATGTTATTAGCATATTGCAGGTGCATTGATAATATAGGTGAACCACACTGTTTTTTTTTGTTTTTTTTCTCTTTTTTTTTATCTACAACATTTTAAAAATGGTGTATAAATTGGTTAAAAAGGTTGTCCGATATATTAAAATACAACGTTTTTATCTAGAAAACATTGTGGAATCATACCTTCTACAACGTTTTTAAGCATATGTTAATTTTTGAAAAACAAATCTACAATGTTTTTTCCTTAAAAACGTTGTGTAATGTGCTTAACTACAACGTTTTAAAAACGTTGTGTAAGGGTGTCAAATAGATAACACCCTTAACCATGACGTTTTTCTAACTGAAACCACAACGTTTTTTCCGCGTTATCTATTTACTGTTTTCTAGTAGTGTGACAAGGAAAACATGCCAAGCATTATAATTTTAATGCAAAAAGCCCCAGTTTATGGGAACTACGTCGGAGAAGTATCGGATGAACTACCTCCCGTCCACCACCCTTTGTATCAGCATATCAAGGAGTATCTGCGAGATGGATCTACACCCGCTGAGGAGAGCCTAACTGAGAAGAGGCGGATCCATCGACTTGCTATGAAATTCTACCTGAGCGGAGATGCACTTTATAAGAGAGATGCAGGACTAGGTCTCCTCAAATGTCTAGACAAAGACCAAGCTCAGAGGCTCATGGATGAGATCCATGGTGGAGTATGTGGCCCACACATGAGCGACCCCTTACTTGTCAAGAAAATTCTCAGAACAGGACATTATTTGCTTACACTCAAAGCTGAATATGATGATCACGTCAAGAGGTGCTATCAATGCCAGATCCATGGGAATGTTATCCATGCCCCTCCAAGGGAACTCCACAATATGAGTTCACCATGGCCCTTCTCAATGTGGGGAATGGATGTGATCGGGCCCATTCAGCCCAAAGCCAGTAATGGTCATCGATTCATATTCACCATGATCGACTACTTCACCAAATGGGTAGAGGCAGCTTCCTTCCCTAGGGTTACCAAAGAAGTTATCATTGCTTTCATCAGAAACAATGTAGTCTGTCGATATGGACAATAAAAGGTCATTGTGTCAGACAATGCTAAGAACCTCAACAACAAAATAATGGAGGAGTTATAAAGTAAATTCCACGTCAAACACCTTAACTTCGTCATCTATCGTCCAAAGATGAATGGTGTTGTCGAATCAGCTAATAAAAATATCAAGAAGATCATGTAGAAAATGTCCGCCAATCACAAAGGATTGTCAGACCTCTTGCCTCTGACTTTGTTAGCCTACAGAACTTCTATGCGTACTTCCACTGGGGCAACCCCCTACTAATTAGCCTATGGGGTGGAAGTAGTGCTCCCCATAGAGGTAGAAATGGAATCCCTCAGAGTATTGATGGATGCTCAGTTGGATGAGGACCAATGGGTACAAGACAGGTATCACCAATTGTCTCTAATAGACGAAAGGAGAACCGCGACAATCTTCCATGGTCAATTATATCAACAAAGGATCGCACGATCCTACAACAGAAAAGTCCGACTACGGCAATTCAAACAACATGACTTGGTTTTGAAGAAGATGATTGACAACCAAGATCAATCAAAGGAAAAATTCACTCCTAACTGGGAAGGCCCATTTATTGTCAAGGAGGTATTGACAGGAGGTGCTCTCAGATTGCAGGAAATAGATGGCGATGAATTTCCACAGCTTATCAACTCGGATACCGTGAAACAGTATTATGTCTTAAGTTACCATCAAACAAACATCCTGGTTTTGATCATCAAATCACCAGTCATTCCGGTTTTGAACCCTTCCTTTCTATATACTCTTCTTCCCCACAGGGAAACATACACTTCAAACCAGTAGCCTGGTTTCACTTCACTTCAAACCAGCAGCCTGGTTTCACCTCATTTCAAATCCTGCATACAATTTTGGTTATCCTGAAAATGGGATTGAACCATTCACACTTGCAGTTTATCCTGAAGACGGGATTAAACTTTTCTACGCTTGCAGTTTATCCTAAAGACGGGATTAAACTTTCCTACGCTTGCAATTTGTCCTGAAGACGGGATCAAACTTTTTCCACACCTGTAGTTTATCCCCATTATGGGATCAAACTTTCTTCTCCCCGCAGTATAGCCTGCACATGGGATTCACACTTCTCTTTGGCTGCGATTCATCCTGAGGGGCGAACTACGTCGACCTGATCTCCTCTTCAATAGGAGTACGTAGGCAACCATATTCTATATGGCCCGATCGCAATAAACAAAAAACAACAAAAACATTTCTACACCCCTTTGCCTTTCACGTTCAGTGTTGAACCTCTTACACCAGGTTCAAACTACACAGACTTGATCTCCTCTTCAATCGGAGTACGTAGGCAGCCATTCATGGTTCAGTCTAACCCCTACTAGAACAAAAATAATTTTCACGTGGTACTGGGATCAACCTTCAATGCACCACATTTCATCGGTTTCAGATCAAAGGGATGAAATTATCCAACCCCTTCTTACAAATAGAAGATTCGGTGACCATCTAAGCTGCGATCGTGCCTCGAAGAGCAATACCAACCCGTAAGAGATGGAATTAACTAGGCTTCTCACAAATAGAAGTATTTGCGACCATCTTTGGTGCGGTCAATCTCAAAGAGGAAGAAACCACCCTCCTCTCCACATTCCATACAGATACCAGTCCCAAGACACCCACAGATGGTAGGGATATAAAGAAATCAATGATCCATTCTGAGAGATCTTGCGATGTCTCAATGTCCACCTATCAAGGATAAGTTCAGAATGCATCAAGATCACAAGGCCCTGAAGAAACAGGAAAATATCAAGCAAGTATCAAGGCATAACTAAAAGGGAAGTGAATCAAAATATATTTCCCTGCCATATATAATACTGTTTGATATATACATATGTGTTGTACATGAAAAAATGGCTACGCTAGTCTGTGTAGAAAAATACAAAGCTATCTACAGATCTGTATACATGCGAACTATCAGATCTAACATGGCATCCCTCTCTGAAGACGGAGGTAACGCTGCAAGCTCCTGCCCAAGGGTATCTACACGAGCTAGCAGATCAGAGGCTAACTGCATGGTGGCATAATGCTCATCAATGTAAGCACTTATGTCGGCAAGACTGATAGTCATCTAGGATCTCACTGAAATACTGTCTGCAATGGCCACATCCCTAGTAGATAAGGCGGCATCCCGCTCCACTATTAATGCATCCCTGGCTGATCTAGCCTAATCCCTCTCTAACAGAGCGGCATCTCTCCCATCAAGAGTTGTCAACATCGCGGCCCTAGCCTGATCTCTATCATAGGTCATCAGATGTAAGCTCTGCTCCAGATGATGTGCCGAATACTGAGTAATAGTGGCACTCAGGGTGGGAGAATCAATCACAAATGCTGGCAGCCCAGCAGACAAGTCGTCGATGGGAATGTCAGCCTTCGCTATAGGCTCCTCATCGTCAGAATCAACATCCTGCACTGTGGATACTACCGAAGCCAATGCAGTCTCTATCTCCATCCATGCGGAATACTCTACAGAACAACCTTGGGATGGACCGACAGAAAAACACGACCGACTCTCGCCGATACCAACAAGCATACAACCCGGATCATCCTCCGTGATAAATTGATTGAAGCGAAGCGACCGACTCTTGCCCCCTCAAAAGGATGAAAATCCTAAAACTGGTCAAACTGACACATCACGGCCAGTGGATGGTAAGTAATCATGCCCCTCAATCCAACCAGATGGAGATAATACATGCCTGGAGCATGAGTAATGAAGCTGTAGGGTGAGCTAAGCCCTGAACACGACAAAATATCAAAAGGGTCTCTAATCCCTGCCAGGAAAGCTAACCAAGATGCAGCATCTGTACACTCCGTAGGCTAAAAGGAGTATGACATGGATATATCATGGGTGAAGCAAAACCCATGCCGTCTAAATGTGCCAATCAGTCTCAAATGTGACATAAACCACACATATAGCATGACCGAGCTACCTGTGAACACTCCTGCCAGATAAGTGCAACAGTATGTAGCTGACCTCAGAGTCTCTACAATGATCATCGGTATAATGGTACGACCCTCCCTAAGAGCTCTCACTGCAATAATGACGCCGATATCTAGCTCATCCATATATTGTGGCATGAAGACGAATGACAATATGTACAATAACAGTACATCCACTCTGGCTGAACGCCAATGATCCTCCGGTGTGGTGAAATCCCCAGAATGTCGTGCATAACTATCCTCAGAGCCAAATCTGTCAAACAAAAAATGCTGGGATATCATGTGGCCGGATGGTATCTCGTCCTATACCACTCTACGTCTCAATCCGGTGATGGTCATGAACTGTCTACTCATGTCTCCGATAACCATATGTACGCAAGGTCTGTCCAGCGGCAGCATCATAAACCGTGCATACTCCTCCAAAGTAGGAGTCAACTCCTGGGTCCCAAATCAGAAAACCTGCCTGTTCGATACCCAGTGCTTTAGAATACCCTATACAAATCCTGTGGGAACCTAAAATATAGACAGGGTCATAGTATGTTGTAGCAAATCATCTACGATCACTATGTCTGATGGTGATATACTATCATACCATGAGCGCATACCAGATACCACCAAAAATGGTGGGATATGATCAATACGGCTAACTGTCGAAGAAGACATCTGTACGGGTCATGTCATAAGACCATCCAGGGGTCAATGCTGAATATCTCTAGACATACATACATATGCGTAACAATAACATGCATGATACAATAGATGGCAATATGATATAGGGAATGAAAAATGTACATACATTCCTAAGTATATCATCATCTAATACATCTCTGTACAACTAAAACACAGGGAAATGGGACGAAGCTACCCAACAACTCAATATAGGCCTATCAAAAGATATAGTAGAAATAGGGCGATGCTACCCAGCAGCTAACAGAGGCCTATCAAAAGAGATAAATACATCAGAAAAAGTCAATGGTGTCAATGTCTACATCATCGATACTATCCACCTGATGTAACTCCTCTTTAGTCAATAGATCTCTATCTACAGGGATGTCAGGCCTATACAAGGGAGGATCTGCACCGACAAAGCCATATGGGTCACCTGAGAGGCCAGCGCCAGAACTGGAAGGATCAAAAGTATCTGCCTCTAAAGGATCTCTGCCCAAATGACGGATGAAAAAATGTGCCCGGTTCAACTGCCGGGTCAATCTATCAATCTGTGTCACATAAGTCAGATCTCTAACACAGGCTAGTCAATCCGTCATCATCACGGATCCTGGAACTATATCCCCCATAAACTGTGTGGCATGGGTCTGAGCTCTAATGGTACGAAGGATCAACCAATGCTTGAACATCTCCTGAGTGTAGGGGCCCTCTGACAATGTAAAACCGTCAATCCCCAAGAATGGGATGTCAGTGATGGGTGACTGCGAAACAGGCCAATAATGCCTGGAAGGAGTCAAGATCGGCATACGGATCTCTCCTGTAGTGCTCCTGATAGCACGCTCTCCTATGTGGAGCTCCCATCCTCCATCTGTGAAGAGAGGAATCCTGCAGGTGGAAATAACGTACTCAACTCCAGTCGGGTACGCATCCTTAAATCCAACTCCCAAATGTTCCCTAGGGTAAGGAACCCATGTGATGACACTCGCTGTCAATAACTCCAGCTGTAGGCGGCAATGAGTGAAACCCTCAGCAACAGGGACCTCCGCTAGTATGGAATGATGCCATCTCTGTCCTCGTGGATAGGTATCTAAACCTAACACACTCACAGGACGCAAGCATGGAAGCCTCTCATAGGCCCAAAAGCGCCTTGACAAAGGCAAACATTTCTTTGTCGACCAACACTCTTAACCTGTACACGGGAAAAGACAAGAGAAACACTCACCAGCAGAAATGGGTAAAATCCTAACCACACCTCGGTCAAGCCCTGCGATCGCATGCGCATTCCCCTGAGGAAGTAGGAAAAGGTATAGAAACCCCAATCATAGTCTCCTATACGGTCCACGTGTCGAGTGGTGCTGATCAAAGTGAAGGACACCGTAGACAAATTATCTGCTATGAAACAGCCCCTAATAATCATCAAGAACAATCACCGAAGGATGCGGTCCCTGACTCTCACATCATTGGGTATAGGCTCACTCAATAGCCCACTCATAGCATCTACGCTCAAAGGACCTGTACGAACAGTCCTGCCCTTGAGCGCCTCCGCCGGAACTCCCAACAAGGATCTGACGGCAGTAGGGGTAATATCTGCCGTACAAGGCACTAGATCCCCTCCAAACTCCATACCTGTGATAAACCGCCAATCCATCGGCGTCATCATCACCTCGCAGTCTAACAAATGGAGTGATTGAGTCTGGTGAAACCACCGCTCAGACAATGCCCTGAGGTAGCCCCAGAGACAACGATGGGGAAGAATGGAAAAGAAGGCTCCAAATCCCCAGCCATAAACAATCGCTCTGTAGTCATCATGCAAGGCCTGATACATAGAGTGGATGCTAAACCAATTCCCTCGAGGCTGTGTGAAGCCGAGAACCTACATCAAATGCAGATCAACATTAAAATCTTTGATTCCTCATCAATAGAAAATAAGGAAGATTAAAGATCTAACTTCATACCTCGTTTGCGTGCAGGTATGCTGAAGGATGCCTACTCAAGTCACCTAGAAGATATGGGTTCGCCACTTAAATACCTGGAAACTCCCTACGGGGAACACGTACAGCAGGAGCAGGAACCTCGACTGGTACATCCTCCACATCATAGGCATCAGACACTTCAACCTAGATAGGACGAATCACTGCCTCCACCAAATGATGAGGCTGTCTGACAGACCGGCGTTGAGGCTCTTTAGAAGCCCTCCTCCGTCCACCTGAACTGGTCCTATGGGAACTACTCGGCTGATCCGGATCCATAATATCTTGACAAAAAGTCTCCAAATCACCTCAGAATGGGTGTGGTAAATTCTTACCTGGAGCTTTTCAAAATGCATCTTATGACTACATGCATGCATGCATTATTTTAACATACATTTACAGTAGAGTTAAAAATGCATTACTACTCAATTCTTACATTTTGGAAAAAAATTGCCATAGCCCCCTTTGTAAATAGGACTATCCACATGCACATAGGCATGACTAAGTGGCCATTCAGTAGCACACCTATACAGAGTTATATACATCCTGTATACATTTAATACATTTCAGTAAAAAAATCTCTAAGTGTAGTCTAATTACCAGGATTATTTTGCTTGTCTACTTTTACTCATTTGTCCTCAGATAGGATAAGAAATGACAGTAAAAGGTGCCAATTTGACTGTTTCAAAAGTCAAATTTTTTCACATCATTATGTTTAGCATGGTTTAATACTAACATTTGCTATATTGAATATTTTTTATCAAGTCATATCAGCATGCATATTTTCTACTATGTGTCTAATTGCATTTCATGTGATAAGTCATTTTTCAACGGATAGAAACTGGAAAAGAATACATGCATACGTTACCAGGATAATAGAGAACTCTTGTACGGTAGCAGAATATGCAGAAAGTTGCCCGAACTCAACAAGTCTGAAGAGAAGCTCTTAGATTTCCTTCATCGTGCAGCTTGAAAATGACTTATGAAAGAAACCTTTGGGCTCTACATAGCCACAGTTGGCCGTAGGTTCACGTGCGGCTGCTGTAGGTGTACTTACGGCACTCCTACATGGGTCCTACACCTCCGGCTCGCTCCAGTTAGAGTTGCAAAGGAGGTCTCACAAGCTAAAAAGGCCAAATCAGGAATAAAAGTGCTACGCGATTGAGCGAAATAGCCTGGAATCCTGGTTTTACACGGGCCAGAATTGAACTCCCGTCATCTCATTGGTATTCACCTGAATGCAGGGTATACTATGCCAATGAGCTCAGCTCTCAGAAATCATGCTCAAAAATACCCCACAAAGGTCTGATGCCGTCAATGAACGCCAGTAAACCCTGACATATCCTCGGCTGGGGTCACAACGCACATCTTTCAAGCATCTACGTATCCCCGGCAAGGGTTACAACACACATCTTTCTAGCATCTATGTATCCATGGCGGGGGGTTACAGTGCATTCAACCATTGACACACACATCAATGAGGGTCAAGCAGCCTTGACGTCATGACAGCCGATGGAAAGTAAACCCATCTAAGCAACTCATCAACATTTCCCCGACGGGGGGTTAAAACGCAATGCTACCATTGACACATACATCAATGAAGGTCAAGCAACCTTGACAATGCACCCATCAGAGATCTATCCGGTGATACATACATTAACGAAGGTTAGGCAACCCTGACAACAACAGGCTGTTGGCAGTAACTCTGACAGGATGAGGGAATATGTTATACACATCCTCACCCAGACAAAGCTTTATCCCCACAGATCTCTTATACACAAGAGGTACCTCTATGGAATATAAGCCAGTGTCTAGGATTCAAAACTTTGGTGATAGCCCCAACGCCAACATCCTTGAAGACTTGGATCGCATGTCCAAGCCATCACTTATTGTTATCCCAACAGGATTACCTAACAATCATGCATCATACATTTGCATCATGTTGCTGCACATAACATCATGTTTATTTCACTTGCATTTCAAGTGTCTAGGATTCTTTATCTATCCATGCCTTTCATTGCATGAATATGATAAAGAGGGGCATCTGTAGACACTCAAAATTTTTCTACACAACTGTTACTAACATTACAGAAGGGCAGAATCGTCTTTTAGAGATAACCCTAGAAGACAGCTTACATCAATTTTGGATACCACCAGAAGTTCAGTCTCAAACCCGGACCACACACCGGGAATCTCATTCTCAACCCAGAACACACACTAGAAGGATCATTTCCAACCTCGGAGATAACCCTGAGTTTTATCCTTGGCGATAACCCCAAGGAATGTTGTTACAATTCCGGCGATAACTTCGGAAATGCTGGTTTCAAACACATGTTATCAGCTTCAATTTTAGACCTCCTGCAGAGACACTCATCTCAAAAAACCCAGAGCTAACACCGGGCCGATAGCCACCCACAAGATGACCTTGCGGCATGCAAACCCTTGCAGCAGTCCAATCTCAGATGTAACCCTGAGCAACATCTGCTTTCAACTCAAACCGGCGATAACCCCGGTAAAGAGTCAAACGTCATCTTGTCACATCAACACCTGCGCGTCGTCTCAACACTTCAATACATACATACATACAGATATGTCCTTCAAGAACAAGGATATCCAATCCCGAGTGACTATTACGCGTGACAGCACACCGGATAGAATTTGAAGCTTGAAAACTATGGGGATGGTCCCCTCTTCCTGACTTCATACAACCTCTAATCCATGTCATTGCGTAACTCTCGACACAAGCGGTACGTAGAAGGTCACATATACCTCGTTTGGAAGCTCAGATTGAAGTTCTGCAAGTTTGAGTAGACATTACAGTGCACAAGTGTACATACTTCGAGTCGATGGGACACGCGAAGCCCAGGCCCACCACGACCAGCCGCAGGTACACCTGTGGCCATCAGTCTATAAATATACACCTTAGGTCAGCCATTTTGGGAGAGAGAAGAGAGAGAAAATGCGAGGAAGCCCTATCCATTTTACTCTGTACACACCCATATTGAGTGTTTCCTCATCTGTTAGCTCACATATAGCTATATTTTGTCTGATGGGAGCTGAGTATTTATCCACATAGAGTCATAGAAGTCTACATTGGCAGCCCACTGTAAGCCTTCTTACATTCTATAAAGTTTTTCGTCTCATAATAGCACACACTGTTATACATATTGAGAGTCGTGTGTGTGCGTTTTCCCGGACTTTGGTCCGTGGTTTTCATTTCTGTCTGTATATATATATATACTTATTTATATATGTATATATTTTTATATGGACTAACATTATCGAGTTATGCCTTGATTGAGCCTAGACTTCGGTCTGGAGCGTTTATTTGCTTATATATATATATATATATATAATTGTTGTCAGACATATTTGATGAGCCTGGATTTTACATCCGGTGCATTTACTTGCTTTTATATATATATATTCATATATATACCTATTATCGGACATATCCGATGAGCCTGGATTTTATATTTGGTGCATTTACTGCTTATATATATATATATATATATATATATATATATATATTTACATTTCGTCCTTTCCCGGAGTTTACTTAAGTGTGGCGAGTTGATCGCTTTTACAGCTTTATTTACATTCAAGTCCTGCCTGGAGTTTACTCTGTGTTACGGTTGATAGCATTTATTTCTTTATTAACATTTCTGATCCCCCAAGGAGTTGCTTCATGGTGGTTGATCATGTACATATATATATATATATATATATATATATTTACCGCTTTTATACATATATAACTGCTTACTGCTTTCCATACAAATTGCAGTATCATGTGAGTCTAGGAATCATGTGATCACAGATTCAGTATACTAAATCTAGATTCGGTTCCCGTGATGGACTTTTTTTCCATTGTATGGCGACTTGTACATTATTTCCGAAGTGTCCGAGTTTCCTTGGATGTCATTTGCCATTGCCATAAAGAGTTCAAGATCTTCTTTGTATATTTTCTCGCTGATGCCTCACATCTCGAAAATAAAAGCAAACAAGCCGGACATTTAATAATAAAATGGAAGTATCAAAGGCCTCAATTACTATTGAGCACAGGGTTTGAAAAACCTTTTTTATAAAACTTCATTACTATATCTTGCTTAAAACTGAATTTTCTACAAAAATTCAAACCCTATGTATATACGTGCGAACGAGGTACAACACTACTTCCAAATAAATTTCACATTGATCCACCACACACACACACACACACACATTCATATAACAGTTTCTTTGAAAAGTGGCGGTCAACGTGGCAACACGGATGTCGGGGGGTGCCTAACACCTTCCCTCCTCATAATCAAGCCCCCAAACCCTAAATGAATCTCGATTTCACAAACCCATTTAGCAGTGTCACATTACTAGGTCAATGTGCAAACCTTTTTTGCTGCGTTGGTGCAACCAGTTAAATACACCAACTGGCGACTCTTAAAGTCAAAAAGTCGACATTATACATGTCGGACCTTTTTTACTTGTTTTTTCAGACAAATTTCACATTAGCATGAGAACACCAAAGAACAAGTAACGAAAAGGGACACAAAAAATCCCGACGTTGATACCATTCTTTATTATTACATTGGAATAACTTTGTTTTGCTTGATCTCATCGCATGCTGGTGAATTCTTACATTATTCCATTCTTTATTATTACATTGGAATAACATGCATGCGGTCTATCGCATGCACGGTGAATTCTTCGTTATTCCATTCTTTATTATTACATTGGAATAACTTTCATGCATGTGATCTATCGCATGCACGGTGAATTCTTACGTTATTTCATTCTTTTATTATTACATTGGAATAGCACGTGCTCATGCGGTCTACCGCATGCATGGTGAATTCTTACATTATTCCATTCTTTATTATTACGTTGGAATAACCTATCTATGTGGATTCTGCGATGCATGGTGAATGATCCTTCGTATTCATTCCTTATTAAATTATGGAAATTATCTATCTACGTGGATTACCGCATGGTGGGCGAAAATCCATTTGCAGTTTCATATATTCTATTATACTCAGTTGGTTAAAGTTTTGGCTGCTATACTCCATGAAATTAGTAGAATATCCTGGATATTTGCGCTTCATCCAGTATCTTTTCGTCAAAATATGCTTCTGAGCATTCTTGAATTTTACTCCACAAAGCAGTATCATGTTGACAATTTGGACATTACTGATTTCTGGATAAATTAAATTATTAAATCTTTAAAATTTATCCTTGAAAATGTTTTATTGAATTATTATGTCATTGTCATCATCATCATACTTATATTGTGATGAAAGTCATCTTTGGCTTACGTTCATAGATGGACTTGGTATGATTATGACCATGGATTATTCGGTATAATCATGACCTTAATGTGACGAATGATGTGGTGAAAGTCCTCATTGGCCTGTAGTTCATTGATGGACAGTTGTTGGTATGATTATGACCAGAAATTATTTGGTATAATCATGACCATTGATGATTACATGAATATCCTTGGCCGTGATGCAGGGATGATTCGATTTTATTTATTGTTTGAGTCTCGTGATAAAGTCGATGAAAACTTTTTAAATCATAGAAGATAATACATTTTATGCTCTACTTGACTCTTCTAATGGATTGCTTATTCCGCTGCAGTTGTTGATCTAAAACTTGTTGTCTATTATATTTTATCAGTTGTTATCCTGTTGAAGGCTAAGGATAATTTATTCTACATTATCTTAGTCATAATATTTCTTACTGGGCTAGTTGAGCTCACCCTTTCTTTCACTGTTCTCTTCAGGAAATGAGAATATAGCTAGGATGAGTCGGGGAACGGATTGACGGTCCAGATGGTTTTTTTAGTAGTCCTCACTATTCTATAAAATAGTGTGACAATAAATGTAATGAGGACTCCATTTGAGTTTGAATACTGTCTAGATGACAATATTCGTATTGAAACTCTCAGTTTATGTTTTATCGTATATTACACGACTGTTGTATAATTAAGTTGTATTTGAATTTTATACCATGTATTTGGCGACTCAAGATGGGTGATGTATACCTATTTTGGGGGCGTCACAGTTGGTATCAAAGCTTAGGGATATGATCCTTGGCTGAGATGTGAGATAATAACTAGGAGGGGAGAGACGGAGAATTCGTTCGCTAGTATGACCTACATAAGTTTATTTGGTATTTAATTGGTCGGTCAGAGTATAGGGATAATATGTGATATGTCAATTAACCCTTTTTTGTGATAGTGTTTGAAAATGGCATCTGGAAATGTTGAGATTAGCAATAAAGCACATGAGATCGTTGAGTAGCCAACGATCAATACCCAGGATAATGTGCAACAGGAAGATAATAATCCTCAGGAAAACAATAACACCGATCATATGATGAACGATGGGATGTTCAGAGGCTTTATGCAATTCATGCAACATCAGGCGAGAGCGACTCCTGTTCAAAATGTAGGAGGAAACACTAGTAACTCTCAGATAGTCAACGCTAAGCAGTTCAAGGAGCTGGGACCACCAGAGTTTTTGGGAAACCTAGAACTACTTAAGGCGGAGACTTGGTTAAAGAAGATCACCAAGATATTTGATGTCTTGGGATTCTCCGAGGAGCAAAATGTTCCCTTTTCCACCTTTATGTTGCGTGAAGAGGCAGATTACTGGTGGGAATATGTAAAACGTACCCAGCCTGATGCACTCAAGATGTCTTGGGAGAAGTTCCAAGAGCTGTTTAATGATAAGTACTTTCCCGAAAGTATTCGTCACAAGAAGGAGGAGGACTTTATCAAGTTAGAGCAAAACAATATGACAGTGTCGCAAATACGAGGCTAAATTTGCGGAGTTATCCCGGTTTGCATCCCATTTAGTCGATAATGAGGAGCGAATGACGCGAATGTTTCTAAGAGGTTTGAAACCTGATATACGTTAATACTGTAACAACCCAATATTTTCTATACAAATAAATTAGAAATTTTGCGTATAATTTTTTTTTTTTATTATTTTAAATATGTGCCAAGATAATGTGTGTATGAGTTTATGTGATATATTTATTACATGAATGATTTTAAATAATTTTATTATAGAATTATAGATTATTATAAATTATATTCTTATAATAATTAATTTTATAGCAGAAATGTTTTTATTAATTATTTTCCATCAAAATATAATCATGTAGTATTTATATAATATATGAAATGATTTTTAGATTTATTATAATAATTATTTTATTATATGAATTTTGTTGATTATTAAGTTAATTATCTTAACTTAATTAATAATGTTAAGTATATGAGATAAATCGGATATGGAATCAAACCCCTAATTTTTGGATTTTGATCAAGGAATGAGAATAATAATATAATATTATTTATATTTTGATTTTCTAGTGCTATAATTATATATTGTATGTATGTGGACTGACAATGATTGGTCAGTTATGGTTTATTATGTCAAACCCTAGTTTTACTGTGGAAACCCTAATTTGAAACTCAATTGTGAGTTCAAGACTATTATATAACTGTGTTGTATGATTTTGCGATTAACTAGGTCAACCCTAATTAGCATTTATATATATACTAATTTCTTGAAATCCTAATTATTAATTATGAATCGTAATTGTGATTTGGTAACCCTAGTTACCAAAAAATTATATACCCTAATTGCTAGATTAGCAAGGATAATTATAATTATTACATAATAAACCCTAATGTTCATGTATGATTAGAACCCTAATCAAATTAAGAAAACCCTAATTATACATTTTGCAAACTAATTATCTTTTATTTTAAACCCTAAATAAATAATTTGGGTAACATATATTAAATTTATTAGACTATGATTATTACATGGCCCAAAACAATTATGGGAGAAGCCCAAAAGAAATCAAATTCAAGCCCAAACTTAGCCCACATAATTAAGGGTATTTTAAACCTTTGATTTACCTAATTTATGTATTAAAACAATAGTTAATAAAGAATTAGAGAGTATATGCATAGCTGGCCACAATAGGCCTTTTAAGGCAACAAATTATGCTAATCAAGCTTCCTTATATAGCAACTCTTACATCAAGTACATAGGTGTCACGCTCCCATTGGTTGAAAATCTATTAAGCACCCTTAACCACATTATTAGGATAATTGAAGAGATAAGGTGTAGTCATACATCCATGGGATAACAAAAGTATGGGGGTTAATAGTTAAATCCTACATTTGCTAGACTCCTATAAATAGATTAAAGAGAGAGAATAAGCCATTTGCTAGCTCATTTTTTTCAACTCTCAACCTAGACTCTCTCTATTAAACCAACAAAATTTGGTAGCATATCAGTCATATATTCAAGCCCCACTAACACATGTCATTAATCAGTAGCCAAGAAATCAGATATTGTTTATTTAAAGGTATAAAACCCTAGCTCTAATCTGATCTTGACATCCATGTTAAATGTTAGTTTTTATTGTTAAAACATGTTGTATATAGTGTATTATGATGATCTGGGATGGTATTATACTGATCCATAACATCTAAGTCTTCAAATTGATGATTTTCAAAAATCTGGAAAAGTTCAATCGTGGTCCGACAATGAATGTCGATTGCCATGATTCTTGTTCGTTATGCTTTTTGTTGTTTTTAAGTTTTGATCTGTAGCCTAGCATGTTGTCTTTAATCTGCAAAAAGAATCTGAGTCATTTGATGTCTAGAATAGAAGTTATTAACGGTCAAACACCGTTGACCGACATTAACCGGAAGGAATCTAGACAATCAAGAACAGGCCCAGATCGTTACGACGGGAAGTTTAAAGGCACGCAGATCTTGCGCAGTTGTTGATTATTTTTGTGTTTTTTTTTGTAACCAAGTTGTACACTCGAGTATAAGTACTACTATATTATGCCTTAACATCTCCTAAAGCGTCAAGTAGGGTGACTTGATTGCGGTCAAAGTACTGCAAAAAGATCACGATGGTTGTTTTACGGGCAAACCCGAGAAAACATTTGAACGATTTTCCGATGACCTTTGACCGGCTTTGTATTTGCTTAATATTTTGTTGTTATTGTGATATTTTGTAATGAATCTATAGTCCTACATATCGGCTACACACTGCGACTTATACATCATAAAAACAATACACAATCGAATGTAATGGGAGTCCAAAGTAAGTTTCACGATCGTTTCTTCATTTCGGGCAACCCGAAATGAAGAACGACCTCAACAACCACCTTTGATGGCTTAGATCTTTCATTTGGTGCATGATATGAACATGTTTGTTCTTTGGATCTTCTAGCTTTACATTAGCTCTACCGGATCGACCAAAACAAGTCTGAAACACAACACACATCGATTTACACTTGGTCAAACCCACCCACTTTCATGGCGGCTTGAAGATGCGGGTTTGCATGAAGAACATGAACAACACCTATAACGACGGTTATGTCGCTATATAGTGGTCTTTAGCGACAATTTATTTATAAAATTATATTTTCATTAAATAATTATAGAAAATTAGTTTTAATTATTAAAAATACATAATAAATTATTAAAAAAAATTTAAAGTCCAAAAATTATATTTTAATTATTTTGGATATATTTCACAAATATTTAATATTTTTGGAATATTAAAGATATTTAATTTATTATTTAAAATGATTTTAATATTTCAAAAATTATTTAAAATTATATTATGGTATAAGAAAATATTTTAAGTTATTTTTAATGACTTTTAATATTTTGTGATGAAATTTATTAATTAATTATTATTAATGATATTAAGGTTATTTAATAATTATATTGAATAATTTAGTTTAAAAATGATTTAATTATTATAAAAATTATTTTAAATGAAAATAAAGTGTTTAAAGATATTTTTAGTTATAAAATATAACTTTTAATATTTAAAGGATAATCTCATTAATAATTTAATATTAATGATATTTGTTTAACTTTAATGATATTAAATTTATTTAATAATTATATTAAATAAATAGTTTAAAATGGTTTTATTGATTTAAAAATCATTTGAAAAGGATATAAATGAATTAAAAATATTTTTAAGTTATAATTAATGACTTTTAATATTGGATAAATAGTACATTAATATTTTAATATTAATGGTAATTATTTATAAATGATTTTAAATGTTTTAAAAATCATTTAAAGGGTAATATAAATTTTTAAAAGTATTTTGAGTTATTATAAATAACTTTAATATGTTGGCAATGGTTTCATTAATAGTTTAATATTAATTAAATATTAATGATAATAGAATTGTTTGATGTTTAAATCATTTGATGATGATTCAGGTGTTTGAAAATTTATGATAAATTATAATAATTGTTTAAAAATTATTGTATGTCATTTAAAAATAATATGGTGATATTTCTGAGATATTGATTTCTGAGAATAGAGTCTTAGACTCGATAATTACTCGATAAAAATTTGCCGATTTTGCAAAGCATATTTTAGGAATTGATCTAGACTTAGATATTTTGACTGTATTAATGTTTGTTTGTGATGCAATGACTGTTGAACATGTGTGATAATGTGATTAGGTTATGTGCTAATTGTGAAATGCAGTACTACATGTTATAGTATATTGTTCTAATCGAACGAATGATCTGATTAATGATAGGTCGGGATATAAAAGATAAAACTAAGTTGTGTATTGTAAGCAGCGCATCAGGCAAGTATCCTACCTTTGCATTTCCTTTATGCAATGGACATGAGTAAGAATGTTTCAAAATTATATTATTACTATACAGATTATTAACCCTATATTATATACGCTCATTGATTATCAACAGGTTAATATATGATAATTCAGATATATATTCTATTCGTTCATTTCTATAAATGGTTACTCAAGTGTCCCCACTTGGATAATCATTGCATTTAACCACATGTTGATACACCTTTATTAATTGCTCATATATATATATATATATATATATATATATATATATATATATGTTGAATTATAGATTATTGTTGAACAAGATAAAACCTTTGGTTTGGAACCCCGACAAGTATGAACATTCCGTTCACGGGAAAATTTTTATGTGCCCAAGGCAGCCAGAGTGAACGATAATATCGTTCTTGTTATGTAGTATTGATTAATACAGGGTCCATTGGATGTACACCCTCGTGCCCGAGGTATGACGGTTTGCTGATGAAGTTCTGCTAACCCTTTTTGAAAATTGAAAATAATGTTCATAGTATGTCACCTTAACCCTATTTATAGTCAGTACGTAGTTTCAAAAAGTTGAGAGAGGGTTGATATGATATTATTATTGGTTCAGAATTACTTCACAACTATCGATTTTTGTAGAAGGGTAGTATAAAGAAAACTTTTAAATTCTTTCAGCTTATATATATAATTGTTATTACTTGCTGGGCACTCAAATGCTCATCCTTGCTTAATTTAAATGTTTTTAGCTAAGTGTGAATAAGCAGAAGGTTCGACTAAGAATAAAGGAAAAGAGAAGGTTGCTAAATGAGTTTTTATGATATGTTATGTAATAGTTTGCTTTATGATGATAAGGATGATATATATATTATTATTATCATGTAGTGAATGTATTAGAGGTTGCGTACTTGGGAATAGACTCTGATAATTATGTAAATTAAGTTTAATATTTATATTATTGTTATTATTATTAGTATTATTTCGCTTATAGAAATGGTATCGTGAAGCACCGAGTTCGGGTTTCAAGTAGCAGAGTTTGGGGGCTTTACATGTTGGTATCAGAGCTATAAGCATGAATTTACGAAAGAGTCCCGAGCCTCTCGCTGGTGACTTCCTTGTGTGGAATGCACCGAAGCCAGACTCTCTGTAGGGGACGCCGATTCAGTCGGTGGCAAGCTGATAGGTACCCTTGTAAGGTGCTATGGTTGGAAGCACCATGAAATTTATAAATCGGTATCAGAGCTTTAGGGTTAGAAACCTTAGGTGGGATAAACCTTAGGCTATAACCTTAGAACAGAGGGAAACGTTGAGGATATAAATAACTTATATAGAGTTTAAAAAGAGATGAATTGAATAAGTTTATTGTCAAACAAAATAAAAGATAACTTATATAAAACTATTATTTGTTGTGTGTATAAACTATATTCTAATCAGGATAATTTATGTGTGTAGATGTCTAATGGAAAAGGCTTGTTATATGCTTATAGCAGGAAGAAGGATCAAATCCATACCCCCGAGCTAATATCGAAGCCCATAGCTGAAATAGAGGCTCACAATAAAAATAACTCAGACGAGGTGGTTATTCTAGAAAACATAGTTCCAAATCCGGAGATGGTGGAGCTGACAGATAGTGATTCGGACACTAAAGTTGAAGCTTAACAAGCATCAACAGAGGTGCAGGATCTGAGGAACAAGGTTTCTTCTCTAGAAAAGCTGTGGGAAATAGAAAAGCTGTTAAATAATCAGCTGCGTCAGGCTTTAATAGAAATAATGGAAGAACAAGATAAGCTTAAAATCCAAATTGATCAGATGGGAGCCTCAAGTAATACATCGTGTGTAGCTCCGAGCACGAAGGGGAAAAGAAAGATAGAAGACAATAACTTAGGAAAATCTGATAAGAAGAAAGGGTAAAGATTATGTTACCTTTGTGGCTATAAGGGACATACCACTCTGTATTATCCCGACTATAAATCAGGAGCATGTTTTATCTGTGGGATAGAAGGTCATCAGGCGAAAGGTTGTCCAAGAAAAAGGCGCAGTGAATAGGTTGTATAGGTTCTGTGGTGTAGGTCTATTTAATGTTAAGTATGTCTATTTAATGTAATGATCCCAACTTTTGGTATTAGTCAAGGCTGTAAATCCTGACTTTTGTAATCACAAAGGGATGAAAGATGTTTAAAGCAGTATGTGTTATAGAATGTCAAGTATTATGAATATGAATCTATGATGAAATAATGAAATAAGTTGGTATAAAGATAGTAATCAATTATCTGAGCACTAGTTAATATAGTAAACTAAAGTTTTTAAAATCTAATATCTTGAATACATGATTATTCGAGTAGAAAGTCTCGCTATATGTAAATACCCTAAGATATAGAAGGTAAGTTGATGAATGATAAATTATGACTAATCAAATAATTCTGCCAAGACGGAAGTGAAATCAACGGACAGAAGAACCTATCGATAAAGCTGGAGGACAACCAAATCGATACAGAATTTTACGAAATATGGACGATCAAGCTATGTAGAATGGAATGCCAACCATGGGAAATCAGCTAGAAAATCGATTAGCAAACTTCAAAGACTTCAAGGCAGACAGAACGCCAGGACCAACTGACCCTGTGGATGCATTTGTGATAGCGGGGGTAAAAGAGGGACAAATGACAACTTTTGCCACCTATACAATAAAAGGGGGGGACGAATTTTTGGTAAGAGAAAAATCAAACTAGAGCCGGAGAAGGGAGTAGTGGTAGTAAGACTGAGTCACTCGGGAAAGAGTCACTCGGGAGACTGTCTTAAAGGTAAGTTTCATGTTATAAGTGTGGGCAGAAGGGACATATCTCTCCCAACTGCCCCAATCTTAGAATGTATAGTGGACGTTTTATTTGTGAATCAATGAAGCGTGAGGTGAAAGACTATCCAAGAAGGATAAGGGAGGCAATTAATGTGAATAAGGAAAAAGGCAGCAGGACATTGGCAACAACGGGACCAACTTCAACAAACGAAATAATAGAACCAACCATAGGAGTCTTCAATATGACAGTTCAAGATACGGTGGCAGCGAAGGATGCAACTACAGGTATTATTCTAATAAAATTTTATTTTCTTATGTATGATTTTCGTATATATATAATAAATTATTTTATAAAGAAATTTTGAAGAAGGAATTTGAGTTCTTTTAGAAATCAAATTTTCGTTTAATCAGATAGACAAGCTTTACGTGAATAGGTTAAAGATCAATACGACCATTTATGATCAAGATCTACTTGCAATGATTGTATATGCTACGTACACTTGTATGTGTGGGTTTTAAAACGGTGATTCCGGGGATGAAATCTTTATAAGGGAGGGTGAATGTAACAACCAAATATTTTCTATACAAATAAATTAGAAATTTTGCGTATAATTTTTTTTTTTATTTTAAATATGGGGAATATGTGCCAAGATAATGTGTGTATGTGTTTATGTGATATATTTATTACATGAATGATTTTAAATAATTTTATTTTAGAATTATTGATTATTATAAATTATATTCTTATAATAATTAATTTTATAGCAGAAATGGTTTTATTAATTATTTTTCATGAAAATATAATCATGTAGTATTTATATAATAAATGAAATGATTTTTAGAATTATTACAATAATTATTTTATTATATGAATTTTGTTCAGATTATTAAGTTAATTATCTTAACTTAATTAATAATGTTAGATATGGCAGATAAATCAGATATGGAATCCAAACCCTAATTTTTGGATTTTGATCAAGGAATGAGAATAATAATATAATATTATTTATATTTTGATTTTCTAGTGCTATAATTATATATTGTATGTATGTGGACTGACAATGATTGGTCAGTTATGGTTTATTATGTCAAACCCTAGTTTTACTGTGGAAACCCTAATTTGAAACTCAATTGTGAGTTCAAGACTATTATATAACTGTGTTGTATGATTTTGCGATTAACTAGGTCAACCCTAATTAGCATTTATATATATACTAATTTCTTGAAATCCTAATTATTAAGTATGAACCGTAATTATGATTTGGTAACCCTAGTTACCAAAAAATTATATACCCTAATTGCTAGATTAGCAAGGATAATTATAATTATTATATAATAAACCCTAATGTTCATGTATGATTAGAACCATAATCAAATTAAGAAAACCATAATTATACATTTTGCAAACTAATTATCTTTTATTTTAAACCTTAAATAAATAATTTGGGTAACATATATTAAATTTATTAGACTATGATTATTACATGGCCCAAAACAATTATGGGAGAAGCCCAAAAGAAATCAAATTCAAGCCTAAACTTAGCCCACATAATTAAGGGTATTTTAAACCTTTAATTTACCTAATTTATGCATTAAAACAATAGCTAAATAAAGAATTAGAGAGTATATGCATAGCTGGCCACAATAGGCCTTTTAAGGCAACAAATTATGCTAATCAAGCTTCCTTATATAGCAACTCTTACATCAAGTACATAGGTGTCACGCTCCCATTGGTTGAAAATCTATTAAGCACCCTTAACCACATTATTAGGATAATTGAAGAGATAAGGTGTAGTCATATATCCATGGGATAACAAAAGTATGGGGGTTAATAGTTAAATCCTACATTTGCTAGACTCCTATAAATAGATTAAAGAGAGAGAATAATCCATTTGCTAGCTCATTTTTTTCAACTCTCAACCTAGACTCTCTCTCTTAAACCAACAAAATTTGGTAGCATATCAGTCATATATTCAAGCCCCACTAACACATATCATTAATCAGTAGCCAAGAAATTAGATATTGTTTATTTAAAGGTATAAAACCCTAGCTCTAATCTGATCTTGACATCCATGTTAAATGTTAGTTTTTATTGTTAAAACATGTTGTATATAGTGTATTATGATGATCTGGGTTGGTATTATACAGATCCATAACATCTAAGTCTTCAAATTGATGATTTTCAAAAATCTGGAAAAGTTGAATCGTGGTCCGACAATGAATGTCGATTGCCTACATATTCTTGTTCGTTTATGCTTTTGTTGTTTTAAGTTTTGATCGTAGCCAAGATGTTGCCTTTAATGCAAAAAGAATCGGGTCATTTGATGTCTAGAATAGAAGTTATTACTTCCAACAACGCGTTGACCCAAGCATTGACCGGAAGGAATCTATACGGTCGAAACGGCCCAGATCGTTCGACAGGAAGTTTAAAGGCACGAGATCTTACTGAAGTTATTGATTATTTGTGTTTGTTTTTGTAACCAAGTTGTACTCGAGTACAAGTACTACTATATTATGCCTTAACATCTCCTAAACATCAAGTAGGTGACTTGACTTAGCGTCTTGGTCAAAGTACGCAAAAGATCACGATGGTTGTTTTTACGGGCAAAACCGAAGAAAACATTTGAACGATTTTACGACGACCTTTGGAATGGCTTGTATTTGCTTAATATTTTGTTGTTATTGTGATATTTTGTAATGAATCTATAGTCCTACACATACATCGGCTACATAATCGACTTATACATCATAAAAACAATACACAATCGAATGTAATGGGAGTCCAAAGTAAGCCCCACGATCGATCATTCTTCATTTCGGGCAACCAAGAAATGAAGAACGACCTCTGACAATACCGCTTTGATGGCTTAGATCTTTCATTTGATGCATGATATGAACATGTTTGTTCTTTGGATCTTGTAGTCTTACATTAGCTCTACCGGATCGACCAAAACAAGTCTAGAAACACAACACACATCGATTTACACTTGGTCAAACCCACCCACTCAGAATCGGCTTGAAGATGCAGGTTTGCATGAAGAACATGAACAACACCTTTAACTATTTGCTCTGCCGCTTTAAGTGGTCTTTAGCGACAGTTTATTTATAAAAATTATATTTTCATTAAATAATAATAGGAAATTAGTTTTTAATTATTAAAAATACATAATAAATTATTAAAAACTATTTTAAAGTCAGAAAATTATATTTTAATTATTTTGGATATATTTCAAAAATATTTAAGAAAATATTAGAGGTATTAGAGGTATTTCACTAATATTGGAATATTAGAGGTATTTAATTTATTTAGTAATTATATTAAATATATTATTTAAAAATGATTTTAATACTTGAAAAATCATTTAAAATTATATTATGGTATAAGAAAATATTTTAAGTTATTGTTAATAACTTTTAATATTTTGTGATGAAATTTATTAATTAATTATTATTAATGATATTAAGGTTATTTAATTATTATATTAAATAATTTAGTTTAAAATGATTTTATTATTATAAAAATCATTTTAAATGAAAATAAAGTGTTTAAAGATATTTTTAGTTATAAATATAACTTTTAGTATTTAAAGGATAATCTCATTAATAATTTAATAATAATGATATTTATTTAACTTTAATGATATTAAATTTATTTAATAATTATATTAAATAAATAGTTTAAAATGGTTTTATTGATTTAAAAATCATTTGAAAAGGATATAAATGAATTAAAAATATTTTTAAGTTATAATTAATGACTTTTAATATTGGATAAATAGTACATTAATATTTTAATATTAATGGTAATTATTTATAAATGATTTTAAATGTTTTAAAAATCATTTAAGGGTAATATAAATGTTTTAAAAATATTTTAAGTTATTATAAAGAACTTTAATATTTTGGCAATGGTTTCATTAATAGTTTATTATTAATTAAATATTAATGATAATAGAATTGTTTGATATTTAAATCATTTGATGATGATTCCGGTGTTTGAAAATTTATGATAAATTATAATAATTGTTTAAAAATTATTGTATGTCATTTAAAAATAATACGACTGATATTTACACATATTGAGTTACAGAATAGAGTCTTAGACTCGATAATTACTCGATAAAGTTGTTGGTACACCGACATATTTTTGGAATTGATCTAGACTTAGATATTTTGACTGTATTAATGTTTGTTTGTGATGCAATGACTGTTGAACATGTGTGATAATGTGATTAGGTTATGTGCTGACTGTGAAATGCAGTACTATATGTTATAGTATATTGTTCTAATCGATGGAATGATCTGATTAATGATAGGTAGTGATATAAAAGATAAAACTAAGTCGTGATTATTGTAAGCAAACAAGATCGTGCAAGTATCCTACCTTTGCATTTCCTTTATCTGATGAACATGAGTAAGAATGTTTTTAATTATATTATTACTATCTGATTATTAACCCTATATTATATACGCTCATTGATTATCAATATGTTAGTATATGATAATTCAGATATATATTTACATTCGTTCATATCTATAAATGGTTACTCAAGTGTCCCCACTTGGATAATCATTGCATTTAACCACATGTTGATACACCTTTGTTAATTGTATATATATATATATATATATATATATATATATATATATATATATATATATATATATATATATATATCTTGAATTATAGATTATTGTTAAACAAGATAAAAACTTTGGTTTGGAATCCCGACAAGTATGAACATCCCGTTCACGAGAAAATTTTTATGTGCCCAAGGCAGCCAGAGTGAACGATGATATCGTTCTTGTTATGTAGTATTGATCAATACAGGGTCCATGGGATGAAGTTCCGCTAAACCTATTCAAAAATTAAAAATAATGTTCATAGTATGTCACCTTAACCCTATTTATAGTCAGTACGTAGTTTCAAAAAGTTGAGAGAGGGTTGATATGATATTATTATTGATTCAGAATTACTTCACAACTATTGATTTGTTATAGAAGTGTAGTATAAAGAAAACATTTAAATTCTTTCAGCTTATATATATAATTGTTATTACTTGCTGGGCACTCAAATGCTCATCCTTGCTTAATTTAAATGTTTTCAGCTAAGTGTTAACAAGCAGAAGGTTCGGCTAAGAATAAAGGAAAAGAGAAGGTTACTGAATGAGTTTTTATGATATGTTATGTAATAGTTTGCTTTATAATGATAAGGATAATATATATATTATTATTATCATGTAATGAATGTATTAGATGTGATGCCCCCAAAATAGGTATACATCACCCATCTTGAGTCGCCAAATACATGGTACTAAATTCAAATACAACTTGATTATACAATAGTCGTGTAAAATACGACAAAATACATGCTGTGAGTTTTAATATAAATATTGTTATCTAGACAATATACACACTCAATTTATTCCTCATTACATTTATTATCACACTATTTAATATAATAGTGAGGACTACTAAGACACCATCTCGGACCATCACTCCGTTCCCCGACTAGTCCCGGCTACGTTCTCATTTTCAAGAGAAACGGTGAAAAGAAAGGGTGAGCTCAACTAGCCCAAGAAGAAATAGTATGACTAAGATAATGCGAGAATAAATTATCATTAGTCCTCAACAAAGATGTTAAACCGATAAAATACAATAGACATCAAGTTTAAGCTGCGTGAGTAACACGCAATCCATTAAAAGAGTCAAGTAGAGAATAAAATCTAATATCTTTTATGATTTAAAAGGTTTTCATCACTTTTATCCCCGAGACTCAAATTTTAATAAATAATCCACATCATCCCCTTTACGACCAAGGATATTCATTAGGGTCACGGCCATAAATTATCCATGCACTACGGGCCAAGGATATTTGTGTATTCATCAATGGTCATGATCATGCCAACAACTATCCATCAATGCACTTCGGGCCAATGAGGACTTTTACCACGTCATTTGTAACATTACGGTCATGATTACACCGAATAATCCCTGGTCATAATCATACCAAGTCCATCTATGCACTATAGGCCACAGATGACTTTCAAAAATAATATAAACATGAGGATGATGACAATGATATAAGAATTCAATAAAACAAGTTCAAGAATTAATTTATTCAGGAACCAATAACGTCCAAATTGTCAACATGATACTTCTTTGTAAAGTAAAATTTAAGAATGCTCAGAAGAATATTTCCATGAAAAGATTCTGGATGAAGCGTAAATATCAAGAACATTCCACTAATTTCATGGAGTGTAGAAGTCAAAACTTTAACCAACTAAGTATAAAAAAGAATGGAATAACAAAAAAAAGCACCATGCATGCGGTACTTCGCATAGACATGTTATTCCATCAGAATAATAAATAACGGAACTAGGTCAGGCGTAATACGCACCGACAGGATATTTCAACAGAATAATAAAGAATGGAATACAATAGAAATCACCATGCATGAGGTACTTCGCATAGACAGGTTATTCCAACAGAATACTAAATGATGGAACCAAGTCAGGTGAATTCACACCAACATGATGTTCTAACAAAATAATAAAGATGGAACTAGGTCCGGCGTAAAGCACGGACAGGATATTCCAACAGAATAATAAAGATGGAACCAAGTCCGACGTAAAGCGCAGACAGGATATTCCAATAGAATAATAAAGAATGGAATACAGAAGAATTTCACCAAGTATAGGGTAGCCAGGTGTGTATCTGAGTTATTCAATGTAATAATAAAGATGGAATAATAGAAGTTCTCTTCATGAATACAAAAGAAATAATACCCCTTACCGTAAAAGAAACTTGATATCGGAGTAGTGAAGTAGCAGAATACTTTTCTTCTTTCTCTCTATAGTTTCTCTCTCTAGAGTTTAAGTGAATTCGTAAGAAATAATGAAGGAATGAGCTTCTATTTATAGAAGAATGGAATGAATAGTAACCAATTCATGAATGGTCTAGATTGATTTACTTTAATTGGACAGTCCATATTTAAAGCAAAATCTTTTAAATAAAATATAATATATTCTATTTATAATCTAATAAAATGAATAACTTTTAAAAAGATTTTACTATGCAAATACTATGCAAGCACTATGTAAACACTATGCATAATAAAATATAATATATTCTAATTATTGTCTAATAAAAAGCAGATAACTTTATAAAAGTATTACATTTTATATAAAAAGATTTTACTATTAGCCTAATAAAACAAATAACTTTATAAAAGTATTCTATTTTATATAAAAAGTTTTTCATTTTATTACGTTAATAATCTGAATAAAAAAATGTCATCATCATTATTATTATTCACACTATTAATCGACTGTGTCGCTCCCAGAAAGAGGGGCTTTCAATAAGGATTTCTCTCTATTGGTGCGCAATTAGGTGACCAAACCCTCATCATCAAGAACTTCTAGACATCGTTAATAATGCAAATAATATTATTAACAACTTTGTCATCTCAATTATTGATTTAATAACATATAAAATATCGACAATAATTGAATCAAACTAAGTGACTTCTCACATAAGCATTAATAATCAATACTGTGTGCTACTATGCAACCACGCGTATTATTGTACTTTTACTACCGAGTAGTTCAACAGTATCAATAGTAAAACTTCCGCCGTTATTTATATAAAAAAATTTTTGTCGTTTTCTCAATCCGACAATAATTCTGTTGTGGGGTCCACCAATGATTGTGTCATCATACGAATATTCCCTGACCAATCGAATTTTATATAACAACTTGCGTACTTTGCAAAATTTATAAATATTACCCACAACTATAACATTATATCAAATTTATTCCATAATATTCAAAAATGATATTTATAGAAAATTCATTTTTATTCATAAAAGTTGGGGTCTTACATTAGAGGTTGCGTACTTGGGAATAGACTCTGATAATTATGTAAATTAAGTTTAATATTTATAATTATGTAAATTAAGTTTAATATTAAGTTTAATATTTATATTATTCCGCTCATAGAAATGGTATAGTGAAGCACCGAGTTCGGGTTTCAAGTGCCCGAGTTTGGGGGCTTTACAAATACCTCATTTCTCACAAACTTTGTTTATATTCAAATGTAGTGAATAGGGCTCAGTTATTGGAGCGCGATAATGAGCTAGCCCAACGAAAGGATAACGAGCAACAACACGATAATAATCGTACCAGTGGCAACGGCCATCGGAACAATGATAACCATCGTGGGGGAAATTATCATGCCAAGAATGGTAACCACTTCGGGGGTAATCATGACCAAGATAATAGGAGTGGAAATTTCAAGAAAAGAATGTTCAACAATGATGGAAATACAGCAGCACCAACACCCGTTTTCAAGGAAGGAGAACGACCACCAATTGTATGCTTCAAATGCGGAGGGGAGGGACATATCAGTCCAAACTGCGTGATGCAGTCCAAAGCATGTTATAATTATGGAAAAGAAGGTCACCTAGCCCAATTTTTTCATGCACCAAAGTCAAGTCCAGCTGGGACGGTGGCACCAAAGGCGGATACGGACAAAACATGGTCGGTGGTTTCAGGAAGAGCGTTTTTCATGACTTCTCAAAAAGCGAGTAACCCGAGCGAAGTTAGCACGGGTTAGTTAATTATAATTTCTTGCGAAGTCTATACCTTATTAGATACCGGTTCTACCCATTTTTTTATCTCTCTTGCTTGCGCTCAACGTTTAAATTTAACTCTAGAGAAGTTAGACTTTGACTTATCAATTGAAACTTCGTTAGCAGAAACCTTCGTTACCTCCACTATTTATAAATCTTGTTGATTCAAATCAACACGTTCACGTTACTTCTCGATCTTATCTCTTTAAAAATACTTCCCTTTGATGCAATTTTAGGAATCGATTGGTTAACTACTCATATGCTTTTCATAAGGTTGTTAGCTTTTATATCCCTAACCAACCTGTTATGCGAATTCAAGCAACCAAACCACTAAATTTAATCACTGTCATATCAAGCCATAAGTAAAGAGCCCCGAGCCTTTCGCTGGTGACTTCCAAGTCCTGGAATACACCGAAGCTAGAATATCTGTAGGGGACGTCGTGAATAACGGTGGCTAGTTGATAGGTATCAACGTGACATACTATCCAAGTCTTGGATGAGAGTCATAGTTTTGAATGATATTTCTATTGTTAATATATTTCCTGATGTATTCTTAAAGATTTCTTAGCCTACCCCTAGAGCGTGAAATCAAATTTTGTATTGACCCCAGTACAAAACCCATTTCTAAAACCCTCAAATATTTCTTTACCTAAAACGATCGTATAATGTGCCAAAGACATTGGCTCGAGCTGTTGAAGATTACGACTATACCATTCAATATCACTGTGGAAGAGCGAACGTGGTAGTTGACGCGTTGGGTAGAATATCGTATGCGTTTACGAGTGCGATGTTGTTAACTCAAAAACCCATTTTGTATAACTAACAAATGATGAAGATAGAGTTAAAGACTCTAGGGACCCACGTGAAGATAACGAATATACGAGTAGAATCAACTTTAATTGATAAAGTTAAAGTCGTCAAGCTACACACCCGAATCTGATGAATGTGCAGAAGAAGGTTCAAGAAGGCGTTATCTCAACCCTCGATTTAAATTTTTCATTTGAAATCCTCGATCGAGTAGGAACTGTGGCCTATAGACTTGCCTTATCGCTAAGTATGTCACGTGTTCATAACGTTTTTCACGTATCGATGTTACGTAAATATGTGGACGACCCGAACCACATTATTGAATTAGAACTAGATGAGATAGTAGAAGATTTAATGTATGAGGAGATATATGTTAAAGTCTTGGATAAGAATTATCATATTCGACACTCAAAGGTTATACCTCGAGAGTTAGAATCTGAAATGAAGTCAAGGTATCCTCACCTCTTCGGCATACCAGGTACGTACATAAATTTTGAGGGCAAAATTTCATAAGGAGTGGAGATTGTAAGACCCCAAATTTTATGAAATGAAATTATTCAATTTTCTTTTAATTATTATTTTATTTCGTAAATGGTTAAATTGATAAAAGGTTAAAGTTAAGGGTGATATGTGAATTTTTTTGCAAAGTAAGCAAGTTGTTATAAAATATTTTTTTGGTCGGGGAATATTCTTTTTGTCAGGAATATACGTACGACGGCACAATCATTAGTGGACCCCACAAAGGAAGTATTGTCGTAGTTAGAAAACGACAGAATTATCTTTTATTAAAAATAACGGCGAGCGTTACCGTTAAAACTGTTGAACTACCCGGTAGTAAAAGTACAGTAATACGCTTGGTTGCATAGTAGCACACGGTATTGATTATTGATGCTAACATAAGAAGTCACTCAGTTATACTCAATTATTGCTATAGTAATTGCTGCATCATATCTCTCATATTAATGATTCAATTATTGTCACAGTATTATCTGCATAATATGTTATATTATTAAATCAATAATTGAGACGGCAAAGTTATTCATATTATTATTTACAATATTAACAATTTCTAGAAGTTTTGTCAAGGAGAGGTTTGGTCACCTAATTGCGCGCCAATAATGAGAAATCCTTATTGGAAAGCCCCCTCTTTCCTGGGAACGATCTGGTTGTTAAATATTGTGAGTTATAATATTTATGATGAATAATTTCTTGTTGATTAAAGATGAAATTTATATTTTCATTGTGTTGGGATTATTAGTGTTAGTGGAAATTGACATTTATTTCAATAATAATTGATGTCTGGAGGTTATATTGACCAATCGGGTAATTCACCGGATAAATGAGCAATTAATTGCTATTAATTCTCATGCTTATAACTATGTGTTCACATGTGTGTACTATTGATTCACATGATTTACTATTAGGGGAGTTGGTGCAAGATTGATAATACTTGCATGACTAAATTAAAAATAGAGGTATAGATGAATGTACTATACTATAATTAATTTTTTCACATGTTTAGAACTATTGAGTAACATGATTTACTATTGATTCACATAATTTATTAATAGGGGAGGTGGTGCAAGTTTGATAATACTTGAAGGACTAAATTAAAAATGAAGAAAAAGAGGAATGTATTATACTGTAATATTTCGAGCCCCAAAATGTGCAATTATTGAAACTATATTTTCCTATAAATAAAAGCTCATTCTTCCTTCATTTCTCACCAATTCACTAAGTCTCACAAGAGCAATTATTATAGAGAGAAATTATAGAGAGAAAGAAGAAGAGAAGTCTGTTATCTCTCTATTCCAGTATCCAGTTTTATTCTAAGGTAAGGGGTATTATTTCTTTCGTATTCATGAAGAGAGTTATACAATTCTTTATTATTCTGTTGGAATAACCTTTCTGTGCGGTCTATCGCATGCCTGGTGAATTCTTTTGTTATTCCATTCTTTATAATTCTGTTAGAATAACTCGCTCTACGCGATTATCGCATCTTACGGGTGAATTATTTTGTTATTCCATTCTTTATTATTACATTGGAATAAACATGCATCGCAAGCGGATCTATCGCATCCTCGGTGAATTCTTCTATTATTCCATTCTTTATTATTATGTTGGAATAAAGCTGCATGCGGCGGTCTATTGCATGCCTGGTGAATTCTTCTATTATTCCATTCTTTATTATTCATTGGAATAACTCGTCATGCGGTCTATCGCATGCCCGGTGAATTCTTGATTATTCAATTCTTTATTATTACATTGGAATAACTTTATGCATGCGGTCTATCGCATGCCTTGTCAAATCTTACGTTATTCCATTCTTTATTATTTTGTTGAATAACTTTGTTTTATGCGGTCTATCGCATGCACGGTGAATTCTTACATTATTCCATTCTTTATTATTCATTGGAATAACTTTTATGCGTGTGGTCTATCGCGCCTGGTGAATTCTTACATTATTCCATTCTTTATTATTACATTGGAATATGCATACTACGCGACTACCCCATGCATGGTGAATTCTTCTGTTATTCCATTCTTTATTATTCTATTGGAATAACCTGTCTATGTTGATTACCGCATGCATGGTGAATGTTCCTTCGTATTCATTCCTTATTAAATTGTGGAAATGATTTGTCTACGTGGATTAACGCATGGCGGGCGAAAATCCATTTCTAGTTTCATATATTTCTCCCTATTGGCACGCAATTAGGTGACCAAACCCCTTTTCTCTACAAAAATTTTTAGACATCGTCAATAATGCAAATAATAATATGAATAACTTTTTCGTCTCAATTATTGATTTAATAATATAAAATATTGTGCAGATAAAACTGTGAAAATAATTGAATCAATAATATGAGAGATACTATGCAGCAATTACTGTGGCAATAATTGAATAAAACTGAGTGACTTTTCACGTAAGCATCAATAATCAAAGATACTGTACAATATCGTGTGCTACTATGCAACCACGCGTATTACTGTACTTTTACCACCGGGTATTTCAATAATTTGACGGTAAAACTTTCGCCATTATTTTTATAAAAGATATTTCTGCCATTTTCTAACTCCGACAATACTTCTGTTGTGGGGTCCACCAATGACTGTGTCATCGTATGAATATTCCCTGTTAAAAAGAATATTCCCCGACCAATCGAATATTTTATAACAATTTACTTACTTTGTAAAATTTATAAATATTACCCACACCTATAACATCATATCAAATCCACACCATAATATTCAAAAATATATTTTAAGAAAAATTAATCTTTATTAGTAAAAGTTGGGGTCTTACAACCTCCCCTTCTTATGAAATTTCGTCCTCGAAATTGGGGTACATACCTGGTATGTCAAAGAGGTGAGGATACCTTGACTTCATTTTAGATTCTAAATCCCAGGTCATTTCCTCAACATCATGGTTTCTCCACAAAACTTTGACTTGAGGTATAACCTTGGAGCGTAGAATATGTTCCTTCTTATCCAAGATTTTAACAGGTACCTTTTCATACGTTAAATCTTCCGTTATCTCGTCCGGTTCTAATTCAATAATGTGGTTTGGGTCTTCAACATATTTACGTAACAAAGATATGTGAAAAATGTTATGAACACGAAACATACTTGGCGGTAAGGCGAGCCTATAGGCCACAGCTCCTACTCGATCGAGGATTTTGAAATGCCCAATGAATCGAGGATTGAGTTTTCCACTCTTTCCAAATTTTCAAGCTCCTTTCCATTGAGCAACATATAACAACACATGATCTCCAATATTGAATTTCACGTCCCTTCGATGAAGATCAGCATAACTCTTTTTTCGATCATGTGAGGTTTTTATACGTTGCCGGATCATTTGAATCTTTTCCGTTATCATGCGTATCAATTTTGGACCGAACAACATTTCTTCACCTACCTCATTCCAACATACTGAAGAATGACACTTGCATCCATACAATGTCTCGAATGGAGCCATGCCAATACTTGCTTGATAACTGTTATTGTAAGAGAATTCCACCAATGGAAAGAACTTGTCCCAACTTCCTTTGAAGTCAAGAAAACAGAGTCTTAATAGATCTTCATGAGTTTGAATTGACCTCTCTGACTTCCCGTCTGTTTAAAGATGGTATGCCGAACTGAATCATAAATTCGTGCCCATAGCTTTTTGCAAACTAACCCAAATCGTGAAGTGAATCTTGGGTCTCGATTAAAAAATATGGATACTTGCATACCATGCACTCTTACAATCTCATTTATGTATATACGAGGAAGATGTTCAAGCGAATAAGTTTCTCACATAGGTAAGAAATGAGCAAATTTTGTCAATCTATCGTCAATGACCCAAATTCCATCTATGCCTCGAGAAACCTTGGGAAGACCAGTAACGAAATCCATGGTAATGTGCTCCCACTTCCATTCTGGAATTTCATGTGGTTGAAATAGACCTTTTGGCACTTGATGATCTGCCTTGACACGTTGACAAGTTAAACTCATTGAGATAAACTTCGCTATCTCTCTCTTAATATTGCTCCACCAAAATGTATGTCAAAGATCACGATACATTTTGGTACTCCTAGGATGGATTGCAAATGGTATGTTGTGCGCCTCCATCATGATTTTATACTTCAAGTCAGAGTCGTTAGGAACACAAAGTCTTGACTTGACTCGAAGTATTCCTTATTCATCAATTCTTGCTTCCGAAATAGCACCTTCTTGTACTTTCTTCCTCATACGCATTAGCTCCAGGTCTGTAGCTTGAGCAGTTTTAACTTTATCGATTAAAGTCATTTCTAGTCGTATATTTACCATCATCACGTGGGCCTGAAGTCTTTAAATCTATCTCCATCCTTTGTAAGTCATATAAAATGGGCCTTTGTGTTGACAATATCACACTCGTACACGCATATGATCTTCTACTCAATACGTCAGCTAGCACGTTGGCTTTTCTAAGATGGTATTGAATGGTATAATCGTAATCTTTCAATAGCTCGAGCCAATGTTGTTGTCGCATGTTGAGTTCTTTTTGGGTGAAGAAATATTTGAGGCTTTTAGGTAATATAGGTAATGTCTCTAGATCTTTAGTATAGATCTCCACTTTCTTATAGGTAATGTCTCTAGATCTTTAGTATAGATCTCTAGATCTTGAGTTATCTAGAAATATCCGTATAGATCTCCACTTTCTCCTCATATAGGTAATGTCTCTAGATCTTTAGTGAGAAAATTACTAATGCCAACTCTAGATCATGAGTATGATAATTCCTCACATATTCTTTGAGTTGGCATGAAGCATAGGCTAAGACTTTCCTATATTGCATTAGAACACATCCTAACCCTCTGCCTGAAGCATCCTTGTAGATGACAAATCCCTCCGAACCAGATGGTATTGTTAGAATAGGTGCTCACATTCCTCGTCCCAACCGAATTTTGTATCTTTTCGAGTCATGTGAGTTAATGGAGTAGAGATTCGAGAAAATCCTTCCATGAATCTCCGATAATAACCAGCTAAGCCCAGAAAGCTACGTACTTTGGTCACTGACTTAGGTTGCTCCCAGCTTTGAATTACTTCAATCTTTGTCGGATCAATAGATATTCCATGATTTGATGTCATGTGCCCAAGGAATGCTACTTCCTTAAGCCAGAACTCACATTTCTTTAAATAGGCGTATAGGTTGTTCTCACGAAGCTTTTGGAGTATCAGCCTTAAGTGTTGCTTATGATCTTCACGACTTTTGGAGTATATGAGTATGTCATCAATAAAGACGACCACAAAATGATCCAAAATATTCAACATGAGCATTAGTCAATTCAAAAGATATGACTAGGAATTCATAATGCCCGTATCGAGTTCTGAAATGAGTCTTTGGAATGTCATCAGTTTTAATCTTTAACTGCTGATATTCGGAATGAAGATAGATGTTTTAAAAGAATTTAGCGCCTTGCAACTAGTCAAACAGGTCATCAATACGAGGCAATGGGTACCTATTTTTGATGGTGACATGATTCAACTCCCGATAATCTATAAAAAGTTGCATACTTCCATCTTTCTTCTTTACGAATAGAACATGAACACCCCAAGGAGACGTACTAGGATGGAAGACACCAATGTCTAATAATTCCTGCAGTTAGGTTTTTAACTCCTGAAGTTCAATAGGAGCCATTCCATATGGGGCTTTGGAAATGGGTTTTGTACCGGGTTCAAGGTCGATACAAAATTTGATTTCACGCTCTTGGGGTAGGTCAGGAAGTTCTTCAGGGAATAAGTCAGGAAATTTATTAACAATAGAAATGTCATTCAAATCTGACGTATTTTTGTTTAAATCCGTGACATGGGCTAAGAAAGGTTGACATCCTTTTTTCAATAAACGAATAGCTTTATGGCCTGATATGACAACGATTAACTTTAGTAGTTTGGTTGCTTGAATTTGTATAATATGTTGGTTAGGAATATGAAAGCTAACAGCTTTAAGAAAATAATCAATTTTAGCTTGATGAGTAGTTAACCAATCAATCCCTAAAATCACATCAAATGCAAGTATTTCCAAAGAGATAAGATCGATAGGTAATGTACAGTTTATGATTTGAATCAAACAAGATTTATAAACAATGGGTGTAATGAAGGTCTCTCCTAACGGAGTTTCAACAGATAAGTCAAAGTCTAATTTCTCTAGAGTTAAATTTAAACGTTGGGCGTAAATAGAAGAAATAAAAGAATGGGTAGAACCGGTATCAAATAAGGTATAGACTTCACAAGAGTTTATGATTAGCTTACCCATGATAACTTTGTTCGGGTTCCTCACTTTTTGGGAGGTCACAAAAAATGCTCTCCCTTGAACTACCGACTTAGATTTGTCTGGGACGGCCTTTAGTGTTTCCATCCCAGTTGGACTTCACTTTACCGCATGACAAAATCGGGCTAGGTGATCTTCTCTTCCGCAATTATAACATGCTTTGGACTGCATCATGCAGTTTGGACTAATGTGTCCCTCCCATCTTCATTTGAAGCATACAATCGATGGTCGTTCTCCTTCCTTGAAAACAGGTGCTGGTGCTACTGTCTTTCCTGTTAGGTTTGTAATATTCATAACGCAATCAAATTGCATAAAAAGTGCGGAAGCGTGTAAAATCAGAGTTTAAAAAAATTTACAAACCATATACCCGGATCACCCTTTATGCATAATTATTAATTAAACGAAAAGATAAAGAATAAATCATACCCTTGAAGATCGAGCTTCCTCAGGTACAAGTTCACCTCCAAATCCTTTCGCGTTCAATCTTGAATCCACCGGGTTTGGTTCCTTCCTTTGATCAACGTTAGCCACCCAAATGTTTGGCCTCTAGAGGTGATCCACCAAGGAAGAATAAAATTCAAGAAGATGGGTGTTATGGCTAACCCTAGTTTTCTATCTCTATAGAAAAGGCATACTCCCAACAACTTGGAATTATTACGTACTTTGTTAAAGTCAACAACCCATACCACCCATAATAAGACTCCTCTTATTTATAGATATGGGCAACCCATCTTAACAATTAAGGAATTGGGTTTTATTTAATTAATTAAATTCTTTTAATTAATTAATCTCCCTAATCTTATTAGGGATAATTAATTAAACTCCTTTAACTAATTTTCCTTCCTAATCCAATTAGGAATAAATGAGAGTACTTATATTAAATTAATTCCTAAACTCTTTTAGAAATTAAAATAATAATAATTGTAATAATATTAATAGGACTCCTCTTATTAATTTATATTTAATATTTCTAAAATATTAAATAATAATATTAAGTTATTTAATTTATTCTATCACCATAGATTAAATTAAATATACTTATATATATTATTACGATTATGCCATTAACTTCTTAAATAATTATTCTTCCTTTTATGGTGTGACCCCTTTTAGGTTCTCCATATTAAACCTAGGTTGTGAATAAATCAATTAGAACAATTCTAATCTTATTTAAATAAATAAATTAAACAATTAATTTATTTAAATAAATAATATTTATTCTACAATAGGAATAAGCCTCCTAGCGATCAACGACTTTCCGGATAATATAGATTTCAACATTAATCATAAAAGAACCTTTGAGTAAATAGTTACCAGACAATTCAATCCTTCCACCATACAATGTCCCAATTAAATATAAGACATGGAATTATCGTCAAGTCTTATTTTATTTAATTATATGTATTTCGACTCTTAAATGCACAACTCAAATAATGCAAATTAGAAACTCCTTTCTAATTTCATTTCGCCGCCAAGGACTATTGGGTTGTCATTTATCGAATCACATAGGACATTTCTCTTCTTTATTAGAAGTGGTAGATTCTTTATTGATCATACATTATTTCCATGTACAACTTATTATACCCAAGCATACCCTTTGATATACCCTAAGGGTCTTAAGGAATAAGTCAAAGTATAACTCATCATACACAAGATACTATGATGATCTCAAGTCCAAGGATCACTTGACTACTATCACTACACTGAGAATTCCTATTGATGAACAAATAAAACTCCATTAGGTATTCCTTAGCGAGCCAACGCTCAATGAACTTATTCTCTAATAAGCACCTACATACTTGCTTTAGTGTCTCCACACAAATGATCATGAGATCAATCATCCTCATCCAATGAGCAAACAGCAACGTATGTACCAATCTATCCGGATTCACTAATCCCCAATTTAGTAATCCAATGATTGGGAACTATTTTAGTTTTAAGCTTTCTAAGAATTTAGATCTCATTAGAATGATCATCATCATTATTCTAAAAGCATTGCTTAAAACTATGGGTTTATCACATATTATAAAACAAAGATCATGTAGATAATTAAAAGCCTTTAATAAATTAATACTTTTATTAATAAATGAATAAGATTGTTACAAAGTATATGCTTTATCATCAAACATGATTGGCTTGTGTGCATACTACTTTCAATCTCCCACTTGCACTAAAGCCAATCGTCATGGTATCTTATACTCTTCTTCTCTAAGTGACGATTATCCTGCTGTTGGATAAGCTTTAGTTAATGGATATGTAATGTTGTTCTTGAGAGTCCACTATCTCTATAGTAATTTCCCATCTTTCAATGATTCTAATAATCAAATGAAAGTGCCACAACACATGTTTAGATCCAAGATGAGACTTAGGAACTATTCCTAGTTCTGTAATGAACTTTTAATCCAAACAATCAACTTGCAGACTTCATTTATAGCTATATACTTTGTCTTTATCACTAAACCAAAGAATCGTTTTTCGTTTGGAACCTTTCAATTCATCGCACCACCGCCCAAGATAACGCTTTACCTTAAAGTGGATTTTTCATCATCTTAGTGCGTCTCGAAAAACTTGAGTCTGTTAAGCCCTCTAGTTTTAATTTAGACCCACCATAAATATGATCACATCCTTAGTGCTTGGGTTAAGCACTTTAAGATGTTTTTCACGACTCACAAAGTGAACTTCTCCGAGAATATGACGACCGATCAACATCGTCTCCGTACATTTCATTGCATGCATGATTGTCACTCATGCGACCTCTCTCTTTCGTGAGTCTGTGGGGACTATTAGAGAGATACACTCCATAGCTCATCGACGTACGAGACATCTCTTGAGTTTGCCATGCTAAACGACTTTAGCATCAAATGAATATACGTTCCTTGGGTTAAGTCGAGCATCCTCTTGTATCTATCTATATAGATATTATCCCCAATTAAGATACTATTCCCAAACCATTCATGGAGGAATGTTTAGACAACTTTATCTTTACTGATTGTAGCATTGGTATGTAATTCCTCATCCGTAGTATATCAACATATAATACTAGAAATTTTCACGACGCCCCATCGACCCTTTTGTACACTAGAAGTCTTACCTCATCGAATGTAACTCTAGATCATCATCTTCTATGATGTGTACCTCATCATCATCATCCATGATGAATCCATACCTCCTAGGTATCTTTGGTACTATTCCGCATTTATGATTCGATTTGTGGTACAATAGGTCATCTCTGAGTTCCTCTTATTTGACTTATAGTGTTTTGTGGATCTTGAACTCTTCAAGATCTATAATCCTCCACTAGCCCTTCAATGATAAACGATTTATCTTGAAGGCAAAGCGTGTTTCATAACAAACACATTTTGCTAAGTAGAATTATAGAACATATACCCTAAACTTACTTTTAGGATGTCCCACAAATCAGTACATGTCAAATTTTGTCCCAAGCTTATCCTTGAAACCTTTTCACATAAGTTGGACAACCCCTTATCTTAACATACTTAAGATTAGGAATCCTCCCTGTCCATAACTTTTATGGAGTCTTGGGGCCGGATTTTGAGGTTACCATTTTCGTAGATATGCAGCCCTTTTTAGGACATTATCCTGTAAGGATATTGGAATGTTTCAGTAAAATCATTATGGACCGTACCATGTCCAACAAGGTATGATTTTTCCTTTCGGATACATCAATCAATTATTGCAGTATCGTGATGTGTCCATTATGAGAAAACCATTTGAGATGATCCAAAACTTATTGCACAAGTATTTATTCCTTGATCTAATCAAAGAATCTTAATACATTGCCAATTTGTTTCACTTCTGAATTCTTTGAACCTTTCAAATAATTCACACTTGTATTTCAACAAATACATACATTCAACTCTTTGAATGATCATCTCCTTTTCTTATACTAGTTTGTTCAATTTGCAAAAATATTTTTCACGTAAGTCAAGTATACAAAATCCATTAAGTAATATTCGATTCTATACAAAACATTATTATTATAAATAAAACAACAATTGTTCTTAATTATAATACCAAAAATTTTATTGTCCAACAATAAAATGGATATAATATTTTAACAAGGCTGGAATACAATAACAACTTATTGACTTAATAGATTTTCCGTAGGCATTGCTAAACTATAAGTTTCTATGGCTAATATGGCAACCTTTGCTACATTTCCCATACATAGGATTACTTATATTTGTTTAGCTTTCTACTGCTTGGTCCCTTCATAAATCTATATTTATGATAACCAAAGTCGGTATCCAATACCCAAGTAGAACCTTGACTTAAAGAAAAATTTATTTAAATCATGAACAAAATTGTATTGTAGAACCAAACTTCACTAAGCTTCTTTGGTTAGCCTCTGCAAGATGCTTCATGCATTTCTTTCCATTGTCTGAAGCTTATAGCGATTGGAAGCAAACTCCTTTGCTATCCGTGACGCTTTTGTTCTTATTATCCTTTGTTTATGCCTTTCTATTTACCTTCTTTGAATCGTTTCTTCTTTTCGGAAGATCCTTTGGCCCCTACCAAGAAGACTTGATCTTTCTTGGTTGGAAAGTGACTCTCAACATTTTTCAACATGTTAAGCAAATCGTGAAAGTCGATATCTAGCTTGTTTATATGAAAAATTCACAACAATTGTGAAAGGAGTCCGGGAGTGAGTGCAAGATCAAATCTTGGCTCAACTCTCCATCCATGGCAAAACCCGTTGTCCTAATTGATCAATCAAATTGATAATGTTAAGGACTTTTGTCTGTACTGTAGTGTCATTGGCCATTCTAGATCGGAAGAGCTCCTTAGATATCTGATATCTATCAGTCCTACTTTCCTCACCATCAACTACTTGATGTGCAGGAATATAGTAGGAGTATCCATAGTTTTAGGCTGACGCTGAAGCTTGTTACTCATGGATACGAGCATGATGCATTGAGCCAACTGTGCATCATCTTGCCACTTTCTAAAAGTAGTAATCTCTTCCTCAGAGGCATTGTCTGCAACCATTGCAGGGATAGGCGTATTAAGGACATAAGATAGCTTTTCAGCTATGAGAACTATTCTCAAATTCCTTAACCAATCCGTTTAATTCGGTCTGATTAATTTAGCATCTAATATGCTTCGCAGTGATAGTAATTTATAGACATTGTAAAATTCTGTAAATGAATTTGTAATTAACAACATTTTAACATACATTCTTTTATTAATTACCAAAATAATTTAGGTCTTGTTTTAATTTGGTATCTCCCACTATTTTCTTCAAACTATATTACCTCACTTATATAGTTCTAGCAAAATCTAATTAAAGATTTGCTAGTGAGAATAAGGATCCCATTTCAAATGTATATAGCCTTGTGGTGACACAACAAACTATATATAAATAAATAGGTAGACAACTTTTGTCAATTACATCAACTATGCAACTCCTTGTATTTTGCCTCTTAGATTATTTTGATCAAGTGGTGGCACATCCGAATCAAAATTATCCAAGTTAAGTCCGACCTAGCACTCCATATATTCAAAAAAGAAAAATATCATCCTTGTGGTGACACAACAAAATAATATTGTTCAATTTTCTTTATAAGCATCAAATGTGATAAATTAACATCTTAAATACTTAATACTTGCCTTGTGGTGACACAACAAACTCATATTAAATATTTAATACTCTATTAATTTTATCATGCTAGAAAGGCTTAACGTCGATATTCCAAATATCTTTGAACGCTTAGGACTTAATATAAAATTATGAGGGTTTGTTATTAATTTGTCTCATCTTGTTTTGCATTTATTATATATATATATAAAATATGCTATTATATTAATTAACATGCGAAGCATGTTTGCATAATATATAATATATATAATATAAGCATGCACATATAGAATACTATATTCTACCCGGATTGATTATGGACTTTTATTCTAGTTTGGTTCACTAGAGCCACCAAGTGAACCAAAAGGTCAAACCCTAGGGGTGCAAGAAATAATATTTAAATATAACTATTACATTTAAACCCGGGCTCTATTACAAACGGGTCTTCAAGCGCTTCTTGTCCTTGATCTCCAATTTTTTAAAATTAATTCTAACTATTCCTATTACAAAACTATTTAAAATAAATAGAAACCTTGATCAAAGTGATCGAGGGAAGTACATAGGAGGAGATAGAATTTACATTAAGAAAAATTAGAGAAGACGAGGTATGCAATTCCCATTTAATAAAACCCATACATTCATGCATCCAACTAAAATAAAATCCAATCACATTGGTCAATAGTCCATAATCAATCCCATTTATTATCATACACATCACCATACGCATCAATAAATAACATTCATCTCATGAATAATAAACATTTAATATATATATTGATATCATTTAATGGGCAAATTTAGTTAGTATAAAATCTAATTTTGAATTAAAATAAACTCCTTTATTTAAATCCAAATTTAAATCAAAATAAAACTATTTTATTTTAATTTATCCTATTTTGAATAAAATAAACTATTTTATTTTAATCAAAATCTTTAATCAAAATAAACTCTTTTATTTTAATTAATTATGGAATCCAATTCCATATATATAAAAATCTTTAATTAAAATAAACTCTTTTATTTTAATTAATTATGGAATCCAATTCCATGTAAAAAAAAATATTAAAGGAAACACGATATTCTTTCCTATTCACAAATAAACTCCTTTATTTTGAATAATATGAAATCTTATTCCATATTTAAATAAACTCTTTATTTAAGGAAATTAGGATTCTCTTTCCTATTCACAAATAAACTCTTTTATTTTGAATAATATGAAATCTTATTTCATATCTAAACAAACTCCTTTATTTAAGGAAAGATGGATTTACTTCCTATTCACAAATAAACTCTTTTATTTTGAATAATATGAAATCTATTTCATATCTAAATAAACTCCTTTATTTAAGGAAAAATAAAATCCAATTTCAACTCCAATTAGTTATCATGGAATCCAATTCCAACTCTAATTAGTTAAGATGAAATTTAATTTTAAAATTAAAATAAATCTTTTATTTTAATATTAAAATAAACCTTTTATTTTAAAATTAAAATAAACCTTTTTATTTTAATTATAAAATTATTAAAATTAAAATAAAATTTTATATTTTAATATTAAAATAAACCTTTTATTTTAAAATTAAAATAAACTTTTATTTTAATTATATAATAATTAAGAATATATATATATATATATATATATTCGTATATATATATATATATATATATATATATAACTGCTTCTGTTATTTAAAATCCGTGACTACTCCTGTTACTTCAAAATCGTCCGTTCCCTTTAAAAAAAAAAACATGATCTGCAACCTTTTCTTAAAACCGTGAACCATCTTGCATTGAAATACTACTAATTGAAAACCGTGAACCACTTGCAAAAAAAAAATTGGCTTATCCTGCTGCTTCAAAAAAAATTGGTAATTCCTTTTGGTTTAATTAATCAAGTTCTTTGAGTTATTCAATGCATGTGAATTTACTTTTTTTTTTTTAATTGCTGCACTTCCGTGCATTCCTGGGCAAAAAAAAAAAATTTTTTTTTTTTTTTGTTTTTAAATTTTATACAACAAAATTATGCCCAATAAAATTGTTCTAAACACATATCAACATACATATCAAATCTGAACAATTAATAATTCGCATAAAGGTTTGGCTCGATACCACTTGGTTAGGGTTTGTAATATTCATAACGCAATCAAATTGCATAAAAAGTGCGTAAGCGTGTAAAATCAGAGTTTAAAAAATTTACAAACCATATACCCGGATCACCCTTTATGCATAATTATTAATTAAACGAAAAGATAAAGAATAAATCATACCCTTGAAGATCGAGCTTCCTCAGGTACAAGTTCACCTCCAAATCCTTTTCGCTCAATCTTGAATCCACCGGGTTTGGTTCCTTCCTTCGATCAACGTTAGCCACCCAAATGTTTGGCCTCTAGAGGTGATCCACCAAGGAAGAATAAAATTCAAGAAGATGGGTGTTATGGCTAACCCTAGTTTTCTATCTCTATAGAAAAGGCATACTCCCAACAACTTGGAATTATTACGTACTTTGTTAAAGTCAACAACCCATACCACCCATAATAAGACTCTCTTATTTATAGATGTGGGCAACCCATCTTAACAATTAAGGAATTGGGTTTTATTTAATTAATTAAATTCTTTTAATTAATTAATCTCCCTAATCTTATTAGGGATAATTAATTAAACTCCTTTAACTAATTTTCATTCCTAATCCAATTAGGAATAAATGAGAGTACTTATATTAAATTAATTCCTAAACTCTTTTAGAAATTAAAATAATAATAATTGTAATAATATTAATAAGACTCTCTTATTAATTTATATTTAATATTTCTAAAATATTAAATAATAATATTAAGTTATTTAATTTATTCTATCACCATAGATTAAATTAAATATACTTAACTATATATTATTACGATTATGCCATTAACTTCTTAAATAATTATTCTTCTTTTTTATGGTGTGACCCTTTAGGTTCTCTATATTAAAAGGTTGTGAATAAATCAATTAGAACAATTCTAATCTTATTTAAATAAATAAATTAAACAATTAATTTATTTAAATAAATAATATTTATTCTACAATAGGATAAGCCTCTCTAGCGATCAACGACTTTCCAGATAATATAGATTTCAACATTAATCATAAAAGAACCTTTGAGTAAATAGTTAAATGCATAATTCAATCCTTCCACCATACAATGTCCCAATTAAATATAAGACATGGAATTCATCACAAGTCTTATTTTATTTAATTATATGTATTTCGACTCTTAAATGCACAACTCAAATAATGCAAATTAGAAACTCCTTTCTAATTTCATTACGCCGCCGCCAAGGACTCTTTGGGTTGTCATTTATCGAATCACATAGGACATTTCTTCTTTATTAGAAGTGGTAGATTCTTTATTGATCATACATTATCTCCATGTACAACTTATTATACCCAAGCATACCCTTTGATATACCCTAAGGGTCTTAAGGAATAAGTCAAAGTATAACTCATCATACACAAGATACTATGATGATCTCAAGTCCAAGGATCACTTCAGACTACTATCACTACAGAATTCCTATCGATGACAAATAAAACTCCATTAGGTATTCCTTAGCGAGCCACGCTCAAATGAACTTATTCTCTAATAAGCACCTACATACTTGCTTTAGTGTTCCACACAAATGATCATGAGATCAATCATCCTCATCCAATGAGCAAGTTAACGTATGTACCAATCTATCCGGATTCACTAATCCCCAATTTAGTAATCCAATGATTGGGAACTATTTTAGTTTTAAGCTTTCTAAGAATTTAGATCTCATTAGAATGATCATCATCATTATTCTAAAAGCATTTCCTAAAACTATGGGTTTATCACATATTATAAACAGCATCATGTAGATAATTAAAAGCCTTTAATAAATTAATACTTTTTATTAATAAATGAATAAGATTGTTACAAAGTATATGCTTTATCATCAAACATGATTGGCTTGTGTGCATATTACTTTCATTTCCATCATTGTTGAACCTTCTCTTCTTGTAATTTCGACTTCTATTGTGTTGGCCATGATTACCACCGAAGTGGTTACCATTTTTGGCATGTTGATTTCCTCCACGTTTGTTGTCACCGCTTTGATGACTACTACTATAGGTATTATCATTTTGTCGGCTGCTCTCTCTTGGTTGGGTTGACTCATTATCGCGCTCCAATAACTGAGCCCTATTTACAACATCTGAATACAAGCAAAGTTTGTGAGAAATGAGGTATTGACGTATCTCATGTTTCAAACCTCTTAGAAACATCCGCGTCATACGTTCCTCATTATCTACCAAATGGGATGAAAACTGGGATAACTCCGTAAACTTAGCCTCATACTGCGACACGGTCATATTATTTTGCTCCAACTTGATGAACTCTACCTCCTTCATATGATGAATACTTTCGGGAAAGTACTTGTTGCTAAACAATTTTTGGAACTTCTCCCAAGACATCTTTAGTGCGGCAGGTTGAGTACGTTTTACAGATTCCCACCAGTAATCCATCTCTCCTTGCAACATGAAGGTGGCAAAGGGAACCTTTTCCTCCTCGGAGCATCCTAAGACATCAAATATCTTGGTGATCTATTTTATCCATGTCTCCACCTTAAGTGGTTCTGGCTTATCTCAAAAACTCTGGTGGTCCCAGCTCCTTGAACTGCTTAGCAGTGACCATCCAAGAGTTGCCAATGTTTCCACCTGTATTTTGAACACGAGTCTTTCTCGCCTGATGTTACATGAATTGCATAAAGCCTCTGAACATCCCATCATTCACCATCTGGTCGGTGTTGTTGTTTACCTAATGATTATTGCCTTCCTGATGCACATTTTCCTGGTTATTGATCGTTGGTGACTCAACTGTCTCATATGCTCCATTGCTTAACTCGACATTTTCAGATGCCATTTTCAAACACTGCCACAAAACAAGGGTAAATTGACATGCCACATATTATCCCTATACTCTAATCAACCAATTATATAACAAATAAACTTCGGTAGGTCATACTAGCGAAGGAATTACCCATCTCTCCCCTCCTAGTTTTAGTCTCACATCTCAGCCAGCGATCATATCCCTAAGCTTTGACACCAACTGTGACGCCCCCAAAATAGGTATACATCACCCAATCTGAGTCGCCAAATACATGGTAGAAAACTTAATTACAAACTTCATTTATATAATACGACAAAACGTAACTTAGAGTTTTAACATGAATATTGTCTTCTAGACAATATCCAAACTCAAATGGAGTCCTCATTACAATTATTATCACACTATTTTATAGAATAGTGAGGACTACTATAGCGATCATCTTGGACCATCACTCCATTCCCCGACTAGTCCCGGCTACGTTCTCAGTTCCTGAAGAGATCAATGAAAGCAAAAGGGTGAGCTCAACTAGCCCAGTAAGAAATATTATGACTAAGATACTGCAGAATAAATTAGCGTTAGCCTTCAATAGGTTAAACTGATAGAATAATAAACAACAAGTTTAATTGCAGCGGAACAAGCAATCCATTTGAAGAGGCTAGTAGAGTATAATATCTACTATCTTCTACGATTTAAAAGTTTAACATCAATCTTATCGCTGAGACTCAACTCAATAAATAATCCACATCATTGAATTATCCATGCACCACAGGCCAAGGATATTCATTAGTATCACGTCCACGAATTATCCATGCACTACGGGCTAAGGATATTCGTTTTATCACCAATGGTCATGATCATGCCAACAACTGTCCATCAATGCACTACGAGCCAGTGAGGACTTTTCCCACATCGTTTGTAACATTACAGGTCATGATTATACCAAATATTCCCTGGTCATAATAATACCAATCAACAGTCCGTCTATGCACTACGAGCCGAAGATGAGTTTCATCACAATATAAGCATGAGGATGATGACAATGATATAAGAATTCAATTAAATGAGAGCAAGGATAAATTTTAAAGATTTATAATTTAATTTATCCAGAATTCAATAATGTCCAAATTGTCAACATGATACTTCTTTGTGGAGTAAAATTCAAGAATAATATTGTATCAAAAATAGATTGGACCAAAAGAAATCAATTTTTTGTCATGAATAGTACCCCGTGTGAATAGTACCCGAGTGAATAGTATCCCATGAATAGTACTTTGTGAATAGTGTCGTACGTATGAATAGTATCATATAAATGAATAGTACCCATAAATAGTACTCCGGTATGAAAGCTTAAAATTTAACAAGAATGTTCAGAAAAATATCCTTGTGAAACAATACTAGATGAAGCACAAATGTCAAAGATATTCTACTAATTTCATGGAGTGTAGAAGAAATACTTTACCAAAATGAGTGTATAAATAGGAATACGAAACAAAATAATATTACTTACATACTACAGAGTATGGAATAAAATATTATTTCATACGAATATTGACCAAAAATAATATCCCTTACGTTAGTAGAAACTGGATACTGCAATAGTGAAGTAGCAGAATACTCTTCTTCTTCCTCTCTATAGTTTCTCTCTCTATAGTTGCTCTTGTGAGTCTTAGTGAATTAGTGAGAATGAAAAAAGAAATGAGCCTCTATTTATAGGAAAACATAGTTTCGATAATTGCATGTTTAGGGGCTCAAATTATTACAATTTAGTACCTTCATCTTTGCCTCCATTTTTAATTTAGTCCTTTAAGTATTATCAATCTTGCACAATCTCCCCTAATCGTATATGCATATGGACCAATAGTTCCATGAATGTGAATAAATAGTTATTTACATGTGAACTAATAGCAATTAATTGCTCATTTATCCGATTAATTACCTGTTTGGTCAATAATAACAAAACCAGCAAATCACAGAATTACCTCCTTTGAGGGTAATTGGGTCACGGAAGAATTAAAGAAAACTAAATGAACAAACATCTTTAATCAACACGAAATTATTCATCATTAATATTATAACTCATAATATTAACAACCAGATCATTCCCAAGAAAAAAAAGGCTTTCTGATAAGGATTTCTCCATATTGGCGCGTAATTAGGTGATCAAACCCCTTTCCTCGACAGAACTTTCTAGAGATCGTCAATATTGCAAATAATAATATGAATAATGTTGTCTTCTCAATTATTGATTTAATAATATAAAATATTGTGCAGATAAAACTGTGACAATAATTGAATCAATAATATAAGAGATACTATGCAGCAATTAATATGGTAATAATTGAATAAAACTGAGTGACTTCTCACGTAAGCATCAATAATCAAAGATACTATATAATATGTGTGCTACTATGCAACCACGCGTACTACTGTACTTTTACCGCAGGGTATTTCAACAGTTTAACGGTAAAACTTTCGCCGTTATTTTTATAAAAAGATATTTCTATCATTTTCTAACTCCGACAATACTTCCGTTATGGGGTCCACCAATGATTGTGCCATCATAAGAATATTCCCTGTTTAAATGAATATTCCCGACCAATCAAATATTTTATAACAACTTTTTTACTTTACAAAATTTATAAATATTACCCACAACTATAATATTATATCAAATCCACACCATAATATTCAAAAATATATTTTGAGAAAAATTAATCTTTATACATTAAAGTTGGGGTCTTACATTACTTATAACCTTGGACATAGTTCGTAGTCTTGTGACCTTCAGATAAATTTCGTATTTTGATTTCAGTTCTTGATTATCATTGATAGAGTATTATTCAATTCTATTGAGCCTATTCATTGGTGGTTATTATGATGTTGTTATTCATTGTTATTTCAAGTGAGCATTTGTTTTGCTCACTCTTGCATATATATAATTATTACAGCTAAGGTTGAGAAGGTCAATGAACCTACCACTAGCAAAGGGAAAGGAAAAATGAACAAGTATTGAAGACTTGTAATTTATTGACTTTCATAATGACAAACTTTATTTTAAATATTGTGGTGTAACTATTTTAATTTTCCGCACTTGATGTATGTTTTTAAAGGTTAGATAACCTGGCAGATTTACTGATTAAGTTATGTAACCCTTTAATGGGAAGATTTATTATTTAAATTTTATTATATTTAGGTAGATAGATATGAATGAATGGAAAGTGAACACCAAGTCTTGTGGGAATGAAGTACCCAGATTTGGGGGTACCACAAGTTGGTATCAAAGCCTTAGGTTATGAACCTTAGGTGGGGAAAAAGCCTTAGAAAGTAACCTTATATAAGATTGAAAAGATAGTGGTAATAAACTCTTATTGAGTTTTAAGAAAGAAATAATAAAACACTTTATGTGCTTATGTGGTTGCAACCTATGTGCTCGTGAGTGTCGAATAAGGACGATTAGTAATTAAAAACATAAAATTTTGTTATCAGGATGGCTAATGTGGGAGGATCCAGTCAGGCTAGGGAGGAGGGACCTCAGATGATTAGAGAGGAGGAGCCTCGAGATATTCAGGTGGTTTGGGAGTAACTGCTGCCAAGGGAGTCATCTCCGTTAGTCACAGTGGTTGAATAGGAGGATATACCTGATAAGGAGGATGTGGTAGAGACGGATGAGGAAGACCCCGTTGAGTTACCACAGTTGGATAAGGATGAGGATGAGGAGGAGGAAGAGTTTCCACCAAAATCTATCGCAGCTCATATGTACAATGAAGTATACAACCACAATATTGAGCTTCAGGATAGAGTCGAGGAGTTGGAAGAGATAGTAGCTGAACGTCAGACTTTAATAGCGTAGAAGGACGATGAGATCCAGGATCTTGATGAGCATCTGAGTAACGTGGAATGGAAGATGATTCATACTAAGGGGGAGAATGAGCAGCTGACAGAGGAGATCGCGGAGCTGAAGAACAAATTGAAAGAAGAATCCACCAAGAGAGCAAGAATTGAAGATGCGTACGAGAAAGCCTCTTAGCATGCAGAAGTAGAAGAGGGGGAAGTGCAGGCATAGAAGACCAAAATGGAGGAGATGAATGGCATTTTCATTACTGTGATAACCTGAGCTCAAGACCGAGTCATGTATTATCTGATTCAGTTCGAGACGCTGCCACGGTACATATTAGATCGCAGAACAATGTTCCGTATTATGGAAGAAGAGCGTCGTAAGGCTATGCAACATTTTAGTAGGTCGTCGTAAAAAATGTAATTATTATGTTATTAACTAATAAATAAGATGTAAATCCCAGGTATTATAAAACCAATGGGATATGATGATGATGTTATCCTAAAACTTTTGTAGTTCAAGAAGGTGGTGTGGATAGTAGGGATGCTATCATTATTTTGTTTTAAAAGGTCATGAATGAATAAAAGTTAATATTTATTCAAGATATTATGTGTTATATGATGATCTTTTATGATGTGCAAGTTAAGTAGAAAATACTTAAAAAGATTGAGTAATAATCTAATGAGTATATTTTAACATAAAATGCCTCCAAGGCGTCAACCACGACAAAGAACCCCTGAGGGGTCTACTAATAACAATAATGTTGAGGCCAACCCAGTTAAGCAGTTAGTGACATTACTGATGGGAGCACTATAGAATCAGTCGCACAACTAAGCTACGACTTTTAAGGATTTTAAGGCGGTTGGACCACTAAAATTTTGTGGGTCCATGAATCCGGTTGAGGCACAGACCTGGGTCATGGAAATAGAGAAAGTTTTTGATATTGCTAGAGTGGGTGAGAATCAGAAGAATGCCTTTGCAACATTTATTTTGAAAGTAGAGGCTAGTTATTGGTGGCAAGCCAATAAAACTCGAGGAGGTCAGGGAGTGATGACTTGGAATAGGTTCAAAGAAATATTTTTCGAGACCTATTTCCCAAAGAGTTCAAAGAATCAGATGGAAGTGCAGTTTTTAGAGCTGAAGCAGGGCATAATGACAGTGTCAGAGTATGTAGTAAAGTTTAACGAGTTGGCAAGGTTTGCGCCATAATAAGTTAACACAGATGAGTGCAAGGCGAGGAGATTTGAATAGGGACTGAAGCCCTGGTTGTACAGTAGAGTCTCCATGTTTCAATTGAAGACGTTTGCAGCGGTGCTCGAGAAGGAAATTATTGTTTAAGGTGGAGGCGAGGCTGTGATGAAGTATAATCAAGAACAAAGGAAGAAGAAGAGTGAGAGTCAGGTTAAGAATGGTGGTAGTAGTGGTGGAAATAATAATAATAACATGAAGAAAAAATGGAATGCAAGTGTGGGTGCTGGAAGCCAACAAAATAGACAACAAAAAAAGAAGTTTGAAGCATGTGCTACATGCGGAAAGAATCACATTGGCGTGTGTTTAAGGGGTAAACGAGTATGCTTCAACTGTGACCAGGAGGGTCACATTGCCCCAAATTACCATTAACCAAAGAAGAATGCTTGCTACACATGCAGGTCAAAGGATCATTTTGCTCGCGAGTGCCCTAAGAAGAAAGCTGGAGAGGCAACAGGAAGCAAGGGAGGTAGTAGTGGAGGTACATTAGCTATTGCTGGACCAACCTCATCAAACAGACCCACAGCCAGAACCTTCAACATAACGGTACAGGACGCGGTGCAATCAAAAGATGTTGTGTCAGTTGTTATCCCAATCAATGATATAAAAGCATATGTATTATTTGATCCGGGTGCTACTTGCTCATTTTTATCTGATGAATTTGCTAAGAGGTTAGGATTTCCTAGTGAAGAGTTGGATTTCCCTTTAAACATAGAAATTGCGAATAGGGAGGTGATTCTTATTAAGTTCATATACAAGAATTATAGGGTGAATATTAAGGGAAATGTTATAACACTAGATTTAATCCCGATAAAACTTGGAGAGTTTGATGTTATATTGGGAATGGATTGGCTATTCAATTATGGAGCGATAATTGATTTCCAAAAGAAATGTGTAAACCTTGTGACTCCGTCAAAGGTAGTTTTTTATGGTAGCAAGTCGCCTAGACAAGCGAGATGTCTGACGATTATGTAGGCCAAGAAAATAATAAGTCAAGGTTGTGTAGGATACTTAGCTTACATAGTCGATACTCATAGAAAGGGTGTGAAACTAGAGGATATAACAGTGGTTAGGGATTTTGTGGACGTGTTTCCGGAAGATTTGTCAGGACTTCTTCCTAACAGAGAAGTTGAATTCGTTATCAACTTAGTTCTAGGAACTGCTCCGATATCCAAGGCCCTGTACATGATGGCTCTGATAGAGATGAAGGAACTGATGGTACAATTGCAAGAACTGCTAGACAAGAAATACATTTAGCCTAGTGTATCACCGTGGGGGGCGCCAGTATCATTCATGAAAAAGAAGGATAGGTCAATGCGTCTTTGCATTGATTATAGGGAATTAAACAAAGTCACTATTAAGAATAAATATATGTTACCAAGAATAGATGACTTGTTTAATCAATTGAAGGGTGCTAGATAATTCTTGAAAATAGATTTGAGAAGTGGATATCATCAATTTAAATTAAGGAAGGAGGATGTACATAAGATGGCATTCAGAACTCGGTATGGACATTACGAGTTTCCGGTAATGTCTTTTGGTTTGACTAATGCCCCTGTAGCATTCATGGAATTGATGAACAAGTTGTTTAAACTATTTTTAGATAGGTTTATGGTGGTATTCATTGATTATATTTTGGTGTACTCCAAGTCTCAAGAGGAATATATGGAACCTTTACGTTTGACGGTGGAGACGCTAAGAAAAGTAAAGTTGTACACGAATTTCTCTACGTTTGAATTTTAGCTAGAACGTGTACCATTTCTTGTGCATGTGATTAACAAAGATGGGATTTTAGTGGATCCATCAAAAGTCATAGCTGTAATAAAATAGGAACAACCAAAGACACCATCAAAGGTGAGGAGTTTCTTGGGACTGGCAGGCTACTATAGACGATTCATATAGAACTTTTCTAATATTGCCACTCCGTTGACAAATTTGACAAGGAAATCTGTAAAATTTGTTTGGACAGAAAAGTCTGAAGAGAGTTTTCGAGATTTGAAAAGGAGGCTTAGCATGTCACCTGTGTTGTCATTACCGGATAATATGGGAAATTTTGTGGTGTATATCGATGCATCACATAAAAAACTAGGTTGTGTCCTTATGTAAAATGACAAAGTCATTGTGTATACATCAAGGCAACGGAAGGACTATGAGAAAGGATACCCACTCATGGTTTAGAGTTGGCTGCGGTGGTTTTTACTCTAAAGATATGGAGACACTATCTCTATGGGGAGAAATGTGAGATATACATAGACCATAAGAGTCTGAAGTATATTTTCACACAGAAGGACCTGAACATGCGTCAAAGGAAATGGTTAAATTGATAAAAGATTTTGATTGTGAGATCTTTTATCATCCGGGTAAAGCCAATGTGGTTGTCGATGCTTTGAGTAGAAAGGGTCGGGAAAAGTTAATGTTGTTAACCAACCAGGAGGAGCTCATTTCAACAATGGCAGAATTAGAGGTGGAAATAAAATTTCCAAAAGAATCTAATAAAAGATTGTTCCAGATGGAAGATAGTCAAACTTTTGTGGACAAGGTAAAGAATGCTCAACTACAAGATGAAGAATATGAGAAAATTAAGGAAAAAGTGGTTGAGGGTAATGAGGTGAAGTACAAGATTGATATAGAGGGATTGCTAAGATTCGAGGGAAGAATTTGGGTTCCAATAGTACCGGATATTAAAGATAAAATCTTAACTGAAGCTCATAACTTAAGATATTCCATTCATCTGGGAAGTACAAAGATGTATCAAGATTTATGACAACATTTTTGGTGGCCAAATATGAAAAGAGATGTTGCAGAATGTGTTGCAAAATGCTTGACATGGCAAAGAGTAAAGGCCGAGCATCAAAGACCAAGCGGATTAATTTAGTCGTTAGAATTACCAGAATAGAAGTGGAAGCATATCACAATAGATTTTGTGGTAGGTCTTCCAACTACTCAGAAAGGATAGGATGCGATTTGGGTGATAGTGGACAGGCTGACAAAATTAGCACACTTTTTGCCAATAAAGATTAGATTCAATCTTGATCAGTTGGCAAAGTTGTACGTTAAAGAGATCATTTCGAGACATGGAGGGCCAGTCTCAATTGTGTCAGATAGAGATTTGAGATTCACGTAAAATTTATGGAAGAGATTACAAGAATGCATTGGAACACAGTTGAGAATGAGTACAGCATACCATCCTCAAACTGACGGCCAAAGTAAAAGAACAATCCAGACGTTAGAAGATATGCTTAGAGCATGCATCATGGATTTCAAAGGGAGCTACGACGATCATCTACCATTGATAGAATTCGCCAACAACAATAGTTACCACGCGATCATTGGCATGCCGCCTTACGAAGCATTGTACGTCAGGAAGTGCAGAAGTCCACTTTGCTGGGATGAAGTCAATGAACGTCAACTATTAGGACCAGAACCGGTGCAGTAGACTATTGAGGTCGTCAAACTCATCAGGGCAAGACTGGTAAGTGCTCAAGATAAATAGAAGAAGTATGTTAATTAACACAGATAGGGTCGCAAATTTGACGTAGGAAATTTTATTTTCTTAAAATTTTCTCCTTGGAAGGGAAAGTTTCATTTTGGTAAGAAAGGAAAGATAAGCCCAAGGTTTATTGGACCCTTTGAGGTGCTACGAAGAGTAGGTGAAGTGGCTTACGAGGTAGCTCTACCTTTAGAATTAGAACATGTTCACAACATTTTTCATGTGTCGGTGCTGCGACCATATAGACTCGATTACAGTTTGATAAGGACTTGTCTTATGAGGAAGTTCTTATCCAGATAATTGACAGGAAAGAACAAGTGCTCAGGAATAAAGTGATACCTTTCGTGAAGGTGATATGAAGGAACCAACATTGTGATGCCCCCAAAATAGGTATACATCACCCATTCTGAGTCACCAAATGCATGGTACAGAAAACAACTACAACTTCAATATTACAATTGTCTTGCAAAATACGACAACACATATACTGTGAGTTTAAATACAAATATTATCTTCTAGACAATATCCACACTCAAATAAGTCCTGTGACGGCCCCAAATCCGGGTCCCAAATCACCACGGATCTGGTACAATCATTCTTTAACTATTACAGAAGATATAAACATAAATTGTTTATACATTAAACATTACACACTATTCCCCAAGGTCGAGTAACCTTCACTTAATACACAATTCATAAACTATCTAACATGAAACATTATTATCATACATAAATGTTACAAATTTAGCTGCACATAAACTCTAATGCTGGACTTGTCTTTATCTTGTCCTGTATCTGATTAATTCGTCTTATTCTGCAATGTTTATTATGATATAGCAAGGGTGAGCATGAAGGTTGCCCAGTAAGTTTAAATTTATTTACGGATATATCATGATCGAATGAATTTGAATAACAAGCTAGCTATAATTCATCAATATAGTTGTGAATTAGCACGCACAAACTTTTGACTGAACAAGTATTGAACATGAACAAATATATCTGGACCGAATGGTAATAAGGGTGATCAGCCTTTCATACCTGACTTATACATGCAATATGTATAGGGTATAATTCTATAATTCTTAAACATGGCAATCAGCAATGATTAACCATAAGCATATCTGAATGAAACAACTCTAAGTAGAGTTAAGAAAAACTTGCTTGTTCGGTAGATTACGGTTACGCAATTTATTAAGCTTTGTGTGAAGACCTAATATATAAATAATATCTATATACAAATTAGAATAATATCATCACAATATATAATACTATTATATATATATATATATACATAGAATAACCTAAACACATAACACATTACCCTATCAGTCTATAACACACATAAGACTCGGTATCAAATCAAACTATTGTAAATCTAAGTTGAACAAATTACACAATTTAACATCCCAATCTGGCCTAATTCGGACAATTCACGAGTTTAAGTTCGATTAAACTCTGCCTTAACACTTAACAATTATATTAGATAATCATATTATTAATCAAAATAATTTTTCAAGTCTCATAATAATTTTCAAATAATTATTATCATTTATCTTGATTTTTAATCATTAAAATCGTATTTATATGATTTAAATACCACAATATTCTAAAATTATTAATATTTATTTAATAATAAATACTAATGAAATATATGTATAATAATATTATAACATATTTATAATATTTCAAAGTATTTTTAATACTTTATTATTTCCTTTAAATGTTTTTAAAGTAATTAAAAACATTATTCAATAATTGTTATTAATATAAATACCACATTATTCTCTTTATAATTAATATTTATTTAATATGAAATATTAATGAAAATCATAACATAATATTATAATATATTTATATTATATTAAAGTATTTTAATACCTTAAAATCATATTTATAATTAGTTATCTCGATAATTTCTTTTAATATTAAAACATTAATATTTTCATGACAAAATATCAAAAGTTATATTTTATAAATTAAAATATTTTTATAACACTTAAATCATTTTTATATGATTTTTAAAGTATTAATTTAATTTTACATAATTTATTTAATATATTTATTAAATAAATTAATCATCATTAATATTAATTTATTAATGAATTTTATCATTAAAATATCAAAAGTTATTAAAATAACTTAAAATATTTTCTTATACCATAATATAATTTTTCATGATTTTTAAAGTATTAAAATCATTTTAAAATAATTTATTTAATATTATAATTAAATAAATTAAATACCCTTTATATTCTAAAAATATTAAATATTTATGAAATATATTCTAAATAATTAAAAACTAATTTTCAGGCTTTAAAATAAATTTTAGGAATTTAATATTAATTTTTAATAATTAAAAACAATTTTTCTCTATTTATTAAATAAAATAATAATTTTTAGTAATTATTTGTCGCTAAAGGGCCCTATAGCGACAGAACTATCGCTATAGGTGTTCTTGAGTGTTCTTGAGCATTTTCCAGAATTATTGTCAGTGAGCAAGTTTGACCATTGATAAATCTTTGATCAATAGGTTTCTGGACTTGTAATTTGATTAGAATTGTAATACTAATGTAGTACTACAATCAACAACTTGTTTCCTAGTAATCCTATCACACCACAAAAAGTAATTGGCCTTCGAAATCCTTGTCAGGCATGTTCTTCATTTTATGGGTTTCCCAGAAATGAAGAACAACCAATGTATCAAGTTTGCAAGCCTTGAATCTAGCGTTCTATAATTTGTTAGTGTAATAATAAGGTTCAATCGTGTAGTAGTCATGCCAGGGTATGATAATATATTACCAATCTAGTCTAACAACAACATATATAAGAAATCATGGCTGGTCAAAGTACCTGTCAAGTACGGGTTCATGAACAATCTGGGTTTTCTAGATTGTTCTTCAGGCAGATCGATCAACTTAGTTTGACCATGATTATCTACTATTATGTTAAGGATCTAGGTGATCAAAGGACTTGGATATATAGTCCTTATACCAATCTACAAGATCAAAACAAAAAAATGATCTAAAATGTAAAACACAAGCAAGATCAAAGCCTACAAATACACTGTCAGACAAGATCTGGGTTTCTGGGTTACCCAGAAACCCATTCCAGTGACCGATCAATGCATTTTAACTGCTCAAATCTCTTAACCTACTCATAATCTGGCCCTGCTTCGAGTTTCAGATCATAGTCCACATGTCATAGAACACATCTACAACTTAAAACACATTAAATAATTAACAAATAAATATCTAGAGGCCCTGACATTAGACTATCAGGCCTTATTTTTTCCACTTTTCCAGATTTTTATAAACATTAATTCGAGAATCGAAATGATATGGATCTAAGTTTTGGCAACCCAGATCATCAAATGACACCCTCTAACATAACTTTAAACAATAAACAACAACATTCAACATCAAATCAAAAGATTTCTAGGTTTAGAGTTTTTATACCTATTAGGCTTTGATTCTTGAACTGATCCTTGATGATCTGACCTTTGAGAGCTAACACATGATCCTAGCTTAAATTTTTACACATTCTCACTCTAAATTTCTGAAATTTTAGAGAGAGGAGGCTTTGGTATCTTTGCTAAGCAAAGTAGATCTTTCTTTCTCTCTCTAATCTATATATAATTTGGTTCCATGCAATGAATGTAGCTGATAAAATGGCTGAGAGCTGTGATTTAAGTCACATGGGGTAGTTAGGGTTGGTTACTAACTCCATTATATGGAAAGATTTACAAGCCACCAATTAAATAATGTGACAAAAGGGCATTCTAGTCTTTTTGCATACCATTTTAACGGCAAGATGGTCCTTTGATGCAACCCTTAGGGTTAAAACCTAAGGTTTCCATAATTCACTTTTCTAGGATTTTCAACTTAGGCTAAAAATTGAAAATTTAAGATTTCTATAAATGTAATTTAGGGTTTTCTAATTACATTAGGTTTGCTAATCACATTGAACTTAGACATTAAGTCTAAAATTTACAAATTAACAATAAGCTAGCTAAAATAGCGATTAGGGTTACTAATTTAGCAATTAAGATTTTAAATTTTGAAATTAGGGTTTTCTAACTAATTTGTTAGGCTTTACCTTAATTAAGACTGCAATTAATTACAATTAAGCATTTGAGTTCCCAATTTAGGGTTTTCAACTTCTGAGTTAAGGTTTCGAATTCCCGGAACTAAAATTAGGGTTTCAAAATCGGTTTCTAGGGTTTCTTATCCAATGCTAGGGTTTTCTAACTGAACATCGATATTCGACAATAATATTAGGGTTTGACACTGATAAAATTTATCTGGTCAACTCTTGACCCTTAGCCACATTCTGAACACATAAATGGCCATACTTACAGAACATAAACACATATATACTTAATCCTGAATAATTCACCAAAATCCTTCACAGAATTTTGAAATCCTCAAAATTCCTTCCCAAAAATATCACACGCATACACTTATTTTCTGTCTAGGTCTTTTCTTTTTCTGTCTAGGTCTTTTCTTTGACCTTAAATCCATCATTACAATTATTGGTACACTATTTCACAAAATAGTTAGGACTGCTAAAACAACTGACTTGAAACATCACTCCACACCTCGACTAGTTCCTGCTATATTCTCGCCTCCTGAGAAGAAAAATGGAACAAAAAAGAAAAAGGTTAGCTCAACCAGCCTAGTAAATAATATTATGACTAAGATAATGTAGAACAAATTATCGTTAGCCTTCAATAAATCAGATAAAATATAATGGACAACAAGTTTTAGATAAATATTTGTAGCGAAAATAACAATTCATTAGAAGAGTTAAGTAGAGAATGAAATCTACTATCATCTATGAATTTAAAAGTCCATCATCAATATTTTATCCCTGTAACATCAATCAATATATATACATCTTGAATCAAATATTTATCTTTGCACTACGGGCAAAAGATATTCACTTGTATCACCAGTTGGTCATGTTCATCTCAACACCTATCCATCTTTACACCACGACCAAAGATATTCATCAGGTAATCAATCATCTTTGCACTACAGGCCAAAGATATTCGGTTATATCATCATTTAGGACTGAGGATGATGAAAAATACCTTAAAGAAAATGAATCCAGTGAGATAAAAGGACAAAGATTAGGAATTCGTACTTCGGTTTATCCAAGTTCAAAAATACTCTATAATAATCAATTGTGGAGCAGAATTCAAAAATGAAGATCAAAACATAGATACAATCAAAGATAGTAACCATAATAGACAACTTGAACAAAGAAAAAGAAATTTTAATTTTTATGTGAATAGTGCCGTATTCGTGAATAGTGTCGTATACATGAATAGTGCCGTATACGTTAATAGTAACCACGACACAAAAAGGTAGAAATTTAACAAGAAAAATCTTACTTCATGAATAGTACCGTATTCGTGAATAGTGTAGTATATGTGAATAGTGTCGTATACGTGAATAGTAATCTCAACATAAAAAGGTAAAAATTTCACAATAAAATTCATACCAATATTTCAGTATAATGATATTAAAGAAATAACATCATTTACGAAGAAAATAACATCCCTTACCTCAAAAGAATAGTACTTCTGACTGAAATATCAGATATAACGCTGAAAGAAACTTTCACTGAATATCAACTCTCAAAGTATCTAAATACTCACAAAAATACGCTCGATATTATAGAGAGAGAAAACTTCATATTCTGGTGTGATTTTCAATTCTAACTAAGCACCCTATTTATAGGAAAATGCCAGAACGACAAAGCATACTAAAATTTAATAAAACAATATTTTATAAAATTTCTACGCACACCTTCTTTGCCCAATTTCAGCACACCACTAGTGGGGCCCACCAATTTCAGAAATTTCAACAACAACCAAAAGTGGGGCCCACCCATATTTTTAATAAAAATATTTACTTTTGAAACTTTAATAATTCAAAATAAATAGCCCTTTTATCAGAAAAATTCAAACCTCATGTCTATTCTGTAGGAAATTTAATTCTCTACAACTTTGTAGAAGAAAGTTTTTCCAAATTCCAAACAGAAAATGACCGAAATCCATATATGGACGATTTTTAATACCTATATCCTGACAAAATACTGATAAAACACACCCATTCTGATAAAATACTGATAAATTACCTCAGCAGTAATTCCTTCATTTATATCCACATAAAATAAATATTTTCTTATCATATAAATCAATAATTGATTATTCACAAATAATATTACAGAATCACAATTATGATAAGCAGGTTATTCCCAGGAAAGAAGGGGGCTTTTCGATAAGGATTTCTCCTTACTGCCATGCAATTAGGTGAACAAACTCCTTTCCTAGACAGAACATCCTTAGACAGTACCAATAATGCTATCTAATAATATTATTCAAATAATATGAATTATTGATCTGATAATGAAAAATACTGTGCAGTGACAATTATTGGATTAACAATAATATAAAATATCAACGTAGAGTATTGAATCAATAAAATAAAATATTGAACAGTAATTACTATAACATTTATTGAGTAGTGGCTTATTACGTAATAATTAATAATATAAAAATACTGTGCAATACCGTGTGCGACTGTGCAACCACGCGTATTACTATATTTTAACTACCAGGTATTCCAACAGTGTTAACGGTAACAACTATGCCGTTATTTATAAAAACTCAAACTTGTCGTTTTCTTCATTCGACTGTTTTCCGTTATGGGGCCCACAAATGGTTGCGCCGCCGTACGAGTATTCCCCGACAACAAGAATGTTCCACGACCAAATGAATATTCCCCGACAACAATGAATATTTTATAACCACTTGTTTATTTTGCAAAATTTGCACAATTTACCCATAACTAACCACATTAATCAAATCCACCCCTTACTATTTCAAAATAATAATTAGAGGAAATTCAATTTTATTTATAAAAAGTTGGGGTCTTATGATGAGTGGGATTCATACCCGCAAATTAGACCCTTTGTTACTTAAGTTGTTGCCTGTTTTCAATTTTTTGGTTAGCTTGTATAGTTATATTATTGTTATTCCGTTTAGTTCTCTTCAGGCAGGCTTTGTAGATTGTTTACAACTTTCTTGAGCAGTTTTGCTATACTGGCGCCGCATCGCCAGTGTCATACTTAGAGCCCACGCCGCAGCGCCATGAAACTTTGATACCTACTGGAAAGTGGCGCCCCAGCGCAAACCATTACTCGACTCTACTGTAAAGTGGCGCCCGACGTCAATGTTAGTACAAACATCCACGCCGTAGCGCCGGAAGTAGCTTAAAGCTACTGGAAAGTCGCGCCCCGGTGCCATGCCTTCGCGCCCCAGCCCTATGAGTCGCGCCCCAGCGCCACAGTACCTCGAGCCCCAGCGCCATTCTATTCATATTAAGTCGCGCCACAGCGCAACTCCCGGTATCTCAAGCCATACGTGGCACCGCATCGCCGATTGTTAAGCCTATGCTCGCGCTGCAGCGCGAGCTCCGGTGCCCAAACAGTAAAGAGTCTTTAATGACCTACAAGAAAGAGGGGACGACTATGTATAAAAAGAGAGCAGCCTGCATTAATATCATCGGATATCAGAGATATCAACAGAGAACTTATTGCAGCTTAGACTAGGATTAATTTTCTGTCTTCTATTTTTCTAGAAGAGAAAGAAGCATGTGAAGGGAAGGATAGTTATTGAATCCGACACAGAACTCAGAGCTTTACACGTGAAGAGAAGATTTGGAGGAAGAACACTTCAAAATAGGGGTTTTCTTAATCCAAGTCTCCTATTTATTTATATTTGTCTGATAATGTGTAATGTATTGAAAATGCGTGTTACTACCATAGTTATGAACTAACTCTATTTTTAGGATTGCAATGTAACCTTATGATTAGCTTAATAAACTTTTTCTCCTATTTTATATAATGAATCATTTTGGAATGGGTTGTTGTATTTCATATTTAATGTCTGATTGCTTGATAAAGAAATTGGTATTGATAGTGATGGAAATTGATAAATGGATGTTATTATCTATCTTTAAATACAACAACACCTGTTATTACCATGACATTGGAATGTGTGCATAATATGCTAATAGGATAGACATATCCCTATTTGCCTTGTGTGGCCTTGACACTTAGCTTAATGACCTTGACCTAGTTATTGTATCGTGCAATGTATATATTGTGATTTAGCTGGTTAGGGATGTGCATTTGACCTTCGACAGAAGCTTATGCGTATTTAGTGTTCTCGGTTGACCATTCCTTGATTCGTTTAAAATCTGGAGAGTTAGGAGATTAGGCGACACATTTGGGAAATTGTAATCCTATCTTGAATTCCTAGCTCAACTATTTCTCTTAATTTTATAGTCTTATTGAAATATCTTAACCAACCACTTATTTTTACTCGTTTAGATAAGATTAGTAACGACTTTGCCTTAATATTTGTTTTCTTTTAAGTCTTTGTCCTCGTGGGTTCGACAACTCTCTTATCATTATATTACTTGTTGACAACGTATACTTACGCGTGTTTATCGATTGTGAAATTGACTAACAAGTTTTTGGCGCCGTTGCCGGAGACTTAGAATTAATTGTTTTACAATATTAAAACTAAATCATTACGATCTTACTTTAAACCAATCTTTTTGTTTAATTCTCTTTTCAGGTAGTCTTCATTGTTTATGCCACCTTGGAAGGGACGAAATATAATACCTATCGATCCCAAGGTTGATAGACCATTCAGACGACTGCGGAGAGAAAAATCAGAGGACACACCATAGGACATAACTGCTCCTATCATAATGGCTGAGGAACTTCAGAAATCTCTAAGGGAGTACGCTATGCCTCACATTGACGATCTCCAGGCGAGCATTCTAAGGCCCTCCATCCAAGCCAATAATTTTGAGATCAAGCCGGGCACCATTCAAATGTGCACCAACATTCAGTTTGGGGGACTATCGAATGATGATCCCAATGATCACCTTATAAATTTTGTGGAGATCTGTGACACATTTAAATGCAACGGAGTGTGTGGCGATGCCATCAGGCCCCGGTTGTTTCAATTTACATTAAGGGACAAAGCCAAGAGCTGGCTTCATTCATTAGCGTTAGGCTCCATTACCACATGGAATGACTTGGCATAGAAATTTGTGGCGAAGTTTTTTCTGCCCGCCAAAATAGTCAGGCTCGGGTAAGACATCACATCCTTTGTTTAGTTTGAATTTGAATCCTTGTACTACTCGTGGGAGCGGTTTAAGGATCTTTTGAGGAAATGCCCGCACCATGGATTGCCAGAATGGCTTCCCATCCAGACCTTTTATAATGGGTTGTCCGGATCAACTCGTTCGACTATAGATGTCGCGTCTGGAGGGGCATTCATGGACAAACATCATATAGCGGGATACGAGTTAGTGGAGACAATGACGGCCAATAATTACCAATGGACAAATGATAGGCAAGCCCCTAGAAGAGCAGCGGGGGTTTATAAAGTTGACTCTTTCACATCGTTAGCGGCTCAGGTAGCAGCGCTAACAAAAAGGCTACACACCATGGGACCTTCAGCGGTTCAAAATGTGTAGAGTGTCGTGGTTCAATGTGAATTATGTCAAGGGAGCCACCCTATTGATCAGTATGCGATAAGCCCTGAGTCAGTTCAATTTGTTTCCAACTACGGGTGGCAACAAAACACCAGTCTTCCCACTCATTACCACCTGGGTTTAAGAAATCATCCAAACTTCTCATGGGGTAACAACAACAACAACAGTAACAACCCTAATCAACCATAACCTTCATCTACCAGGCCGAATTATGTTAACCCTCCTGGATTCCAATCTCAGACTCAGTTCAACCCACAACAAAGCACTTTTAATCAGTTCCACTATCCACTGCCTCAACAGGAGATGAAGCCCAATTTAGAAGATCTCATGTCCAGGTACATAGCTCAGAACGAAACCAGAAGTAACAATCAAGAAGCCTCCATTAAGAATCTTGAAGTACAGATGGGACAATTGGCTACTGCGTTAAACAGTCGTCCACAAGGCACATTGCTTAGTGACAATGATGTCAACCCAAAATGGGAAGGCAAGGAACAGTGTAAAGCCGTAGCCCTTAGAAGTGGGAGAACCACAAAGGAACAAAGTGGAGAGAGTGCTCCAGTGGAAGGAGAAGAAGTGATTGAAATGGAACCTCCAGTGAAGGAGAATACTAAGACATTTGGGGGTGAAGAAAGAAGTCAAGATAGCCCTCTAACACCATCTCCTTCAATGATTATGGTAAATCAGCCTCTCCCTCAGTTGCCTTTCCCCCAGCGGTTGCGGAAACAGAAGCTGGACAAGCAGTTTTCCAAATTCTTGGAGGTGTTCAAGAGACTGCATATAAATATCCCATTTTTGGAGGAATTGGAGGGAATGCCTAGTTATGTCAAGTTCATGAAGGACATCTTGTCCATAAAGCGCAAAATGGGGGACTATGAGATAGTGGCACTAACAGAGGAGTGTAGTGCCATCATTCAAAATAAGCTTTCGCCGAAGCTAAAAGATCCGAGGAGCTTTACAATTCTGTGCACCATTGGGACCATTTTATTGGGAAGGCTCTGTGTGATCTAGGGGCCAGTACCAACTTGATGCCCCTCTCTATTTAAAAGAAGTTGGGCCTCAATGAAGCTAAACCTACAACCATCACATTACAATTGGCTGACAGGTCTCTAACGTACCCAAAGGGGATTGTAGAGGATGTGCTTGTGAAGGTTGACAAGTTCATATTTCTGACGGATTTCATAGTCCTAGATTTTGAGGAGGACAGGGAGGTCCCAATAATATTAGGAAGGCCATTCTTGGCGACTGGGTGGACCCTAATCGATGTTCAGAAAGGGGAGTTAACAATGAGAGTACAAGATCAAGAAGTGACGTTTAATGTCTTTCAATCAATGAAGTATCCTAATACCCCTGAGGATTGCCTCCAGATTAATATAATTGATAATTCAGTGAAGGGAGTATTCTCAGAAACTTGCATTCAAGACCCTTTGGAAGCTATATTAACCGGGGCTAGTACTACGGAAGAGCCCACACATGTGGAATGTGCCAAGTGGCTCGATGAACCCCAAAGATCAAAGCAATTCCACTGACAGTTCGAGTCTCTGAATGATAATGAGGCATCTACTTCCAAGGCTCAACCGTCGATCATCGAGCCTCCTATCCTTGAGCTTAAAACTTTGCCTAATCACCTGAGGTATGCTTATTTAGCGAATTCATCTTCTTTACATGTGATAATTTTTGCTTCTCTAAGTAAGTGTTAGGAAGAAAAGTTGCTGCTTGTGCTCAATAAATACAAAATGGCCTTGGGGTGGTCTATTGTTGCTTTAAAAGGGATCAGCCTAACTCTATGCATGCATAAAATTTATCTGGAGGAAGGCTCAAGGCCATCTATAGAGCATCAGAGGCGGCTAAATCCCATTATAAAAGAGGTCGTCCGGAAGGAGATCATTAAATTTCTAGATGCTGACATTATCTACCCTATCTCCAATAGCCCTTGGGTTAGTCCAATCCAATGCGTGCCAAAGAAGGGAGGGATGACCATTGTGTCCAATGAGAACAATGAACTGATTCCCACGAGGATGGTGACCAAGTTGAGAGTGTGCATGGATTACAGGAAACTGAATAAATCAGCTTGTAAGGATCACTTTCCCCTTCCATTCATTGATCAGATGCTTGACCGGTTGGCTGGGCATGAATATTATTGTCTGCTAGATGGGTACTCGGGGTACAATTAGATTTCGATTACTCCTGAAGATCAGGAGAAGAAGACGTTCACATGTTCGTATGGGACCTTTGTCTTCCGAAAAATGTCTTTCGGGCTATGTAATGCTCCCGCAACATTTTAGTGGTGTATGATGTCGATCTTCTTTGATATGGTTGAAATGACCCTGGAAGTCTTCATGGACAACTTCTCAGTTTTCGGGAGCTCGTTTGATAATTGTTTAAAAAATCTGACTGCTGTTATCCATCGATGTGTCGAAACTAACCTGGTGCTAAATTGGGAGAAGTGTCACTTCATGGCAGAGGAGGGCATTATTTTGGGCCACCAGGTTTCTGTTGGCGGAATTGAGGTTGATAAGTCAAAGATTGATGTGATCAATAACCTTCCACCGCCCACCTTTGTGAAAGGGGTAAGGAGTTTTCTCGGGCACGTCGGGCTCTACAAAAGGTTTATCCAGGAATTTTCACGGATCACCAAGCCGTTGTGCACTCTTCTGGAAAAGGATATTCCTTTGTAATTCGATGTAGCCTGCCTGAGCACCTTTGAGTTATTAAAGAAAAGACTTTTTATGGAAACTATTATGGTAGCTCGAGACTGGACCTACCCTTTTGAGCTAATGTGTGACGCCAACGACTTTGCAATCGGGGCAGTGTTGGGCCAGAGAAGGGAGAAGGTTTTCCACACCATTTACTATGCTAACAAGACATTAACTGATGCTCAGTTAAATTATACCATTACTGAGAAGGAGCTGCTGGCAGTAGTCTATGCTTTTGATAAGTTCTGTTCCTACCTCATTGGAATGAAGGTGATTGTATACACCGATCACTCGGCAATCAAGTATTTGATAGAAAAGAAGGATGCTAAGCCGAGATTGATTAGGTGGGTTCTGCTTCTCCAGGAGTTTGATTTGGAAATCTGAGATAAGAAGGGGACAGAAAATCAAGTCGCCGATCACTTGTCAAGATTGGAAAACACCACGTCCTCAGGAGATGCCGACAAAGCCATAAATGACTTCTTCCCGGATGAGCAACTCTTTGTTGTTAACAGCAAAGTGCCGTGGTATGCGGACTTCGCCAATTATGTTGTGTGCCAACTGCTTCCCTATAATCTGAGCTATCAACAAAGGAAGAAATTCTTAAAAGATGCTAAGCAATATCTGTGGGATGAGCCCTTCCTTTTCAAGCAGTGCTCTGATCAGATTCTGCGAAGATGCTTACCAGAAGAAGAAATGGAAGGTGTCCTACATCACTGCCACTATTCAAACTATGGAGGTCATTTTGGAGGCCAACGAGCTATAGCTAAAGTGCTTCAGTCGGGATTTTATTGGCCCACCCTATTCAAGGATGCACACACATATGTGTTGCACTATGACAGATGCCAAAGGGTGGGAACCATATCAAGACGGCATGAACTACCTCTCCAAAACATCCTGGAAGTGGAATTATTCGATGTACGGGGCATCGACTTCATGGGTCCATTCCCGTCCTCTTTCAACAATCTCTACATCCTTGTGGCAGTGGATTATGTCTCAAAGTGGGTGGAAGCAGTTGCCTTGCCTATGAATGATGCTAAGGTGGTGCTTTAGTTCCTTAAGAAGCATATTTTCACCCGTTTTGGCATGCCTCAGGCTATCATTAGCGATGAAGGGTCGCACTTTTGTAACAAATACTTTGAAGCGCTTCTAGCCAAGTGTGGGGTAACTCATAAGATCGCCACTTCCTACCACCCACAGGCCAGCGGTCAAGCTAAAATTTCAAATCGAGAGGTTAAACGAATCTTGGAAAAGATTGTTAACCTAAACTGTAAGGACTGGTCTAAGAAGCACGATGATGTATTGTGGGCCTACCGCACAGCTTATAAAACGCCTATTGGAATGTCTCCGTATAGGCTTGTCTATGGTAAGGTATGTCATCTCCTAGTTGAATTAGAGCACAATGCCTATTGGGCTATTCAGAAGATCAACTTTGATTTTGAGGCAGCCGGCGAGAAGTGACTCTTGCAATTAAATGAATTAGATGAGTTTCGTCTATAAGCGCATGAAAATGCTAAGCTGTACAAGGAGAAGACCAAGAGGTGGCACGACAAGAAAATCTTCGAGAGACACTTCGATCCAGGCCATAAGGTTCTTCTCTTCAATTCCTGGCTGAAGTTATTTCCAGGAAATCTAAAATCTCGATGGTTGGGCCCCTTCACAATTGCCAAGGTTTATCCATATGGGGCAGTAGAGGTTAAGGATCCAAATTCTGACACAACCTTCAAAGTCAATGGGCAGAGATTAAAACAATACTGGGGGGGCGAGGTCGACCGGCAGAATACCTCCATTACATTGGGAGACCCGGTGTAAGACGTGAAAATAGTTTAAGTCGACGACTCTAAATCAAGCGCTTGATGGGAGGCATCCCCATCTCAGTATCAAACAAATTGTTTTATCTTTATTATCGTAAGTCTCATTTTGGTAATCTAGTTTCTGTATGTGTTTTGTATACTGTGTGTTGCGTCTGTGTTACATACATTGTCTGTGTTCTGCATAGTGCTTGTAGTCTGTATAGTGCATGTTGTTAGTATCTGTCATCCCGTACTTAGAACTTGCCAATACTTTGTTTCTTCTATTTTAGTTGTCTCTATTGCTGGTATGGATTGCTGATATGTTATATTGGCTAGTGCAGGATTTCCTTGCTGTTTATCAAAATATCAGACTCCGCGCCGCGGTGCCAACTTTCTCACCCCGACACCATTTGCAGCGCTGCAGCGCTAGCTTTCGAGCCCCAACGCTATCTAATAGTGAGCATATCGTTAATTAATTCGCCCCCCGCCATTCTCAGTGTGCCGCAGTCGCCATGCCTTATTCATTAACTCATCGCAAACTCGCACCCAAAGGCCGAAGTTTGATGCTGTAGAGTGGGTTTGACTTCGCACCGATGTTACGCATCGCGCCTCAAATACTTATCTCTGCGCCCCAGCGACACAAGCAATTTTCAGTTGTTAAATTAAGGCGTTTTCATTTAATTGCTCAGTTTCCATCATATCAGTGCAGCTCTCCTAACTTCTCTCTCCCCAAGCGACGCCAACAATTCAAACTTCTGACCGTTCATCAAACCGTCAGCCCGTTTCTTATCGTTTGGGTGCCCAACCGTCTCAATGTATCCTCTTCTCACCGTAGCCTCCTCACCTCTTCGCCTATAAAAGCCAAGCAATGTACGGTGTATTGTCCAACTCTTGGCTTTCATAGAGATTACACACACAACGTTATATTATCTTTTGCTATACCATGGCTCCTAAGCATCCTCGAACAAGTATTGGGCCTCCTCCTTCCTCGTCCCGAACGCCTGTTACGGCATGGGATACAGTCAAATTTCCATCCGAGGAGGCCTATAAACGCTATACCTAAAAATTCTTATTGCGTACCTCGGTGCCTGAGCGAGACCTTCAGCCAGATGATAAAGATGGCCAGATGAATGCCATGATTAGTACCATGAAGTGGGTACACTTCACCAGACTTCCGGAATCTACCGTGGTAGCAGTGGTAAAGGAATTCTATGTTAATGCATTTCTAGAAGGCCCTCCGGCGGCACCAGTGTGGGGGAAGTTGATCCCATTCGATAGCAAGGTTATCATTGAAGTTTATGGGACTCCTAATTTTGATGGGCACGATTATAGGGAGAATGGGATTCGGCACTATCAGTCTGATGAGATTATTGGCAAGCTTTGTAAACCTGGGACGGTGTAAAAAAAAAATGAATACACTGGTGAAAGAACATCGTTTACCCAGTAGGCCCTTAGCCTCTACGGTAAAGCTTGGTACGCTTTCATCTGTTCAAATATCCAGCCTACACGCAATGTGAGTGATGTAACTAGGGAAAGGGCAACTTTGCTCTATGCTATTGTTACGGGGCTAAAGATTGATGTGGGGGCCCTGATAAGTGAATCCATCAAAAAGGCCATAAATAGCAAGGTTATGTTTGGCCTCTCACACCCGTCTCTTATTACACGTCTTTGTAGAAGGGCGGGTGTTCAATGGAAATTGAAGATGTGACCCTGCCTCCAATGTCTTTTATTGATCATCACCTGATTAGGCGCTATACAGTCTGGGAGGGTGCACCATCGCATCCCCGAGGAGAAGGATATTTGTCAGCGCCTCAACCACCGCCATCCGATGATCCACAGCAATCCACTGAGGCGGGAACCTCCACACACGCACCGGTTCCCCCTTCTGCTGATTCTGTTGATTCTGGGGTCCTGGCACAGATTTTGAACAACATAGATTTTCTACACTGCAAGATAGACACTGTCACCCAATGGCAGAACCAATTCCACCATTATCATACGGAGTTTGCCAACACGCTCGCAAACATTCATGTTGCTCAAGGAAGCGAGGATGTTGATTTCATGCCTTTTTCATTTCCCACTCCTCCAATATATGCTTCCTATCCGCCGCAATTTTCGCCGCCTAATGAGGCGGCCCAGACAAATGAGCCAGTCAATGTGGATGATGATGATGATGGCGAGGATGATGATGATCTTGAGCTGTTCGGCGTGGATGAAGATCTTGAAGGCGGTGTTGGTGGTGAAGGAGGCGATGCTGCAATCTAGAGGCCAGTGAGGACACGTGCCAAAGTTCCAGTCTGGGGGAGACTTTCTTTTATTTATTTATATATATGAATTGTGTTTGTGTTTAAGTATGTGAATTGATGTTAATGATGTTGGTGTGAGGATTCGAGCGTTTGAATAGGGCTTGATAGCCCCAGACTTATGTTTAATCTTATTCTATCTATCGTATTTATTATTATGGTAAAGTTTTTCATTCTTGGATGCATGTTGAATTTATTTTGGAGGCATGTTTTTGCTTAATAGTATTTTTAGTTCATTTAAATGCATGCTTGTGGTTATATATCTTTTGTTGGAATATCTTGACTAAGTCAGATATTGTTTTGCCTTAAGCCTAAATTTTTGGGTTTTTCACTGATTAATTGGTATACTTGATGCCATGTGTTATGGCTTTGCCCTATGATTAAAAGGGTACTTTATAGTTGTGACAACCCGAAAAATCGGATTGTCCAGAATTTAAGTTTAAAGAATTAGTTATTAATAAAATGAATTTTTATTAATATTAATTTGTGCTATGTGTTTATTAATCGTTCTATAACCTAGAATGATTATTAATCGGGAGGATTCTGGCTACGAGCTAGACTGAATGAGTAAGAATTTTCAAGATGAAAATGAAAATTTTCCGGGAAGAAAAATATTTCCGGGGAAAAAGACGAAATAGACACTATTTACCTGACGAAATCTAAGGGTTAGGGTTTGAATAACCTAAGCTGTTCCAAGAGTTCGGCATGTCAAAATTACATTCCGTCGAAAGATTTGACAATGATATATCGTGAAAAGTTAAGTGAGCCGATAACAGTTTTTCTCAAAAAACGTGTAGAAATCAAACAAAATAAAAATGACGAAAAGTACTGTTATGTACTTTTCACTCGTTTAGCTACGTTAGGGGAAAACTTGAAGGAAAATGCTTGACACCAAAAAGTGTTTTTCAGTTTTTCGGAAATCCGAAGAATACGTAAAAGTTAATCGGTAAAGGAAAGACGAAATATCCAAAAATATTTGGATTCCAAGAATTGCAGTTTTTAAAACTGTCGGACGAAACCTGAAAGACGGAAGAACGAAGCTGAAAGTAATATGCACACAAGCCAATCATGTTTGATGATAAAGCATATTCTTTGTAATAATCTTATTCATTTATTAATAAAAAGTATTAATTTATTAAAGGCTTTTAATTATCTACATGATGCTGTGTTTATAATATGTGATAAACCCATAGTTTTAAGCCATGCTTTTAGAATAATGATGATGATCATTCTAATGAGATCTAAATTCTTAGAAAGCTTAAAACTAAAATAGTTCCCAATCATTGGATTACTAAATTGGGGATTAGTGAATCCGGATAGATTGGTACATACGTTGCTTGCTTTCGTTGGATGAGGATGATTGATCTCATGATCATTTGTGTGGAGACACTAAAGCAAGTATGTAGGTGCTTATTAGAGAATAAGTTCTTTGAATGTGGCTCGCTAAGGAATACCTAATGGAGTTTTATTTTGCTCATCAATAGGAATTCTGTAGTGATAGTAAGTACAAGTAATCCTTGGACTTGAGATCATCATAGTATCTTGTATGCGATGAGTTATACTTTGACTTATTCCTTAAGACCCTTAGGGTATATCAAAGGTATGCTTGGGTATAATAAGTTGTACATGGAGATAATGTATGATCAATAAAGAATCTACCACTTCTAATAAAAGAAGAGAAATGTCCCATGTGATTCGATAAATGACAACCCAAGAGTCCTTGGCAATGCGAATGAAATTAGAAAGGAGTTTCTAATTTGCATTATTTGGAGTTGTGAATTTAAGGATCGAAATACATATAATTAAATAAAATAAGACTTGACAAAGAATTCCATGTCTTATATTTAATGGGGGACATTGTATGGTGGAAGGATTGAATTGTATGGTAACTATTTACACAAAGGTTCTTTTATGATTAATGATGAAATCTATATTATCCGGAAAGTCGTTGATCGCTAGGGAGGCTTATCCCTATTGTAGAATAAATATTATTTATTTAAATAAATTAATTGTTTAATTTATTTATTTAAATAAGATTAGAATTGTTCTAATTGATTTATTCACAATCGGTTTAATATGGAGAACCTAAAGGGTCACACCATAAAAGGAAGAATAATTATTTAAGAAGTTAATGGCATAATCGTAATAATATGTTATGTATATTTAATTTAATCTATGGTGATAGAATAAATTAAATAGCTTAATATTTATTATTATTTATATTTTAGAAATATTAAATATAAATTAATAAGAGAGTCTTATTAATATTATTACAATTATTATTATTTTAATTTCTAAAAGAGTTTAGGAATTAATTTAATATAAGTACTCTCATTTATTCCTAATAGGATTAGGAGGGAAAATTAGTTAAAGGAGTTTAATTAATTATCCCTAATAAGATTAGGGAGCTTAATTAATTAAAAAAATTTAATTAATTAAATAAAACCCAATTCCTTTATTTTTTAAGGTGGGTGGCCCACATCTATAAATAAGAGGAGTCTTATTATGGGTGTTGGGGGTTGTTGATTTTTACAACGAAATAATTCCAATTTGTTGGAGAGTACGCCCTTTCTATAGAGATAGAAAACTAGGGTTGAGCCAATACCCCTTCTTCTTGAAAATTCCTTTTCCTTGGTGGATCACCTCAGAGGCCAAACATTTGGGTGGCTAACGTTGATCAAAGGAAGGAACCAAACCGGTGGATTCAAGTTGAACGCGAAAAGGATTGGAGGTGAACTTGTACCTGAGGAAGCTCGATCTTCGAGGGTATAATTTTATTCTTTATCTTTTCGTTTAATTAATAATGTGTGCATAAAGGGTGATCCGGGTATATGGTTTGTAAAATTTTAAACTACGATTTTACACGTTTCAGCACTTTTTATGCAATTTGATTGCGTTCTTGAATATTACAAACCCAACAGAAGCTTCCAAGGGAAGCTACGTAAGGAGGTGGGGCGGCCACTTGGCCACCAAGTAAGGGTGGTGGCCAAGTAAACTTGGTGGCTAAGCCATGAATAGTAAGGAGGTGGGGGTGAAATGTCCAAAATGCCCCTAGCCTTGAAAATCTATAAATAGAAATCTTATTTCATTGTTTAAGGATTTTGAAAATCTTACAACTTTGAGAGAGAGAGAGAGAGTTCGGATGGGAGAACAGAAGGAAAAAGGAAGAGGAAAAGCTTGCCCGAGTGCACGCTTTTGTAAAATTTAAAGGAGATTAAAGAAGAAAGCAGTAATCCAAGACCTAGTTTCTTCTAATTTTCTTTAAGTTTAATATGTTCAAAAACATAACTTAATGAAGATAAGAAGTAGATGAAGTTAAGATTGAATTCATATGGTTGAAATCATGAGAAAATGAAGAAATAAGAAATAAGAAATTTAGTTTATAAATTTCTTAAGGAAGTGTAAGATTCGTAAGGATTTAGAGCGATCCGAATGAATGAGTAGGTCAAATAAGTAAGGAATGATGTTCTATAACATCAAATTCCAAGAAAAAGTAAAATCGTAATCCAAAATATCGATTAAAAATGAAGAACACGCGAATAACGCAAAGAATGTTGTTGATGGATAAATTTAAAACCATCATAGGATAATTGTTGTTGATGGACAAGTTTAAAACCATCGCGTGTAAGTTAGTTGCTTATTGCTTGGTTAGGAACATTACAAATGTTCATGAAGAACGGATTAAAACTTAGCTATAACGAAGTTATGACAAAAATTTACGTAAAAGAAAAATGAGAATTAGAAAGTTATTAAATGAACCCGAACGTGTAGAGTTTCATAAGATTGTAAGAGAAAGTATAAAATGTGAGTCGTGGACTCAAGAACGAATGAGTTCCGAGTTCGGATGACCGAATTACGGATGAACGAACGAAGAATGTTAATAATGTAAATTAACAAAGAGCAAAGATTAAGCCAATCGAATGGCATGTTAACGGATTCATAACAAAGTTCTGTCCAAGGGTAATCGAAGTACATAAGATAAGGAAGAAAATGGCTTTGGAATGACCTCGTTCCGAGTTATAACGAATAAGATATGAGATTGCGAAATCAGCGTCTCAAGCTTGCAAAAGACTTAAAAAAAATTTCTAGGTTTTATGCTTGGCGCCACAGCGCGAGTCGTGCCTTGGGAGCCGGTGCCACAGCGCGAGCTCGGGCCATTAGCAATTGCTAAGTGGCGCCGCAGTGTGAAGGAAATGGAAGGACACGACGTCGCAGCACCGGTGCAGGGCAATGCCCAGAAATGAGATTTTTATTGCTCAATTACTGGGGGATGTGCAAGAAAGAAGTATGATCATGTAATTCAATTAATGTAACACTTAATTGAGTGTTGAACGAAAAGATTAAATGAGATTAAAAGACAATGATTGTAGATACGGGTTACGAAACCGATATCCAGGGATCGTAGTCGCAATATACGAACGTGAGGGGTTGCTATGATTGTGATTCCTTAGACGTTGAGTGACGAGGGTAATGAATAACATTTCGATGTTATGTCATGGTAATGAGAGATGAATGTAAAGCGTTTAAACGCTGTGAATACAACGCTGTTGCGATGAGTGATCGGTCTTAGCATACAACGAACCATATGGCTTTGACAATAAGAAAGAATAATGAACATGGGGTTCAGGTGACGAGTAATGAATGAAAGCGATTAAAACCTTGGATGAAGATTAAATAGAATTAAGAGGCAAGTAACGTAAATGTTGAATACATAAACGATCCTCGTGAATTGTATTCACGTCGGGCGAACGTTCAAAGTATACTTTAGTTGTATGACTTAGACGTTGACGAAGGTAGTAAGTAAAATATGAATTATCAAGAAAGCCGTAGTAAACAGTAAGAAGATTAATGAAAGCCGAATGTGAGTCGGAGGAGAATGTTAGAATGAAATATAAGCGTTGAACACTTGAACCGACATAAAGGTTAAGTGTACGCGAATACTAAATGGGTAGAACCTACACCCTGTGTATGGTTTGACCGTAATGTAATGAAGATCAATGATTAAACCTGTGAATGGTGAAGAAGCTAAATTAAAGACAAGTACGTATAACGTAAAGAAGCCGAGTTAATGTTTATAACTTGGATGACATTCCGAGTCGAATGAATTGGACGTTGTAAGATAAAAATAAGGTAACCTAAAATGCTTAACACTATAAATGCATAGAATGAATATTGAATGATCGTTCTGAGTATACAAAAGACTGTATGACTTAGGCAATAAAGAATAAATCCTGAGGTATGACATTTATTTGTCAGAAAGCCGTAAGGAATAAGAAAATGACTAAACGAACATTATAGTTTAATAGTTCGGGTAAGTTAAGATGAATTTAGGTTCCAGTACAATCGTAATATTTGATGGTTGACATATAGGAGTTGGGCTAAACAATTCCTTCAAAGAGCGAAGATATATACAAAACTGGCAACCGATCTAACTCATTGTTATGGGAAGTGTAGATGAGACGGGAACTTGTTTTTTGGTTATTTATGGGAAACCACTCAGAGTACCATATGGACTACTAGTAGAGACACGATGTGTGCTGAGTCCTAGGAGAGGTATAAGAAGAAGATAAGAATATAAATCATCAAAGATGATGAACGTATTAAGTAAGACATCTTCGTATGTCATGATGTCGTTAACCGGTAAAAGGAAGTTGGTCGCGTAAACTTAGTTTATAAGATTGTGAACCTTAAGAAGTGAAGTTATGTAAACCAATGCGTAAAGTCAAGTATATGACTAATTGGTATATGTGTTATTTCCTTATGTGCCATATAGGAATTGCAATGAGAAGTTCAGCATAAACTATAAGTTGTAGCTGTGCGTAAGGCAAGTTTCCTAACTTCATTCATATTTCAAATGAATGCAAGTTTCTAAAACATATCAGATGTTGAACTTGAGAAGTTCTGTCTATGTGCAAATGTGTGATATTTGTACAAGGTGTTAGAAAATATGAGGCCTTGTGCCACAATGTGAACACTATGATGTTTTTATGATATGAACTGTTCTGTGATTGAATTGTTCAATATGAGAATGTTCTATTTATACATGAACCGTTATTGTTAAGTCTGTGCTATTGATTCTAGCCAGACAAAATGTGTATGAAAGAAAGTAAAGAATAAAAGTATTTCAAAGTGAATGTGATTAATGTTTTAAAATGATAGGAATCAAGATTATTCCTATTATTCAAGCTGCTTCATAACCTTTGTTCGGTTATTAAAGTCTTAAAAGAATGTTTAAATTCTTGAAGTTGTTTGTTCAACTGCTTTGACTTGCTGAGCAATTAAATGCTCACACTTGCTTTAAATAAAAACATTTTCAGCGAGCAATGTTAGAAAGAACTTAAGGATCCCGTAAAGATCAAGCTGATCGGTATCCAAAAGAAGTGTCATTCATTAGATGAATGAATGTGAAGATCAAGCGAAGACTTGTAATATAGAATGATAGAATTAAACTATAGAATAGTTTAATGAATTATTATGTATCCTTGGTGGCGGATAAAAGTCACTTATGCAAGATGTAAAGAATAATGTAATTATCATTATTTGTAATGAAAGAGGTTTTAAGGTTTTAGAACATCGGATTTGAGGATGTATGTTGTTATATTTAGCTATATAATGATGTATGTTCGGAAGAGGTTGGGATCATGATGTACGGAATTTGGATGTGAAAATAGACCGGATTTCGGGATGTTACAAATTCGTATCAAAGCTGATAGGTTATAAATCTTAGGTTTGAGTACCTAAGACTATAATCGTAGAGAGAAGGATAAGGAGATCACCATGTGATCATAGTAAATTGTAGTAATAGATGAGCTGTTAAACGATGAATTAATTATAGCCAATGCTACGAGAGAATGGTACTACGAAGTAGTATGGGAAGAAGAACTCAAATTGAGTTGTAAAGGATAGCATACGAATTAAAGAAAATTCGTATTAAGTAAAGAGAAAGTTAGAAGTTGTAAGATTTTAATTGAGGACTCATGTGATAGCTAAGTTGTATAAACCTTTGTATAAAACGTATAAAATGTGAGTCGTGGACTCAAGAACGAACGAATTCCGGGTTCAGATGACCGAATTACGGATAAACGAACGAAGAACGTTAATAACGTAAAACAAATAAAGGGAGAAGATTAAGCCAATTGAATGGCATGTTAACAGATTCAGAATGAGGTTCTGTCCAAGGGTAATCGAAGTACATATGATATGGAAGAAAATGGCTTTGGAATGACCTCATTCCGAGTTATAACGAATAAGATATGAGATTTCAAAGTCAGCGTCTCAAGCTTGTAAAAGACTTAGAAAATTTTTCTAGGTTTAATGCTTGGCGCTGCAACGCGAGTCGTGCCTTGGGGGTCGGCGGCAGTGATGTGAGCTTCAGGCCATTAGCTATCGCTAAGTGCGCGCATGACAGATGAAACAAAGGGAAGGGCACTGATATGGCTTGGCGCGGTCAGGTGGCAATACCTAGAAATGAGATTTTAACTGCTCAATTTTTCGGGGGATGTGCAAGAAAGAAATATGAACATGTAGTTCAACTAATGTAACACTTTATAAAGTGTATTAAACCTTTGATGAAGGTTGAACGAAAAGATTAAACGAGATTAAAAGATGAAGCATGTAGACGCGGGTTACGTAACCAATATCCGGGGAGTGTAGTTGTGATAAATGAACGTGGGGAATTACTTCAATTGTGATTCCTTAGACGTTAAGTGACGAAAGTAATGTATAACATTTTGATGTTATGACCTGGTAATGAGAGATGAACGTAAAGCATTTAGACACTGTGAACGCAACGTTGTTGCAATGAACGATCGGTCTTAACATACAACGAACTGTATGGCTTTGACATTAGGAAATAATAATGAACATGGGGTTCAGGTGACGAGTAATGAATGAAAGTAATTAAAACCTTGGATGAAGGTTGAATAGAATTAAGAGTCAAGTAAGGTAAATGTTGAATACGTAAACGATTCTTGTGAATCGTATTCACGTTAGGCAAACGTTCTAGGTATACATTGGTTGTATGACTTAGAGGTTGTCGAAGGTAGTAAATAAGATACGATTGGTATCCAGAAAGCCGTAGAGAATGGTAAGAAGTTTAACGAAAGCCGAATGTGAGTCGGAGGAGATGTTAGAATGAAATGTAAGAGTTGAACACTTGAACCGGCGTAAAGGTTAAGTGTACGCGAATATTAAACTGGTAGGACCTACACTTCGTGTATGGTTTGACCGTAGAGTAATGAAGATCTGTGATTAAACCTGTGATCGATGAAGAAGCTGAATTAAAGACAAGTACGTATAATGTAAAAGAAACCGAGTTAATGTTTATAACTTGGATAACGTTCCGAGTCGAATGAATCGGACGTTGTAAGATAAGAATAAGGTAACATAAAGTGCTTAATGCTATACATACGTAGAATGAATATTGAATGATCGTCCTGAGTATACAAAAGATTGTATGACTTAGACAATAAAGAATGAATCTTGAGGTAAGGCATTTAGTTGCCAGAAAGCAATAAGGAATAAGAAATTGACTTAACGAACATTATACTTTAATAGTTCGGATAAGTTAAGATGAATTTAGGTTCTAGTACAATCGTAACCTTTGATGGTTGACATATGGGAGCTGGGCTAAACAATTCCTTCAGAGAGCGAAGGTATATACAAAACTGGCAACCGATCTAACTCACTTTTATGGGCAGTGTAGATGAAACAAGAACTTGTTTGTTGGTTGTTTGTGGGAAACCACTCAGAGTACCATATGGACTACTAATAGAGACACGATATGTGCTGAGTCTTAGGAGAGTTATAAGAAGAAGATAAGAATGTAAATCATCAAAGATGATGAATGTATTAAGTAAGACATCTCCATATGTCATAAAGCCGTTAACCGGTAAAGAAAGTTGGTCGTGTAAACTTAGTTAATAAGAACGTGAACCCTAAGAAGTAAAGTTAAGTAAACCAATGTGTAAGCCAAGTATATGACTAATTGGTGTATGTATTATTTCCTTATGTGCTACATAGGAATTGGAATGAACAGTTCAGCGTAAACTATAAGCTGTAGCTGTGCGTAAGGCAAGTTTCCTAACTTCATTCATATTTTAAATGAATGCTAGTTTCTAAACTTCTCAGATGGTAAACTTGAGAAGTTCTATCTATGTGCAAATGTGTGATATTTGTACAAGGTGTTAGAATTTATGAGGCCTTGTGCCACAATGTGAACACTTCAAGTGTTTACATGATATGAAGCGCTTGCTCGTGATTGAAGCTATTCAATATGAGCATGTTCTGCTTATACATGAACCGTTATTGTTAAGTCGTCATGCTATTGATTCTAGCCAGAAAGAATGTGTATGAAAGAGAGTAGAGAATGAAAGTATTTCAAAAGGAATGTAACTAATGTTTTAAAATGATAGGAATCGAGATTATTCCTATTATTCAAGCTGCTTCATAACCTTTGTTTGGTTACTGAAGTCTTAAAACAATGTTTAAATTCTTATAGTTGTTTGTTCAACTACTTTAACTTACTGAGCAATTGAATGCTCACACTTGCTTTAAATAAAAACATTTTCAGCGAATGATGTAAGAAAAAACTTAAGGATGATTAATCTGATCGGTATATAGAAGAAGTGCCATTCATTATATGAATGAGCGTGAAGATCAAGCGAAGACTTATAATATAAAATGATATAATTAAACTATAGAATAGTTTAATGAATGATTATGTATCCTTGGTGGCGGATAAAAGTCACTTATACAAGATGTAAAGAATAATGTAATTATCATTATTTGTAATGAAAGAGGTTTTAAGGTTTTAGAACCTGGGATTTAAGGATGTTTGTTGTTATATTTAGCTATATAATGATGTATGTTTGGAAGAAGATGGGATCGTGACATACGGAATCCGGATGTGAAAATATACCGGGTTTCGAGTGCGTTACAATAGTCTATAGCTTTTGCATATTATATTTTGATTAACTCTAACCTCGAGTCTGTAAATGTCTATATGCTAGGTTAGGGTAGTTTAGCATTAAGTTTTGTTTGTGGCCTTTGACGGATTGTCTTGTTAGTATATCATTTTCCTAGACTAGTGGCAAAAGTTATGTGAATTTGGGGCGTGTGATTTATATAAATCGAGACTGTCTTGGATCCATCCGTTTAGCGAGCACTGACTTATTATCTCTCTAGTAGTTTTCCAATTTGTGATTATCATTTTACCGTGTTGAAAATAGTTTGCACTGTATACTCTGTTGATTTCAAGTTTTAAAAGACTTAGATGCTTTTGCATTTTTGGCTCTTTAGTTCTATAAAAAAAACAAAAAAAAAACAGTCCTATGGTGGGTTGAGATGGAGCGTGGAAACGCACTCGCCCATAAACGCAGGCTCGTAAAATCTATTTTGGACTTATGTTGTTTACGTGGCCTTTGTGCTTGAGTTATTAGATTCTTAGGGGTGTTTTACACCTAGTGCCCTAAAATCCTCTGGCTTGGGAGTCATTGATCAAAAGCTTGCTAATGAGTGCTTTGTTTTGCCTAAAAGTAATCAAGTACTGTCTAAGTTAGATTTTACTTCGCTACTCTAAAACTCTCAAGCCTTTCATGTTTTTGCGTCTTGTCTTAGCACTTGTTATGTATGTGAGTTGCATAGTTGCCTATTAGTTATCACGGTCGACTGTATGATCTTAATTTGGGTTATGGCTAGTTTAGATTTGTGGTCTTCACACACACACTGAATGGATCAATTACAATCTCTTGTTTTGTTTTAAACGTTATGCCATCATTCGCATGTGTTTTTGCCCTGTTCTTAGAAGATGTTTATGAATTCGCTTAGGGGGCATAATTTTAGTTGTTAGTACTAGTGTTCAATCGTATCTTGTATTATAGGGTATGGTTGTCTGATAGTTTGCTTGAGGACAAACAAAAGCTTAATTTGGCGGTATTTGATGAGTGGGATTCATACCCGCGAATTAGACCCTTTGTTACTTAAGTTGTTGCCTGTTTTCAATCTTTTGGTTAGCTTGTATAGTTATATTATTGTTATTCCATTTAGTTCTCTTGAAAGGTGCTTTGTAGATTGTTTCTGACTTTCTTGAGCATTTTTTTTGTCTTTGGCCATACCAATGTCATTCTTAGAGCCCTTGCTGCAGCGCCGTGCAACTTTGATACCTACAGGAAAGTGGCGCCCCAACGCCAACCATTACTCGACTCTACTGTAAAGTGGTGCCCCAGCGTTAATGTTATTACAAACATCTGCGCTGCAGTGCCGAAAGTAGCTTAAAGCTACTGGAAAGTTGCACCTCGGCCCCATGCCTTCGCGCACCAGCACCGTGAGTCGCGCCCTGGCGCCAAATACGGTGCCCCAGCGCCATAGTACCTCGCGCCCCAGTGCCATTCTATTCATGCTAAGTTGCGCCATAGCGTGACTCCCAGTATCTCAAGCCATACATGGCGTCAGCAAAGACCGACCGATTATATGTTCATGTCAGCATGCAAAGCTCCGGTGCCCAAACAGTAAAGAGTCTTTAATGACCTAAAAGAAAGAGGGGACGACTATGTATAGATAGAGAGCTGGCTGCATTAATATCATCGGATATCAGAGATATCAACAGAGAACTTATTGCAGCTTAGACTAGGATTTATTTTATGTCTTCTATTTTTCTAGAAGAGAAAGAAGCTTGTGAAGGGAAGGATAGTTATTGCATCCGACACAGAACTCAGAGCTTTACACGTGAAGAGGAGATTTGGAGGAAAAACACTTCAAAACAAGGGTTTTCTTAATCCAAATCTCTCATTTATTTGTATTTGTCTGATAATGTGTAATGTATTGAAAATGCGAGTTAGTACCATAGTTATGAAGTAACTCCATTTTTAGGATTGCAATGTAACCTTATGATTAGCTTAATCAACTTTCTCTCCTATTTTATATAATGAATCATTTTGGGATGGGTTATTGTATTTCATATTTAATGTCTGATTGGTTGATAAAGAAATTGGTATTGATAGTGATGGAAATTGATAAATGGATGTTATTATCTATCTTTAAATACAGCAACGCCTGTTATGACCATGATATTGGAATGTGTGCATAATATGCTAATAGGATAGACATATCCTTATTTGTCTTGTGTGGCCTTAAGACTTAGCTTAATGACCTTGACCTAGTTATTGTCACCAATAGACATATTGTGATTTAGCTGGTTAGGGATGTGCATTTGACCTTCGACAGAAGCTTATGCGTATTTAGTGTTCCCAGTTGACCATTCCTTGATTCGTTTGTAATCTGGAGAATTAGGAGATTAGGCGATGCATTAGGGGAATTTTAATCTTATCTTGAAATCCTAGCACAACTACTTCTCTTAATTTTATAGTCTTATTGAAATAGCTTAACCAACCACACTACAAGAAAAATACTTAATAGTGACCAATACTATCAACGACCGCATATGCGGTCGCTGACATTAGTAGTAGCGACCAATATCTGCGACCGTGAGTTAATCTAGTCGCTATTGGATATCAGCGACCGCCTGCGGTCGCTGCTCAGTCACTATCATAATTTTGCCTCCCAAAATTTGGCTGGAAATGTTGGCGCCAAGGTTTTGTACGACCAACTAAATTTAGCGACCGCATGCGGTCGCTGATAAGTCCATAACATTAAACATTAGTGACCGCATGCGGTCGCAGATGGCGGTCGCTGATCAAACTTAATTTTATCAGTACTAGGTATTCGCTCGACATAGCACACGGAAGGAAAAGAAAGGAGGGAACTCAGAATAGAGAGGAGAGGGAGAAAGGGGGAGAAGAGAAGAAGGGAAGAAGGATCTCGCTCACTGCCATCCCCGGCGCCATTGCCCACTGAAATCGCTGTCGCCACCACCGCCACTGGCCATTGCCATCTCCGCCGCCACTGCCCACTGCCATCACCGCCGCCACAGGTAACCCCCTAACTTCTCTTCTTTTTTTTTCTAAATTTGATATAGATTTGGTGTATATATTATCTATGTATATAGATTGGGTGTATATAGATTGTGGTATATAGATTTGGTGTATATATTATCTATGTATATAGATTGTGGTGTATATGAAATTGCACTTGTTTGTCTCTAATTAGAGACTTGTTCCAAAAGGTTAGAATATTTGGATTTGGATTTAATGCATGCACAATAATCAAGAAAAAGAAAAAAATTGTGTTGATTAACCTAATGTTTCTGTGTGGTATCAATGCTGCCATTGCTACTGTAGCTTCTTTCTTTTACTCATTACGTTCTAAATTATAAAACTTTTATTGACGTTTGAAAGTCGATTTGAGGTATAATTCATTATTGCTGCTAAATTGAAATAATTCATTAAAAATTATATATTATTATTGCTGCTATTTGGATCTTCAACAAACTGAAGTGTTTAGCTCATAATATCTTGTATTTATGCATTCATTTGTTTGAAACAAGTTTTAGGAGGATTAAGGTACGCCACCAATTCCAAATTGACTAGTTAATTCCATTGAGAAGCGGCTGGAATAGTATTAATATTATAAAAGGATATGGAGTATCTATCTATGTAGGAATTTTTTATTTGTTTTGTAATGAAGAAGAGGGCCAAGCCGACATGCATGTCTCCTCTCATACACGGGACACAGGTTGTGATTGATATTGTTAGATTTTAGTGTTTGTTTGTGACACTAAAAGCCATATCAAATAGAGATTTGGGAACATGAATGTGCGTGCGTGTGAAACCCTATAAAAGGAAAGGAACCACGTACGTACTCTTGCTTTGGGAACATGAATGTGCGTGATGTGTGTGCGTGTGAACATCCATATCAAAGAGAGATTTGGGAACATGAATGTGCGTGCGTGCATGCGTGTGAAACCCCATAGAAGTAAAGGGACCACGTACGTACTCTTGCTTTGGAGTGCTAATATAAATTAAATCAACTACACTAGTACACTACATAGATATATAAATTTCGACTAGCCTGCTAGGATATATGAACCAACCTGCCACGTTTTATCACTAACTAGTAGCAGAATCAATCAATGGAGTATTTGATGGGTTTAGCCTACTAGGAGATATCAAGGGCAACTTAGTCATTTAGTACAAGTATTAACATTTATAATGTTGTTTGTAGTATGCTCAAGTATGCTACAAGTATTAACATTCATATAGATTGGTTACAAGTATGCTCAAGTCATATGTTAACATTTATAATGTTGTCTGTAGTAGGTATCGTGGAATCATGGACCTCTATTCAGACCGTAGTTGGATGGCACGACGAAAGTCAAGTGCCCAGATAAAGCTACAATTTGAATTTAGAATTTGGTTGCCAAGTGTTTTGGAATATCGTATAGTCACCGGAATGTATGAATGGTAAGTCATAAATACGATGTCCATTTTTGAAGTATAAGAATGTAAATTATATGGGCAGAGACGTGGTAAACTATCATTTACTTGTTTCTAGGTTCATAAAAAATTATGAAGAATGCTGGTGGGCACATGGGCAGAGAAGAGATGCTGACATCATAGAAGTACACAATTCGGGCAGTAGTACTCATCAAATTAATGAAATGGTTCATGATATTGCAGGGCCAGATTTTGATTGGGAACAAGGCAGAGAGCAACCTATGAATTCTGATGCCAAAGACTTCTTTAAGTTGTTAGACGAGGGTAGTGAGTCATTGTGGCATGGTTGCACCAAACACGGTACATTGTCTGCAGTGGCCACATTACTTAACATCAAGGCTGATCACAACATGAGCCATGAGTGTTTTGAGTCGCTCTTGAAGGCCATTAAGAGTATGTTTCCTGACGGTGAGAAATTACCTGGTAACTATTACTTTTGTAAGAAAATGGTGAAGAATTTGGGTCTTGGATACCAAAAGATTGATGCATGTCCCAATGATTGCATATTGTTTTATAAGGAAAATGAACAGATGACAAGGTGCGCGTTTTGAAGTCATGATCGGTTTAGGTCTAATAAAGAGGGTGTAACTACAAAAAAATCAAGTATACTGTTTAAGATTCTAAGGTATTTTCCAATAACACATCGGCTAAAAAGATTGTACATGTCTTCAAGAACAGCTAAACTTATGAGTTGACATGCAAAATCTCCAGCTAATGATGGAGAACTAAATCATCCCACAGATGGGCAGGCTTGGAAAGATTTCAACTTCGCACATCCTGGGTTTGCATTGGAACCTAGAAATGTGAGGCTTGGATTGTCCACCGATGGTTTCAATCTGTTTGGCCACTCAATTACTTACGTACTCATGTTGGCTCGTTATTGTTACTCCGTACAACTTGCCTCCTTGGATGTGTATGAAAAAGCCATACTTGTTTCTTTCACTCATGGTTCCTGGTCCTAAGAGTCCTGAAAAGAACTTAGATGTTTACTTAAGACCTCTTATAGACGAGTTAAAGGTATTGTGGGAGGATGGAGTACAAACTTGGGATGTTGCAACGAAAACAAATTTCAACTTTAGGGCAACGGTTATATGGACTATAAGTGACTTCCCGACTTATGGTATGTTAGTGGATGGAGTACACTGGGAAGTTGGCTTATGCGTATTGTATGGAGCATACAAAGTCGTTTAATCTATCAAAAGGTCGAAAGCCTTGTTGGGTTTGATCATCATCGCTCGGTTCTTCTTAGGTAGAGATCACCCGTTTCGAAGAAATAGAGAACACTTCAAGAAAGGGGAAGTAGACAATGATATGCCTGCACCACGATTGTCAGGAATGGAGATATTTTGACGGATGCTTAGTCGTTTCTTCAAAGTCTTATGTTCAAAATCATTAAATGAGAAGGACATGTCTATACATGAGAAGAACATCATAAAGATCACGTGTAAACTGGGAAAAAATATCCCCACCTGGTTTTTCTGACTCCATGGAGCATTTGCAAATCCATCTTCCCTATGAAGCTTGTGTTGGGGTTCCAGTTCAATATAGATGGATGTACCCTTTCGAGAGGGTGATAGGAAACCTTAAGAGGAAGGTGAAGAATAGAGCTTATGTCGAGCAGTCGATATGTGAGGCATATAGTTTCGATGAGATATCTACGTTTGTCTCAGACTATTTTTTGGACAAAGTCTTGACAAAGGCCAATCGAGTATCGAGACATGATGATGGGAGAAATGTTGAACTAAATGGTCGGCTCTCAGTATTTGGTCTATCGCATATTCCTCTCTGAGCAAGAGTTACATGCTGCACATACTTACATTCTTCTCAATTGCGAGGAGATTGACGAATTTTTGAGGTACACATGTAAACTTGATAATTTATCTTTTAAGTTGAAAATTAATTATTCCAATATGTTAATGTTTATAACATGGTATAGATTGTATGATGACGAGTTAAAAGTGAAGCATCCCGGCATAACTGATAAAGATATTCAAATCAATCGTGATAAAAAATTTGCACTTTGTGTTAGGTTTGGAATATTCATGAACGCAATCAAATTGCAAAAATAAGCGGAAACGTGTAAAAATCAGAGTTTAAAAAATTTACAAACCATATACCCGGATCACCCTTTATGCACAATTATTAATTAAACAAAAAAGATGAATAAGAAACATACCCTTGAAGATCCGAGCTTCCTCAGGTACAAGTTCACCTCAAATCCTTTTCGCGTTCAACTTGAATCCACCGGGTTTGGTTCCTTCCTTTGATCAACGTTAGCCACCCAAGTGTTTGGCCTCTAGAGGTGATCCACCAAGGAAGAAGAAGGATTCAAGAAGATGGGTGGTTGGCTAAACCCTAGTTTTTCTATCTCTATGTAAAAGGAGGCGTACTCTCCAACCATTGGAATTATAACGTATTCTTGATATCGATATAAGACTCCTCTTATAAAGATATCAAGTAACCCTATTAAAATAAGGTATTATTTAATTAAACCCTTTTAATTAAAGGGCTCCCTAATCTTATTAGGGATAATTAATTAAACTCCTTTAACTAATTTTCCTTCATAATCCAATTAGGAATAAATAAGAGTACTTATATTAAATTAATTCCTAAACTCTTTTAGAAATTAAAATAATAATAATAATTTTAATAATATTAATAAGACTCCTCTTATTAATTTATATTTAATATTTCTAAAATATTAAATAATAAATATTAAGCTATTTAATTTATTCTATCACCATAGATTAAATTAAATATACATAACATATTATTACGATTATGCCATTAACTTCTTAAATAATTATTCTTCCTTTTATGGTGTGACCCTTTAGGTTCTCCATATTAAACCGGTTGTGAATAAATCAATTAGAACAATTCTAATCTTATTTAAATAAATAAATTAAACAATTAATTTATTTAAATAAATAATATTTGTTCTACAATAGGATAAGCCTCCCTAGCGATTAACGACTTTCCAGATAATATAGATTTTAACATTAATCATAAAAGAACCTTTGAGTAAATAGTTACTGTACAATTCAATCCTTCCACCATACAATGTCCCAATTAAATATATGACATGAAATTATTGTCAAGTCTTATTTTATTTAATTATATGTATTTCGACTCTTAAATGCACAACTCCAAATAATGCAAATTAGAAACTCCTTTCTAATTTCATTACGCCGCCAAGGACTCTTTGGGTTGTCATTTATCGAATCACATAGGACATTTCTCTTCTTTTATTAGAAGTGGTAGATTCTTTATTGATCATATATTATCTCCATATACAACTTGTTATACCCAAGCATACCCTTTGATATACCCTAAGGGTCTTAAGGAATAAGTCAAAGTATAACTCATCATACACAAGATACTATGATGATCTCAAGTCCAAGGATTACTTGTACTACTATCACTACAGGAATTCCTATTGACAGGCAAGTAAAACTCCATTAGGTATTCCTTAGCGAGCCACGTTCAGTGAACTTATTCTCTAATAAGCACCTACATACTTGCTTTAGTGTCTCCACACAAATGATCATGAGATCAATCATCCTCATCCAATGAGCAAGCAACGTATGTACCAATCTATCCGGATTCACTAATCCCCAATTTAGTAATCCAATGATTGGAAACTATTTTAGTTTTAAGCTTTCTAAGAATTTAGATCTCATTAGAATGATCATCATCATTATTCTAAAAGCATTGCTTAAAACTATGGGTTTATCACATATTATAAAACAGCATCATGTAGATAATTAAAAGCCTTTAATAAATTAATACTTTTTATTAATAAATGATTAAGATTGTTACAAAGTATATGCTTTTTCATCAAACATGATTGGCTTGTATGCATACGACTTTCACTTTGGCTAAAGGACAAAGTAAGTTCAATTTCTTAAGCACATATATATATATATATATATACTCAATGTTAACTATGACATCATTTAATAAGATGGATTTTTTGTAGGCTTTAACTGCGGGATCAACGATTCCGGCTAATGTACAAGTCCTAGCTATGGGACGAAGACGAGGACCAAGTCGGTATAATGGTTACAAAATAAATGGTTGTGAATTTCATACAAAGGCATATGGGCGCGGTAAAAGAACAATGAACTCTGGAGTGTGTGTCCAAGGAGATTGTTACAATGAGTTTGGTCGTGCCTTTTATGGGGAGTTGGAGGAAATCGTAAAGTTGTCGTACAAGGGCACATATGGGGGTCATATTCACTTGTTCAAGTGTCATTGGTTTGATTCAGAAAAAGGGATACGTGTTGACTGACATGGAATCGTCGATATTGACCTCCATAGGTCTGCGTACTCCAACGAACCGTTTGTTTTACCAACTGAAATAGTACAAGTATACTACACTCCTAGTCCTGTTAGGAAAAGGGATAGACCGCATACAGATTGGCAAGTTGTAATTCATACTCCCGCACGTAGTCGTGTAAAAGTAGTTGATGGGGAGATTTACCAAGAGCAGATGCTTCATAGTCAAACTATAATAAATGTGGAGGACAACAATGAAGTAATCCAGTTAGATGGCGGAGATGAACCACATGAATTAGATCTTGAGTCAATACTTGTGTCAGATGACATTGATATTGAGAAGGAAGTGTTATTGACTGAATCTGACATTGAATATGAAGTAGATGATGGTTATGAATCTGCAACACGTATACAAGATGATTCTGAATCAGACATTGACACTTGAACAAATGAAATGCATGTTTAGCATTACATGTTTTTTATATCATTGTCATGTTTATGTACTAACTATTTAAATGCAACTTTTTTTATTGTCATTTTATATTCATATATATACATGTTTATATCACTGTCATGTTTATGTACTAAACTATTTAAATGCAACTTTTGTTTATTGTCATTTTATATTCATATATATACATGTTTATATCACTATTATGTTTATTGTCATATATACATGTAATCAAATATGACTCATAATAACATCTTGAAATTTGTAATATCTGAGATGGCCACAAGCGGCAAGAGAAAAAGCGGCTTGGGTAGGGGGCCTAATCATGTGCCCAAGGCCCCTACTAATCCGGATGATCGGATTCTTATTCAGATTCGCCCTCCTCCGAATAGCCCGTATGTCCCACATATATCATTTATATATAAACATTTAAGATTCCATTTATACAAGAAATATAGAACTTAGATGTAAATTGCTTTAATATATCTACTTATCGTTGATGTAAATATATCATTTATAATTGTTTAGTAATGTTATTATTGTTGTTTTAATTGCAGAAATGGTATAGATGGGAGGACGCACAGGCTTCAGTGATACAGACATTATTCTGGCAGAAGTACGCGGTCCGTACCGAAGACAATTTGAACAAGAAAGACAAAAAGCCCTTCATAATGCTGAGATCGGCCATCCAGGCCAGGGAGATGATTATATGCACGAGCATAGTCCCTGGTGGTGCACCTAGTCCATATGGGCTGAGATGTGTGCCCAATGGAGAGCTGAGAGCTGGGTGAAAAGATGAAAGACTGCCGCCATTAATCGATCCTCGGGTGTAATTCGATGGCAAAAAAGGCTAAAAGGACATACAAGTATTAATCGTATTTCACAGTTGTAGCATATCCGCCAGTGCGTGATTTACAAGTTTTAATATGTTTACAATCATGAATTATAGAAAATATATCACATTTTTACTTAGTAATATTGTGCTATTTTTTGTATAGGAGTCTCAGTCTCAAGGTCAGACTATCCATCGATTTGGATATGCACGTGGCCACCGTGATGGTTCACTCGATGCTATCCAGATAGCGGTAATAAATTTTAACAACTTGATCTTTTTTATCAATGCTTATAGAATTAATTTATTTTTATCTATTTAATTGTTAACATGATGTCAGGATACTTATAAGCGTTTATTGAATGAGCGCTATCCTGAAGGCACCCCACGTCCGCCTATTGATCAAGAGTTGTGGGAGAGGGCGTCTGTTGTGAAGAAGAACTACATTAAAGGTCAAGGACAACGACGACGCCCATCCTTCAGTGGCTCAGGCTGCTCTTCTACCCAATCTACACAGTCATCGAGCCATCCAGTTGTTCATACTCCAGCTGACTGTGTGAGAGCTATATGTCGAGATCGAGATCTTCTGAAGATACCGCGTGCATCCTGGGGGCTCTGAGTCTGAGGAGTTAATCACGCGCAGATGGCGGCAAAGCAAAGCAAAGATCACAACATGGGGATGGCGACGAGGTATAAAATCAATTTGTTGTATATATTGTCGTAATATACCAATATTAACATAGTTAGTATATATTTGTAACTTGTTTTATTATTTTGTTAATTACAGGGTGATCAAGGAGAAGCTAATCAAGACGCTGATGCTTGACGATCGATACAGCTGTGTTTTGTAGTTCTTTGAGAATTTTGTACTTTTATATTCATTCATGTTACTTAAATATTAGATTTGTTTATATTTATTCAATTCATATTGGTTTAAAGGTTTATAAAGTTTTATATATTAGTTTGGTGTATGTGTCGGTGGACGATTGATGTTTACATTATTGTGCAAGATGTTTATATTGTTGTGTATGTGTGTTGGGATAAAGCAGGTACAAAATAGTTACAAGTTTTTTGGGAATTCTGCTAAACAAAAAAAATCTGGTTTTTTAGTTTTTTCAAATCAGCGACCGCATGCGGTCGCTGATATTCATTAGCTATCATGAAACATCTGAAGGTATTAGTGATCGCATGTGGTCACTGATTGTAGTTGCTGACACGTGGACCACGTCAACCTTTGGCCCTAAGCCATGCTGACTCAGATCAGCGATTGAAATGACAAATTTGGTCGCTACTAGCGGTCGCAGAGATATATATCGATTAAGCTAATAGTGGTGTTGGTGTGAACATCAATGACCAGATTTATATGACGACGATCGACTATCGCCGATCGCAATCTGTCATCGATAGTATCTCGCAACCGAATGCGGTCGCTGATAGGAGGTCGCTGGTAGAGCATTTTCTTGTAGTGCCACTTATTTTTACTCGTTTAGATAAGATTAGTAACAACTTTGCCTTAATATTTGTTTTCTTTTAAGTCTTTGTCCTCATGGGTTCGACAACTCTCTTATCATTATATTACTTGTTGACCGCGTATACTTGCGCGTGTTTATCGATTGCGAAATCGACTAACATCTTACAACCTCCCCTCGTGAAATTTTTTCCTCGAAATGGACGTACATACCTGGTGTTTCGAAAAGGTGAAGGTACCTCGATTTCATTTTTGATTCCAACTCCCAGGTCATTTCCTCAATATCATGGTTCCTCCACAAAACCTTGACTTATGGTATAACCTTTGTGTGTAGGACATGCTCCTTCCTATCCAAGATCTTGACAGGTACCTCCTCGTACGTTAAATCTTTAGCTATCTCGTCTATTTATAACTCAATAATGTGGTTTAGGTCTTTCACATATTTATGAAGCATAGATATGTGAAAAACTTTATGAACACTAGACATGCTTGGAGGTAATGCGAGTCTATAGGCCACATTTCCTAATCGGTCAAGAATCTGAAATGAGCCAACAAATCATGCATTGAGCTTTCTTCTCTTTCTAAATCTTATAACTCCCTTCCATGGAGCAATACATAATAATACATGCCCCAATATTAAATTCCACATCCTTTCGATGAAGATCCGCATAACTCTTTTGTCGATCTTGTGAGGTTTGTATACGTTGTCGAATCATTTGGATCTTCTTTGTAGTCATGCGTACCAATTCTGGTCCTAACAATGTTGCTTCACCCACCTCGTCTCAACATACTGGAGAAAAAAATTTTGTCCATACAATGCTTCGAATGGAGCCATGCCTATACTTGCTTGATAATTATTATTGTAGGAGAATTCCACCAATGGCAAGTACTTATCCCAACTTCCTTTGAAGTCTAGGACACAAAGTCTTAATAGATCTTCAAGAGTTTGAATAGTCCTTTCTGATTGGCCGTCTGTTTGAGGATGGTATGCCATAATGAATCATAAATCTGTGCCCATCGCTTTCTGCAAACTAACCCAAAATCGTGAAGTCAATCTTGGGTCACGATCCAAAACTATGGATACTGGCATACCATGCAATCTCACAATCTCATTTACGTACATACGAGCAAGACGTTCAAGGGAATAAGTCTCCTGTATCGGCTAGAAATGAGCAGACTTGGTTAATCTATCAACAATAACCCAAATCGCATCTATGCCTTGAGAAACCTTGGGAAGACCCGTAAAAAGATCCATGGTAATGTGTTCCCACTTCCATTTTGAAATCTTAAGTGATTGCAATGGACCTTTTGGCACTTCATGTTCCACCTTTACACGTTGACAATTTAAATACCTCAAGATAAACTCTACGATCTCTCTCTTCATATTGTTCCACCAAAATGTATGTCAAAGATCATGATACATTTTGGTACTCCTAGGATGGATTTCAAACAGTGTATTGTATGCCTCCATCGTGATCCTATGCTTCAATTCAGAATCGTTAGGAATGCAAAGTCTGGAGTTGACTCGAAGTATTCCTTCTTCATCAATTCTTGCTTCTGGAATAACACCTTCTTGTACTTTCTTCTTCATACGCATCAGCTCTAGGTCTGTGGCTTGAGCATCTTTAACTTTATCGATTAAAGTCAGTTCTACTCATATATTTGATATCATCACGTGGGTACTTGGAGCCTTTAAATCTATCTCCATCATTTGTAAGTCGTACAAAATGGGTTTTTGTGTTAACAACATCGCACTCATAGCAATATACGATCTTCTACTCAATGTGTCAGCTACCACGTTCGCTTTTCCAGGATAATATTGAATAGTATGGTCATACTCTTTCAATAGCTCGAGCCAATGTCGTTGCCCCATGTTGAGTTCCTTTTGGGTGAAAAGGTATTTGAGGCTTTTATGATCCGTATAAATCTCCACTTTCTCCCCATACAGGTAGTGTCTCCAAATTTTCAACGTAAAAATGACTGCTGCCAACTCTAGATCATAAGTAGGATAATTCCTCTCATATTTTTGAGTTGTTGCGAGGCATAGGCTATAACTTTCCCATGTTGCATGAGAACATATCCTAACCCTTTACCTGAAGCATCGTTGTAAATAAAAAATCCATCCGAACCAGATGGTATTGTAAGAACATGTGCCAAAATGAGTATCCTCCAGAGCTCTTGGAAACTCTTCTCGTATTCCTCGCTCCATACGAATTTTTTATATTTTTGAGTCGGCTAAGTTAATAGAGTAGTGATTCGAGAAAATCCTTCCACGAATCTCCGATAGTAACTAGCTAAGCCTAGAAAGCTACATATTTTGATTACTGACTTAGGTTGTTCTCAACTGTGACTCATATCCCAATATTGGATAGCATGTCATAATGGCACCTATCATTTTACCACCACACAAATATAGCATCCCCCACAGAGAGTCTGGGTTCGGTACATTCTATAAAGGAAGTCACCAGATTGAGGCTTGGGTACCAACTCTGGTAGTTGGGTTTTTAACTCCTGAAGTTCAAAAGGAGCCATTTGATATGGGGTTATAGAAATGGGTTTTGTACCAGGTTCAAAGTCGATACAAAATTCAATATCACTCTTTGGGGGTATCAGGAAGTTCTTCAAGAAATACATCAGGAAATTCATTAACAACAGAAACATTATTCAAATCTGACATATTTTTGTTCAAGTCCATGACATGGGCTAAGAAAGCTTGACATCCATTTTTTAATAAATGAATGACTTTATGGCTTGATATGAAAGTGTTTGATTTTAGTAGTTTGGTTGCTTGAATTCGCATAATAGGTTGGTTAAGAATATGAAAACTAACAACCTTACGAAAATAATCAATTTTAGCATGATGAGTAGTTAACCAATCAATCCCTAAAATCACATCAAATGCAAGTATCTTTAAAGAGATAAGATTAACAGGTAATGTTATGGTGCCAACTTGGATCAAGCAAGATTAATAAGAAGTGGATGTAATGAAAGTTTCTCCTAACAGAGTCTCAACAGATCAGTCAAAGTCTAATTCTTCAGGGTCAAGTTTAAACGAGGAGCACAAGCAAGAGAAATAAAAGAATGGGTAGAATCGGTATCTAACAAGGTATAGACTTCACAAGAATTTATGATTAACTAACCCGTGATAACTTCATTCGGTTCCTCGCTTTTTGGGAAGTTACGACAAGCGCTCTCACTTGAACCACTGATTTTGACTAGTCTGGAACAACCTTTGGTGTCATCATTACCGCTAGAATTGAATTTTGATATAGGGCATATTCCACCCTTAACTACTTCGTCATACTCCTATTTCATGATCTGAATCATTAATCTTCGATCTATATCGAATTGGGGTTGACCGCAATGTAAAAGGTAATTCAAAACTCGATGTTGGGTTCTCCCAATTGCTATCCAAAAAGAGAAATACATAATCATCTATTCTAGCCTTCTTGGATCGGACTTCTCTTTCCACAATATCAACGCGTCGTGCGGCTTTTACCCATGCATCCTTTATTCTCACTCGTTCACTTGTTTCTTCTTTCAACTGATCCTTAACATTTGAATTCTCAGATTTTATCTTTATCATCTTCTACTCTGCCAAAGAGTGCTTCTATTCAAGCATCATATATCGGGTAACACAAGCTTGAATTATTGCATCCTTTTGCTCCACGACCGCCTGCCGTTCTTCAACCTGCTCTTCTAACTCATGAATACGATTTTTCAATTCTACATTTTGATCATAAAGTTCTCCTAATAAATCCTCCCCGGGTTTCTGTTTTTCCTCACTCTCAGATGCTACCTTTGCGACTAGCTCGAGTGCAACTATTAATTCTTCACTCACCACATATATATCTCTAATTTCTTCTTCGCCTGACATCACATTATCATGGTTGGTGATTAGAGGTGTCTCCACGGTCTCATTCACTCCATTGTTAACATTTTCAGCTGTCATTCTCAAATATTGCCACAAAACAAGGGTTAATTAAAGAAATTAACATACCACATAATACTCCTATATTCTGACCGACCAACAAATAAGCTTAGGTAGGACACACTAGAGAAGGATTTACTTATCTCTCCCCTCCTAGTTCTATTACCCGATCTCCGCCAGAGACCATATGTAAGACCCCGAATTTTATGAAATAAAGGTATACAATTTTCTTATAATTATTATGTTATTTAGTAAATGGTTAAATTGATAAAGGTTAAAGTTAAGGGTAATATTTGAAAATTTTGCAAAGTAAGCAAGTTGATATAAAATATTTGTTCTGTCGGGGAATATTCATTTTAATAGGGAATATTAGTACGACGACATAATCATTGGTGGACCCCACAACGGAAGTATTGTCGTAGTTAGAAAATGATAGAAATATCTTTTTATAAAAATAATGGCGAAAGTTTTACCGTTAAACTGTTGAACTACCCGGTAGTAAAAGTACAGTAATATGCGTGGTTCCATCGTAGCACGCGGTATTGATTATTGATACTTACATGAGAAGTCACTCAGTTATACTCAATTATTACTACAGTAATTCCTGCATAATATCTCTCATATTATTGATTTAATTATTGTCATAATATCATCTACATAATATTTATATTATTAAATCAATAATTTAGACGACAAAGTTATTCATATTATTATTTGTAATATTGACGATGTCTAGAAAGTTTTGTCAAGGAAAGGGGTTTGGTCACCTAATTACGCGCCAATAGAGAGAAATCCTGATCGGAAAGCCCCCTCTTTCGTGGGAATGATCTGGTTGTTAACTATTGTGAGTTATAATATTAATGATGAATACGTTTGTGTTGATTAAAGATAAAATTGATATTTCCATTGTGTTGGGATTATTAGTGTTAGTGGAAATCGACATCTATTCCGATAATAATTGATGTCTGGAGGTAATATTGACCAATCGGGTAATTAATCGGATAAATGAGCAATTAATTGCTATTAGTTCACATGCATATAACTATTTGTTCACATGAATGGAACTATTAATTCACATGATTTACTATTAGGGGAGGTGGTGCAAGTTTGATAATACTTGGATGACTAAATTAAAAATGGAAGTATAGATGAAGGTACTATATTGTAATTATTTTTTTAACATATATAGAACTATTGATTCACATGATTGTACTATTGATTCACATGATGTACTATTAGGGGAGGTGGTGCAAGTTTGATAATACTTCCTGGGCTAAATTAAAAATGAAGGAAAAGATGAAGGTATTATACTATAATATTTCGTGCCCCAAAACGTGCAATTATAGAAACTATGTTTTTCCTATAAATAGAATCTCATTCTTTTTTCATTCTCACCAATTCACTAAGACTCACAAGAGCAATTATAAAGAGAGAAGCTATAGAGATAAAGAAGAAGAGTAGTCTGCTACTTTACTATTGTAGTATCCAGTCTTCTTCTGAGGTAAGGGGCATTTTTTTTGTATTCATGAAGAGAGTTATTTATTTCAATACTCGTAAGGGTTGTTATTCCATTCTTTATTATTCTGTTGGAATAACCTGTCTACGCGAACTACCGCATGCATGGTGAAATTCTTATGTTATTTCATTCTTTATTATTCTATTGGAATAACCTATCTACGCGGACTACCGCATGCATGGTGAAATTCTTCTATTATTTCATTCTTTATTATTCTGTTGGAATAACTCATCTACATACGCATTACTACTGCATGGTGAAATTCTTGGTTATTCCATTCTAATTACATTGGAATAACCTCGTCACACATGAGATTACGGCATGCGTGGTGAAATTCTTCTTCATTATTCCATTCTTTATTATTACATTGGAATAACTTTCACTGTGGACTACCGCATGCATGGTGAATGACCCTTCATATTCATTCTTTATTAAATTGTGCAAATAATCTGTCTACATGGATTACCGTATGGCGGGTAAAAATCTATTTGTAGTATCGTATATTCTATTATATTTGTATGAGATATCATTTCTTTTGTACTCATCATAGAATATCGTTTTTTTGTATTTTCCTTTTATGAGTACTATTCATGGAGTACTATTCATGGGTACTATTCAGGTATACAGTACTATTTATGAATACGAGTAACTATTCACATGTTACTATTCATGAGTTACTATTCATAAGTTACTATTCATGAGTTACTATTCATGGGGTACTATTCATGACCAAATTGATTTCTTTTTCTGACCAAATTATCGTTGATTTATGAATCTTACTCTTGAAATTAAATCTATGTTTTGATCATATTGTTTTTATTATCATATAAAACATTTTTATAATCCTGGTGATGAAATTTCTCTTTGACTTAAGTGTAAAGATGGGTAGATTATTAGTATGATCGTGACTATGGGTTCTCTTTGGCCAGTAGTGAAAAGATGAATTGTTGACTGGTATGATCATGACCATTGAATTTATAATTGAATATCTTTAGCTTAAGTGCAAAATGGAATTGATCAACATGGTTATAATTATTGTTTATATAAATTCTAAAATGATTATATATTTCTTTGAGATATTAATATCTTTGGCCCGTAATGCAAAGATGACCTGTTGTTGAATATCTTTGGCATGTAGTGCAATGATGAATTGTTGTTGAATATCTTTGGCCGTAGTGCAAAGATGACCTGTTATTGAATATCTTTGGCCTGTAGTGCAAAGATGAACTGTTAATGAATATCTTTGGCCTATAGTGCAAAGATGAATTTATTAGTATGATTATGAACAGGAACTGTGATTTGGTATAACCATGATCTTTGATGTTTCGGGTAGAGACAGGTGATGAAAATTATCTTCGTCCTGGGTGCAAAGAGGAATTTAGAATCACAATTATGATTATGAGTTATTCACATGATTGTGGACATGAACTGTTGATTGATGTTACAGGGATAAAACATTGTTGGTGGACTTTTAACGTGGAGAAGATAATAGACTTTATGGTCCATTTGACTCTTTTAATGGATTGCTCGTTCTGCTGCCATTATGGTTGAAAAGTTTTATCATCTACCATATGTTCTAAATCTCTGATTTATTATTGATGAAGGCTATTGATAATTTAATTATCTTTAGTCATGATATTCTTTACTGGGCTAGTTGTGCTCACCCTTTTGCTTCACAATTCCTTTCAGGTAATAAGAGTATAGCTGGGTCGAGCGAGGGTAACAGGGGATTAGAACGGTGGTCTATAATTGTTGAGGTTTCCCCTAAAACAGTATGGAAATAATTTTATTGAGAATTTTAGATAAGTGTGTCGTATTTTATATGTCATTTTAACCGCTAATTTTGGTGAATCGAATAGGGTGAGGTGAACCCAACTTTGGAAGGGTGTTTTGCCACTATCATACAAGATGTCTAATGACAGATGATTTTATGTTATCATAAGACAGGGTTGTGCACATGCACTTGCTAATTATATCTATTTGCACTACCTATATAATCTTGGAGTTTGGTTGAAATATAATTCTCAATTGGAGACAGTGGAGATAATTATATGTCAAGAGAAGACTCACCATTGGAAAGAACATGACAGTAATCTTCTTTTTTTTTCTTTGGGGTCTATTGTGTCAACCAAGGATAATTCTCGAGTCATATGATATCTACCATAACTTAGATGCATGGACTCCCATGTACGAAGATTTCCTTGAGCATTTTCCAAAGATTTTAATTTCTAAAACATTTATTGACTGTACTTTTATGTAAAGTACAATTGTATGGTGTTGTGGTCGAGGCACCATGAGAGTTACATATATTTGTATTAAAATTCAAAGCTTATGTGTTGTCGTACTCTGCATGACAGTTCAACAGTTGTATAAACGAAGTTTGTATTTGATTTCTGTAGTGTGATATCTGACGACTCATAATGGGTGATGTATACCTATTTTGGCGGCGTCACACCATATCCCTAAGCTCTGATACAAACTGTGACTTCCGCAAAATAGGTATACATCACCCATTCTGAGTCTCCAAATACATGGTACAGAAAACAACTACAACTTCATTATTACAATTGTCGTGCAAAATACGACAACACATATACTGTGAGTTTAAATACAAACATTATTACAATAAGTCTTCGTTACAATTATTGGTAAACTATTTTACAAAATATTGAGGACTGCTAAAACAACTGACTTGAAACATCACTCCACACCCCAACTAGTTCCCGCTATATTCTCGCCTCCTGAGAAGAAAAATTGAACAAAAAGGAAAAGGGTGAGCTCAACTAGCCCAATAAAGAATATTATGACTAAGATAATGTAGAACAAATTATCGTTAGCCTTCAATAAATTAGATAAAATATAATGGACAAGAAGTTTTAGATCAATATTCGCAGCGAAAATAACAATTCATTAGAAGAGTTAAGTAGAGAACGAAATCTACTATCATCTATGAATTTAAAAGTCCATCATCAATATTTTATCCCTATAACATCAATCAATATACATCTTGAATCAAATATTCATCTTTGCACTACGAGCCAAAGATATTCATTTGTATCACCAGTTGGTCATATTCATCTCAACACGTGTCCATCTTTGCACCACGGCCAAAGATATTCATCAGGTAATCATTCATCTTTGCACTACAGGCCAAATATATTCAGTTATATAATCATTTAAGACTGAGGATGATGGAAAATACCTTAAAGAAAACGAATCCAGTGCGATAAAAGGACAAAGATTAGGGATTCCTACTTCGGTTTATCAAAGTTGAAAAATACTCCATAATAATCGATTGTGGAGCAGAATTCAAAAATGAAGATCAAAACATGGATACAATCAAAGATAGTAACCATAATAAACAACTTAGACAAAGAAAAAGAAAATTTAATTTTTCTATGAATATTATCGTGTTCGTGAATAGTATCGTATACGTGAATAGTGTTATATACGTGAATAGTAACCCCGACAAAAAAAGGTAGAAATTCCACAAGAAAAATCATACTTCTTGAATAGTACTCGTAAATAGTACCGTATTCGTGAATAGTGTCGTATACGTGAATAGTGACATATACGTGAATAGTAACCTCAACATTAAAAGGTAAAAATTTTATAATAAAATTTATACCAATATTTTGGTATAATGATATTGAAGAAATAACATCATTTATGAAGAAAATAACATCCCTTACCTCAAAAGAATAGTACTTCTGGCTGAAATATCGGATATAATGCTGAAGAAAACTTACATTGAATAGCAACTCTCAAAGTATCTAAATACTCACAAAAATACGCTCGATATTATAGAGAGAGAAAACTTCAGATTCTGGTGTGATTTTCAATTCTAACTATGCACCCTATTTATAGGAAAATACCAGAACGCCAAAGCAAACTAAAATTTAATAAAATAATATTTTATAAAATATCTACACACATCTTCTTTGCCCAATTTTAGCACACTACTAGTGGGGCCCACCAATTTCAGAAATTTCCACAACAACCAAAAGTGGGACCCACCCATATTTTTAATAAAAATATTTTTTTTCGAAACATCAATGATTCATAATAAATAACCCTTTTATCAGAAAAATTTGAACCTAATGTTTACTCCATAGGAAATTTAATTCTCTACAACTTTGTAGAAGAAAGTTTTTCCAAATTCCAAACAGAAAATGACTGAAATCCACATACGGACGATTTTTAATACCTCCATTCTGACAAAATACTGATAAAACACCCCCATTCTGACAAAATACAGATAAAACATCTCAGCATTAATTCCTTCATTTATATCCATATAAAATAAATATTTTTTTATATAAATCAATAATTAATTATTGACAAATAATATTACAAAATAAATATCTACGTAGGAACTCGAAGACAAAATGATGAAGAACTATCCTGAGTTATTTGTTTAATATGTGTCTTCGATTCTGGGGACAGAATCTTTGTAAGGAGGGGAAAATGTGACGAATGAGTTGTTTGAGTTGTGATTCTGGGGAAAGAATCCTTGTAAGGAGGGAAAGATGTAACAATTTAGAATTTTTTTTGTAATTTCAATATTTATTTGTAAGTTGAATAAATATTTTAATTGGTGTGTTTGTTGTTAAGTAAATATTTTTTGGATTATTTATGACTTAAATAAATAATTCGTTAATAATTGTGGACTAACTTAATATTGTGAAAAATATTAACTAAGTTGATGTTCAATAATTTTGTGGGTGGAAATTTAATTTAATGAGTTAATTAAATTAAATGAGTGGTTAACTAATTATCATATTATATAATAGTAATTTTCTAATTTAATTTAATAATTAAATTAGAGAAAGTTAGTAATGATTATTTGAGTTGTTGAATAATTATGTGTTAATTTCATTTAATAATTGAATTAGAGATTTAAAGTTTTGTTAAGTAAAATTATAATTTTAAATGATTAATTAAAATATTGGAATTTAATTAATTAGAAGGTGACCATTAAACTTTGTAGCAAGTGATTTATTAAAATAAATTAGAGAGTTTTAATTCAGTTTTCCAAACAAAGTTTAAAGATATTAAGTCTTTATTTTTAATTAGTTTTATCCAAACAAAGCCTTGTGGCTTTTGAAATTTTAACTGATAAATTATTTGAACTTTTTTTTAACTATTAAATTATGTTTAGGTTTGTAACTGACAAAAAATAATTAAGTTGTACGCGTTATGGTTGTCGGTTTTATTTTTACGCATTATTTGTATTTGGCTTACGCTTGAGAATAGAAGAGAGGAAGAACAGAGAAGAAATAGAGAGAAAAAAGAGAAAGAAAAAGAGAGAAGCTTGTGAGTTTGAAGGACGGAGTTTGAGGAATCAAAGCTAGTTATTCTTGTGGGTTAAACAAGCGAATTGAAGGTATAATTTCTAAAGCTTTAGTTTTACGTATTTGAAAAGTTTTATGTTCTTGAGTTTCACTGTAAAATAATGAAATTGTTTTCCAACTCTCTGTAATGCAATTTTGATGAACTGTTGATATACAAAGTGATTAATTGTGTTTATTTGTAATTGTGATGTTATAACAAGGATTTGAGATATTAATTTAGGAGAATTGCGTTTAAAAAGAAAAGAAATTGTTTACAGTGAGTGTGTATATGAATATGGCTTGTTGGAGTCCAAAATTGATAGTTGATTGTGAACTAAATTGTAAATTGATTCTTGAATGTGTTAATTCATTATGAAACGAAAAGAATATAGTTTGAATGAATTGATTTGGTGTAGTAATCAAGTTTTAGTGATGAATATTGCTAAAGATATCAAAATTAATGTCTTGGCAAAAATATGGAATTCAAAGGACTTAGTTGGATTATAGTTGTTGCTTAATTATTCTAAAACAGTATATATGTAATGGGTAATGTTTATATGAAGCCTATATCAATTGGGTGTATGTAATTTGTTGATTAATTGATAAGGTTCGTGAGTTCATTTTGAAATAGTGAGTAGGAAAACCGATCGCATAATTTTTTGTCTGCGCATGAGGCGATTGTCTTTGGTGTTAATGGCAAAAATAAACAAGAATCGCTCTTGTTCTAAAGCTATAAATGGCGCATCTGCACCCTAGCCAGAACAGTGGCAGTGATGTCTGTTGATTGTGTAGACTTTAAAATCTCATTAAAACCTAGTCTAATGAAAGTGTTAATGTGGTGAGCATGTAACGAAGATGCTATAATAGATTTATAACATATATGTGATAGTTCCAAAGTTGTAAAATTATTAAGTTGTAAAAACTTTACGTGTGATTTATTAAAATCTAGAGATGGTAATTCAGTATGATAATGCTAAAAGTTGTGATTTCAGTATTGTGTATGGTGTTAATGATTGAAACTTGCAATAAGATAACAAGTTCAATTAAAATGGGATTTAACTTATAAATTTGATGTTAGTATATCTAATAAATGTTGTGATTCTAATAATATGTGTATGTGAACGTGAGTTGTAATTTAATAGCTTACGCATGAGGCAAGTTTCCGAACTCTAATATTTGTTTGAGTTACTCTAACTTGTTTATAATTCAACATGTTTTTCCTAGTCCCATTCTCTTTATAATGAATGCATGTTCCTGAACTCTAATATCTAATTGAGTTGTCCTATCTCATTTACTTTACACAAGTTTCTAATCTCTATTGTTATATTGAGCAAGATTTGTTCTCAGCTTGTTATTCATTAATGAATGTTCAATAATTCAATTCTTTTAGCATTAGCTTAATATTGTTCAAGCGAGGTTTATTGTATTACTCAATGCTTATGCTTTCTAGCTTATTTCTAAGCATGACTTCGATATATAATGTTGATTCGCCTATGATTTATGATTATTCCACATTATGTTGTTATCGATAATTTGAAATGATATTGAACTTTCCTGATTCAACTAATCCTTAGTTGATGATCGTTAAACCCTAAATTACCCTTGACACTTATCCAAATCAAACTTTATTTGGTGCGGACTTGTACTCTATAACTGAGAAGAACAACCCTATTATAGCGGAATTATTTACGCGATGCATTTAGATGTTTGTGCACAATACATGGTACGAAGGGCTGATCACCCTAAGTGTGGGGAGTCCCTACAATCTTATGACTGTTTAGGTTTAAGTTGAAAGATTACTTATAACCTTGGACATAGTTCATGGTCTTGTGACCCTTAGATAAATTTCATATTTTTATTTCAGTTTCGTTGAGCATATTCATTGGCGGTTATTATGTTGTTGTTATTCATTGTTATTTCAAGTGAGCATTTGTTTTGCTCACTCTTGCATATATATAATTATTGCAGTTAAGGTTGAGAAGGTCGATAAACCTACCACTAGCAAAGAGAAAGGAAAAATGAAAAAGTGTTGAAGACTTGTAATTTATTGACTTTCATAATGACAAACTTTATTTTAAATATTATGGTGAAACTATTTTAATTTTCCACACTTGATGTATGTTTTTAAAGGTTAGATAACCTCGAAGATTTACTGATTAAGTTATGTAACCCTTTAATGGGAAGATTTATTATTTATATTTTATTATATTTGGGTAGATAGATATGAATGAATGGAAAGTGAACATCAAGTCTTGTGGGAATGAAGTACCCAGATTTGGGGGTGTCACAATTAGGATATCCTAACACCTAATCATGATTTTTAAACTTCAATTAGGTGTTAATAAACATCATTAAGCAACCCTAATCATAAAAACCAAAACCCTAATCAAGATTAAAGAGGATTAGGGCATAATTAAGCTACTAATTTGTATAAACTAGCTCACAAGTAGGTTATTACCCACTAATGCAAGTCCCAACATAGCACATGACATGCTTGTAAACTCCCAAGCAGCACAAGTCTCAAACATCAGATATTTGTAAATGTAAATAGGTGATTAAAGACCTAAAACCCTAGTTTATAAATTCTATAAATAGTAGACTTAGATTAGAGAAAACCTACGAATTTTCTAAGCCTAAACACTCACATATCATACCTAAACAAGCCTTGGTGATTGCAACAACAGAATCAATAGCCAAAAATCAAAATCAATCTAGAAAAGGTACAAACCCTAATTTTAACCTAGATCTTTGGTGCTATGTTTAATTTGTAGTTTAGATGTTTAGATATGTGTAATAACATGTTAGTAAGTATGCTAAGTTGATAGAACATGTTTACATAACATCTAGATGCATCAAATTAATGTTTTAAGCAAACTAGAAAATTCTTGAAAAAACAGGTCTAACAGTCGAATGTCAGAGCTTGTAGATCCGTGTTTGTTAATAGTAGGTCTGTTAATTGTATGCTAGTTGTAGTATTACATAAGGTCTTTAATTTGGAAAAGAAAACACGTTCATTAGAAGAATATATTTCAAGATATAAGTGGTCAAAAGTGGTTAACTGATCATGAAGTTCTGATTTCTTGGTTACCTAGAAATCTCAAGAACAGGTTGAGCAAGCTACTTTGACCAACCTTTTAATCGCTTTCTGTTTGTTGTTATGATGTCTAAATGTAATGAAATAATACCTTGACATACATACTGTCGACGTCGGGATTTTTGAGTGTCCCTTTTCGTTACTTGTTCTTTGGTGTTCTCATGTTAAGGTGAGATTTGTTTGAAAAAATAAGTGAAAAAGGTCCGACATGTATAACGACGATTGGACTTTAAGAGTCACCAGTTGGTGTATTTAACTGGTTGCACCAACGCAACCGAAAAGGCTTGCACATTGACCTAGTGATTTGACACTGCTAAACGGGTCTGTGAAACCGAGATTCATTTTGGGTCCGGGGGCTTGATTATGCGGAGGGAAGATGTTAGGCACCCCCCGACATCCGTGTTACCATGGTGACCGCAACTTTTCAAAGAAATTGTTATATGAATGTGTGTGTGTGTGTGTGTGTGTGGATCAATGTGAAATTATTTGGAAGTAGTGTTATACCTCGTTCGCACCTATATACATAGGGTTTGAATTTATAGAAAAATTCAGTTTTAAACAAGATATGGCAATGACGTTTTGTAAAAGAGGTTTTTCAAACCCTGTGCTCAATAGTAATTGAGGCCTTTGATACTTTCATTTTAATATTAAATGTCCGACTTGTTTGCTTTGATTTTCGAGATGCGAAGCATTCTCGAGAAAATAATATACAGCAGTGCCGAACTCCTCATGGGCATGACAGCCATCCAAGGAAATTTAGACACTGTAAAATAATGTACAAGTTGCTTACAGCTGAAAAATATCCGTCATGGGAACCGAATCTAGATTCAGTAAACTGAACCTGTGATCACATGATTCATAGGCTCACATGATACTGCAATTTGTATGGAATGCAGTAAGAAGTTATATACATAAAAGCTGTAAATATATATATACCGACATGATCAACCACCACGAAGTAACTCCGTGGGGGATCGGAAATGTAAATATATAAAAGCGGTAAATATATATATATGGACATGATCAATCGCCACTTAAGTAAACTCAGCGGAGACGAAATGTAAATAAAGTCGTAAAAGCGATCAAGCGCCACGTAAGTAAACTCTAGGCTCGACAGAATGTAAATATATATATATATATATATGTGTACATATATATATATATATATATATATATACAAAAGTAGTAAACGCACTGGATGTAAATCTAGGCTCATCGAATATGTCCGACAGCAATTATATATATATATATATATATATAAAAGCGAGTAAACGCATCGGATGTAAATCCAAGATCATCGAGATATGTCCGACAACAAATTATATATATATAGTTTAATAAAGCGCACTGGATGTAAAATCCGTGCTCATCAAATGAAAGTCCACCACGTTTATATATATAAGCAATTAAACGCTCCACACCGAAGTCTAGGCTAAATCGTGGCATAACTCGATAATGTTAGTCCATATATATGAAATATATACATATATTAGTATATATATATGGACAGAAATGAAAACCACAGACCGAAGTCCGGGCAAACACACACAACACGACTCTAAATGTGTATAATAGTGTGTGCTATATGAGAAGAAGGCTTTAAAAAATTTAAGAAGACATACAGTGGGCTGCCAAAGTGGACTTCTATGACTTTAAATGGATAAACACTCAACTCCCGTCGGATAAAAGATAGCTATATATGAGCTAACTAGTGTTTAAAGAAGAGGAAACACTCAAAAGATGTGTATGCAGAGTAAAATGGACAGGGCTTCCTCGCCTTTTTCCTTCTCCCTCCCTTCTCAAATGGCTAACCAAAGCCTTGTATATATAGACGGATGGTCGCAGGTATACCTGCGACAGTCGTAGTTGTACCTACGGCTGGTCGTGGTGGATCTGAGCCTCGCGGGTCCTGTTGTCTCGTAGTACGTGCACTCATGCACTGTAATGTCCACTCGAACTTGCAGAACTTCAATCCGAGCATCCGAACGAGGTATATCTGACCTTTTCGGATCATTTGGTGTCGAGAGTTACGCAATGACATGGATTAGAGGTTGTCTGAAGTCGGTCGAAGAGGGTCTATGCCCATGGTCTTCAAGCTTCAAATTCTATCCAAAGTACTGCCACACGTAATAGTCACTCGGGACTGTCACTCCTCGGTTCTTGTGGGGCATTGTTAGATGTATGTATGTATGAAGTGTTGAGATGACGTGTCATTTGTCGAAGGAACAAGATGACGATTGACTCCTCGTCTGGGTTATCACCGGTTTAAGTTGAAAGTAGACGTTGCTTAGGGTTACAGCTGAGATTAGACTACTTGTTGGTATGCCGCGATATCATCTTGTTGACGTGGTAAGATGACGTTGTGACTCCATACCTGGGTTATCGTCGATTTAAGCGAAAAGCAGACATTGCTCAGGGTTACATCTGAGATTGGGCTACTTGTTTGTATGCCTCACTGTCATCTAGATTGAAGCTGATCGCATGTTTGACACAAACATTTCTGGGGTTATCGCCGGAACTACAATGACATCCCTTAGGGCTATCACTAAGGATGGTTTTGCTACTCCCAGTGTTGTTTCTGGGACTGGAACTGAACGTCGCGGTGTTATCACCGAGACAGAACTGTCCTCTCTGGTGTTGTTGCCAGTCTTTTGATCTGCATATCTCACGGTTATCTCCGAGATTGGAAATGACATTCCTAGTGTGTGTTCTGGGTTGACATGACGTTCCTGGTTTGTGTTCTGGGTTGGAACTGAACTTCCGGTGGTATCCGGGATGGATGTAAGCTGTCTTTCATGGTTATCTCCAAAAGACGAATCTACCCTCCTGCAATGTTAGTAATAGGAGTGTAGAAAATTTCGAGTGTCTACAGATTCCCCTCTTTATCATATTTATGCAATGCAAGGCATGGATAGGATAAAGAATCCTAGACACTTGAAATGCAAGCAAGATAAACATGATGCTATGTGCACCAACATGATGCTATGTGCACCAACATGATGCAAATGTATGATGCATGATTGTCATGTAATCCTGCTGGGATGACAATCAGTGATGACTTGGACATGCGATCCAAGTTTCCAAGGATGTTGACGTTGGGACTACCACCAAAGTCTTGAATCCTAGACACTAGCTTATACTCCATAGAGGTACCTCTTGTGTGGAAGAGATCTATGGGGATAAGGTTTTATCTGTTTGAGGATGTGTATAACATGTTCCCTCATACTGTCAGAGTTACTGCCAACAGTGTTGTCGCTACCAGGGTTTCCTGACCTTCGTTGATGTGTGTATCACCGGATAGATCCTTGTTGGGTGTATTATCAAGGCTGCTTGACCTTTATTGATGTATGTGTCAATGGTAGCATTATGTTGTAGCCCTTGATGGGTAAGGTTGATTCGATGGGTTTACTTTCCATCGGTTGATATGACGTCAAGGCTGCTTGACCTTCATTGATGTGTGTATCAATGGTTACATTGTGTAGTGATCCCTGCTGGGGATACGTAGAAGTTTGAAAGATGCGCGTTGTGACCCCCGCCGGGGATACGTTGATGCTTGATAACTTTGGCGTTGTAACCCCCGCCGGGGATACGTGGATGCATGATAACTTCGGCGTTGTAACCCCCACCGGGGAGGTTTGATATTTCGTGGTTTTTGCGTTGTAACCCCCGTTAGGGATTGTTTAGGGTTGGAACCCTGCAAATGACGACATCGGACCTTTGTGGGGTATTTCCGAGCATGGTTTGTAAAAGCAGAGCTCATTTGTATAGTATACCCTGCATTCAGGCGAATACCATTGAGGCTACGGGAGTTTAACTCTGACCGACAAGAAACCAGGATTTCAGGCTAATCCGCTCAATCGCGTAGCATTTTTATTCCTGATTTAGCCTTTTCAGCTTGTGAGACCTCCTTTGCAACTCTAACTGGAGCGAGCCGGAGGTGTGGGACCCATATAGGGGGGTCGCAGGTGTACCTATAGGAGCCGCAGGTTAGCTTGCGGCCAGTCGTGCCTATTTATAGGTGGCTGGTTGCTTTCATAAGTCATTTTTAAGTTGCACAGCGAAGGAAATCCGAGAGCTCTTCTTCATATCTGTTGAGTTCGGGCAACTTTCTGCATATTCTGTCACCGTACAAGCGTTCTTCACTATCCTGGTAACACATGCATGTATTTTTTCCAATTTCTGTCCGTTGGAGAATGATTTATCGCATGAAATGCATTTAGACACATAGTAGTGAATATGCATGCTGATATGATTTGATAAAAAATATTTAACATAGCAAATGTTAGTATTAAACCATGCTGAACATAATAATGTGATAAAATTTGACTTTTAAAAAATAAATTGGCACCTTTACTCGTCATTTCTTATCCTATATGAGGACAAATGAGTAAAGGCAGACAAGCAAAATAATCCTGGTAATTAGACTACACTTACGGATTTTTTACTGTAATGTATTGATGCATACAGGATGTATATGACTGTGTATAGGTGTGCTACTAAATGGACACCTAGTCATGCCTATGTGCGTGTGGATAGTCCCATTTACAAAGGGGCTATGGCAAAATTTTCCCAAAATGTAGGTATTGGGTAGTCATGCATTTTTAACTCTACTGTAGATGTATGTTAAAGCAATGCATGCATGCATGTAATCATAGAATGCATTTTGAAAAGACTCCAGGTAAGAAATTACCACACCCTTTACGAGGTGATTTGGAGACTTCTTTGTCCGTGATAACATGGATCCAGATCAGCCGAGTAGTTCCCGCAGGACCACTTCTGGTGTACAGAGGAGGGCTTTTGAAGAGCCTCAGCGCCGTTCCGTGAGATAGCCTCGTCGTTTGGCGGAGGCGGTGATACGTCCTATTTGGGTTGAGGTGTCAAATGTCGAGTACGAGGAGGAGGATGCACCGATTGAGGTTCCTGCTCTTGTTATACGTGTTCCCCATAGGGAATTGCCATGTATTCAAGTGGCGAACCCAAATCTTCTAGGCGACTTGAGTAGGCATCCTTCAGTATACTTGCACGCAAACGAGGTATGAAGTTAGATCTTTAATCTTCCTTATTTCCTATTGATGAGGAGTCAAGGATTCTAATGTTGATTTGCATTTGATGTAGGTTCCCGGCTTCACACAGCCTCGGGGGAACTGGTTTAGCATCCACTCTATGTATCAGGCCTTGCATGATGACTACAGAGCGATCGTCCATGGTTGGGGATTCGGGAGGTTCTTCTCCATTCTACCTCGTCGTTATCCCTGGGGTTACCTCAGGGCAATGTCTGAGCGGTGGTTCCACCAGACTCAGTCACTACATTTGTTGGATTGCGAGGTGATGATGATGCCGATGGATTGGCGATTTATCATTGGTATGGAGTTTGGAGGGGAGCCAGTGCCTTGCACGGCAGATATCACCCCTACTGCAGTCAGATCCTTGTTGGGAGTTCTGGTGGAGGCGCTCAAGGGCAGGACTGTTCGTACAGGTCCTTTGAGCGTAGATGCTATGAGTGAGCTATTGAGTGAGCCTATACCCGATGATGTGAGAGCCAGGGATCGCATTCTTCGGCGATTGTTCTTGATGATCATTAGGGGCTGCTTCATAGCAGATAATTCCTATACGGTGTCCTTCGCTTTGATTAGCGCCACTCGACATGTGGACCATATAGGAGAGTATGATTGGGGTTCCTACACCTTTGCCTACTTCCTCAGGGGAATGCGCATGCGATCGCAGGGCTTGACCGAGGTGTGGTTAGGATTCTACCCATTTCTGCTGGTGAGTGTTTCTCTTGTCTTTTCCTATATATAGGTTAAGAATGTTGACTGATAGTAGACGTTTGCCTTTGTGTTGGCTGTTTTAGGCCTATGAGAGGCTTCCTTGTTTGCGTCCTATGAACATGTTGGGTTTAGACACCTATCCATGAGGACGGAGATGGCATCATTCCATACTGGGCGGAGGTCCCTGTTGCTGAGGGTTTCACTCATTGTCGCCTACAGCTGGAGCTATTGACACCTGATGTATCCCTACTCTGGAGAGCATTTGGGAGTTGGATTTGAGGATGGGTACCTGACTGGAGTAGAGTACGTCATTTCCACTCGCAGGATTCCTCTATTCAAATATGGAGGATGGGAGCTCTATTTAGGAGAGCGTGATATCAAGAGCACTACAGGAGAGATCCGTATGCCGATCTGGCCTCTTGCTTATCGTTATTGGCCTATTTCACAGTCACCCGTCATTGACATCCCATTGATGGGGATTGACAGTTTTACATCCCATACTACTGCACTTATCCGGCAGGAGTATTCACAAGCAGCTCGGTCTTGTTGTATGTGTGGTTTATGTCACACTTGAGACCGATTGGCATATTTAGACATCATGGATTTTGTTTCACCCATGACATAGCCATGACGTATTCCTTCCAGCCTGCGGAGTGTACAGATGCTGCATCTTGGTCAGCTTTCTTGGCAGGGATTAGAGATCCATTTGATATATTATCATGTTCAGGGCTCAGTTCACCCTACAGTTTCATTACCCATGCTCCGGGCATGGATTATCTCCCTCTGGCTGGATTGAGGGGCATGATCACTTACCACCCACTGGCCGTGATGTGTCAGTTTGACCAGTTTCAGGATTTCCATCTGTATAAGGGGACAGTGAGTTAGCGCTTCGCGTCACACTGTTTGTCAACAGAGGACAGATCCAGGTTGTATGCATGTTGGGATCAGCGAGAGGTGGCTAAGTTTTCTGTCAGTCATCTGGGTTGTTCTATAGAGTATTCTGCATGGATGGAGACAGAGACTGCATCGCCATGGCAAAGATATCCACGAAAGATGGGACTGATTCTAACGATGAGGAGCCTATAGAGGAGGTCGTTATTCCCACCGATGATTTGGATCACTGGTCGCCAAAGATTTGTGATGGATTCTCCCACCCCGAGTGCCAATGTTACCCAGTATTTGGCATAGCATTTGTGAATCCCTGCCATCTTTGGTGTCTTAGGACTAGTATCTGTATGGAAAAGTGGAGAGGAGGGTGGTTTCTTCCTCTTTGAGATTGACCGCACCACAGATGGTCGCCAGTACTTCTAGTTGTGAGAAGCCTAGTTAATTCCATCTCTTATGGATTGGCATTGCTCTTTGAAGCACTATCACAGCTTAGATGGTCACCGAATCTTCTATTTATGAGAAGAAGTTGGGTAATTCCATCCCTTTGATCTGAAATCGATGAAATGGGGCAAATTGAAGGTAGATCCCGGTACCGTGTGACAAGCATGTTTGTTCTGGTAGGGGTTAGACTGCACCATGAATGGCTGCCTACGTACTCCTATTGAAGAGGAGATCAAGTCTGCGTAGTTTAAATCTAGTTTAGGAGGTTCAACGCTGAATGTGAAAGGCAGAAGGGTGTAGAAGTATTTTTGTTATTTTTTGTTGTTTTTGTGAAGAAATGGCAAAAATGTTTTTATTGTTGTTTTTTTATTGCTACCGGGCCATATAGCATATGGTTGCCTACGTACCCCCGGGTATCAGGGAGATCAGGTCGACGTAGTTCGCCCCTCGTGACTTAATCACGGTGAAGAAAAATGTGAATCCCATGCGAAGCTATATCATGCGGGGAGAAGAAAGTTTAATCCCATAATGGGGATAAACTGCAAGTGTGGAATAAGTCTGATCCCGACTTTAGGACAAACTAAAAGCGTAGAAAAGTTTAATCCCGTCTTCAGGATAAATTGCAGGTGTGAAAGGTTCAATCCTGTCTTCAAGATAACCGAAACTGTATGAAAGGTTTGGAATGAAGTAAAACCAGGTTGCTGGCTTGAAGTGTATGTTTCCCTAAGGGGCAAATGAGCATGTAAAAGGGTGAAAGGGTTCAAAACCGGAATGACTAGTTATTTGATGATCAAAACCAGGATGTATGTTTGATGGTAACTTTTAGACATAGTACCATTTCACGGTGTCCGAGTTGATAAGCTGTGGAAATTCATCGCCATCCATTTCCTGCAATCTGAGAGCACCTCCTGTCAATACTCCCTTGACAATAAATGGGCCTTCCCAGTTAGGAGCGAATTTTCCCTTAGATTGATCTTGGTTACCAATGATCTTCTTCAAAACCAAGTCATGCTGTTTGAATTGTCGTAGTCGGACTTTTCTGTTGTAGGATCGTGTGATCCTTTGTTGATATAACTGACCATGGAAGATAGTCGCGGTTCACCTTTCGTCTATCAGAGATAATTGGTGATACATATCTTGTACCCATAGGTCCTCATCCAACTGAGCATCCATCAATACTCTGAGGGATTCCATTTCAACTTCTATGGGGAGCTTTGCTTCCATCCCATAGACTAATGAGTAGGGGTTTGCCCCAGTGGAAGTTCGCATGGAAGTTCTGTAGGCTAATAAAGTCAAAGGCAAGAGGTTAGGAAATCCTTTGTGGTTAACGGACATTTTCTGCATGATCTTTTTGATGTTTTTATTAGCCGCTTCGACAGCACCATTCATCTTTGGTTGGTAGATGACGGAGTTGAGGTGTTTGATGTGGAATTTTCTGCATAAATCCTCCATCATTTTGTTATTGAGGTTCTTAGCATTGTTTGACATAATGACCTCTGGTTGTCTATATCGACAGATGACATTGTTTCTGATGAAAGCAATGATAACTTCTCTAGTAACCCTGGGGAAGGATGCTGCTTCTACCCATTTGGTGAAGTAGTCGATCATGGTGAATATGAATCAATGTCCATTACTGGCTTTGGGCTCGATGGGCCCGATTATGTCCATTCCCCACATTGAGAAGGGCCATGGTTGAGTTCCCTTGGAGGGGCGTGGATAGCATTCCCATGAATCTGGCTTTGATAGCATCTCTTGACGTGATCATCACAGTCAGCTTTGAGTGTTAGCCAATAATGTCCCGTTCTGAAAATTTTCTTGACAAGTAGGGGTCTGCTCATGTGAGGGCCGCATACTCCACCATGGATCTCATCCATGATTCACTGAGCTTGGTCTTTGTCCAGACATCTGAGGAGACCTAATCCTGCATCTCTTTTATAGAGTGCATCTCCGCTTAAGTAGAATTTCATAGCAAGCCGATGAATCCGCCTCTTCTCAATTAGGCTCGCCTCAGCGGGTGTAGATCCATCTCGTAGATACTCCTTGATGTGTTGGTACCAAGGGTTGTGGATGGGAGGTATCTCATCCGATACTTCTCCAATGTAATTCCCATAGATTGGGGATTTTTGCAGAGCAAACGTGATGCTTGGCATGTTTTCCTTGTCAGGTATGTAAACCAAGGAGGCCAATGTTGCTAATGCGTCTGCAAAATCATTCCTATTATGAGGAATGTGTAGAAAGGAGATTTCCTCGAACTACAAAGCCATCTGTAAAACTTGCCGATGGTAAGGCAACAAATGCAATTCTTTGGTTTGATAGATTCCTATGGATTGCTTGATTACCAATTCAGAATCCCGAAAGACATTTAACCGCCTGATGCCCATTGAACATGCAAGTTTTAGCCCCATGATACAACCTTCATACTCAGCTGTGTTGTTGGTCCTGACAAACTGTAATTTGACGGCGACGGGATACTGCTCCCCCGTACCGGATATTAGGACTGCTCCAGCTCCGGAGCCTTCTGAATTAACAGCTCCATCAAAATACATTTTCCACTCACGGCATGTATCGTACTGAAGTTATAACTGAACTGTCATTACCCCTTAATCGAGAAAGTACATTTCTAAGGGTTTGTAATCCCCTACAGGTGCGGCGGCCAGTTGATCTGCAATTCCTTGACCTTTGACAGACTTTTGCTTCACGTAGACGATGTCAAATTGCTGTAGGATCAACTGCCATATGGACAGTCGACAATTCAGTATGGGTTTACTGAACACATACTTGAGAGGATCCACGCGGGATATGAGATGGGTTGTGTGATCATGGAGGTAATGTTGTAACCTCATGGAAGCCTATGCTAAAGCACAACAAGTCTTCTCGATCAGAGTGTACTTGTGTTCACTGATGCTGAATCTTTTGCTGAGGTAATAGATAGCTCGTTCTTGGCCTTTATTGTCTTTTTGCCCCAGCATGCAGCCTATAGCATTGTCATTTATGGACAGGTACATGAAAGAAGGAACATCATCCCTGGGAGGTACCAAAATAGGAGCGTTAATCAATTGCTCTTTGATTGTGAGGAAGGCTTTCTGACACTCATCGTTCCATTTCATGGATGAGTTCTTCCTTAACAGCTTGAAGATAGGCTCACAGGTTGCTGTGAGTTGAGAAATGAATCTGCTAATGAAGTTGATTCTTCCAAAAAATCCCCGTATTTCCTTCTCTGTCTGAGGAATGGGCATTTCATTGATGGCTTCGATTTTGGTAGGATCCAGTTCAATCCCTTTGTGGCTAACTAGGAAGCCTAGCAACTTTCCTGACTTAACACCAAAGGCACACTTGGCGGGATTCAACTTCAAGTTGTACTTACGCAACCTGTTGAAAAGCTTTTCGAGATGGTCTAAATGGTCATCCTCCTTCTGGGATTTGACAATGATGTCATCCACATAGATCTCTATCTCCTTGTGCATTAAATCATGGAAAAGAGCCATCATAGCTCGCTGATAGGTTGCCCCGACGTTGATGTGGCCGAATGGCAATCGTCTGTAGCAAAAAGTACCCAAAGGCGTGATGAAAGCTGTTTTCTCACGATCTTCCTCAGCGACCATAATTTGATGGTACCCCGCAAAGCAATCAGCAAAGGAGTACATGCCGTATTGAGCAGTATTGTTAATAAGAATGTGGATAAAGGGCACCGGAAAGCTATCTCTAAGGCAAGCTTTGTTAAAATCCCAATAATCCACGCAGACTCGCACCTTTCCCCCTGGTTTAGGCATGGGAACAATGTTGGATATCCACTCCGGATATGTAGACACCATGATGATGCCAGCTTGAAATTATTTCACAATTTCTTCTTTAACCTTTAAACTCCACTCAGGTTTCAATCGCCTGAGCTTTTGCCTAACTGGCTTGAATCCTTCTTTAATGGGAAGGTGATGAAGAACAATGTCAGTGGACAAACCCACCATGTCTTCATGAGACCATGCAAACACATCCTGGAATTGGGTTAACAGTGCAACCATGTCATTCCGCTGAGTTGTGCTAAGGTCTGAACCAATCTGAATTAGCTTATGGTTGTCTAAGGTTCCAAGATTGAAAGGAGTGGTTTGATCAAGATTGGGTTTGGATTTGTCTACGACCCATTCCTTAATCTCTTGAGGTGTCTCAATGTCCTCTTGGATGTCTATCAAGTCTGAGTCTAACTTTGCATCAAAGTTACAGCCCTTGTTGAGAGAAGGCACCTCATCAGCAAGTATAGGTACATCTAAATTCAGAGTCCTGAAACAAAAGATGCTTTCACTTAATATATGCAACTGTTCGATCATACAAAAGTGTTAGCATGTACGTGATAAAATAACTGCTAGTGCTGTAAAGGAAAGCAAGCAATTAAAGTTATCTACAGGGTAGAGGGATTTTCTGCCCATTTTACCCTCGTCGACTAATGCATGGAGTGCTGCTCCAATTGTCGAGGGCAAAGTCCTGAAGGACTACAGTGATGGAAGGATCGTTAGTGTCTTCCTTCTCCCAAATGATAACCATGACATCTGGGCAATCATCGTCTGGGGTGTATCTATTTGTATATTCATCGTGAACAATGACGCGGATGCCTGCCATCATCAAGGCAAGTTCATGTTTACGTTTCCGTTCCTTTTCTTCCACTTCGGGATTAGGAATCAGCACCTCTTTAGCTTTGATTAGCACTGGTTTCAGAAATAGCATAACCACAGCATGGGCTGGCACCATTACTGGAGATTACATTAACTCATGAGGTAAAGGCATAGAAAATCGCCGTGCGGCGGAAGCTTGAGGAACCTGCTCGTGCTTTTGAGGATTCCTGTGTCTGGAACTAGAAGAATAGCCTAGCCTGGCTGTTCCAATTTGAATGGACATTTGGATAGGGTGCTTAATACCCTGTTGATCCTTACCAAGCTCTTGTCTAGGTTGATGACCCAATAACATCATTTCTTGAGTGGCCAACATAACCTCGGTAGAAATCTTGGGTATGGGAAGTGGTGCCCCAATGGAATGGTATTGTGTGTTACTCACTTCCAAAGTATGGAAACTGGCCGGTTCAACTTCTGAATTGAAGCTAATAATTGGTAGAATTCCTTGTTCAGGACAATCCGGCTCAGCGTTGACAGTAACTAGACTGTTGTTGATGATGTATTTGAGTTGTTGATTTAATGTGGATGGACGACTCCAAACCATGTGTATCCATGGTCTCCCCAATAGCGAGGTTGTATCCTGAATCTATCTTGAGGATGTGGAAGGATACATTGAATGTATTTGGACCAATCTCAATTGGCAATTCAATCTTTCCGACGGCATTTCGTCGGGATCGATCAAAAGCTCGGATGACCGTATGGCAGCTTTGGATCCGCTTGAGATTGATATTCATTTTTACCAAGGTGGCATAAGGACAGACATTTAGAGATGAGCCTCCATCTATCAATACTCCTGCTAGCATGTACCCGGAAGATAACACTGCGATGTGCAATGGCTTGCAATGACCGGTCCCTTTGGGAGGTATATCGTCATCAGTGAAGGATATCACATTGTTATTGAAAATGTGATCAACCAAATGTTGAAATTTTTTCACATCCACTGATTTTGGCAAATAGGATTCTTCTAAAACCTTCAACAAGATCTTCCGATGATCCCCAGAAGAGAAAACCAAATCCAGTATTGAAATCTGGTGTGGAGCTTCTCGCAAGCTTAAAACCACTTTGGCTTCATTATGACCCATAATACGGAGGAATTTTCAATCTTCTCCATGGGCAATTTCCCCTTTGCTTCGCAAGGAGGTTTGATAACCCGTTGAGGAAGGTACAGTGGATTTTCTTTCGACACTGTAGTAGTAGTATGAGATGTGGATCCTTCAGCTTTTTCCATAATTCCATGGAACTTTGTGCAAGCTGACAACAGGATGTTGTGGTCTGCAAGGTAAAGGAATTGGCTCTGGTGCGGCCACTTTTAAAGGATTGTTAGCTCCTTTGAGTTGAATTGGTTGTATGGGAAATACTTTGACAGTTTCATCATCCACTTCGGAGATAACTGCAACTGATCCCTTCCATTCGATAGGGCATGCATTCCCACCCTTGAGTTGCACAGTGTAATCATCTGCTATTTGCAGGACAACGCTAACAATAAGATTCTGAATAAGATGGCAGAGTGCCTAGCATTTTTCTATGCTGTGACCGCGAGAATGTGAATGATATTGACACATTTCATCAGGATTGAACTGCCCTGAGCGGGGATTGATTGTAGGGAGAAGGAATGTGATTCTTCCTTCATTGATCAACATTTGAAGTATCTCCTCCATAGACTGGCCCAGATAGGTGAATTCCCTTTGATTGGACAAATCCCGACGGGCTTTAGTACTTGCTTGCTTTGCAACCTTATCCTCCATAGCTTTGCTTTCTGAAGGTGTTGATGGAGCATTTATAACAAATGGAAGGAGATAGGCATGCTCCTGTCTAATTAATTGGCATGTGACTTGATGCTGGTGGGTCACCAGTTCTGCCAATTACTCAATTTGTTTGAAAAGAGCTTTCATCTTTCGTTCCATGGTAAACTGGAACTTTGCATAATCCCATTTATCAACACCGTCTTTGATGGGTTAGGATGATTCGCCATTGGAACCTTGTACAGTGCTCCAACTGATCATGTTGACCTCTTCTTCTTTGTGTTGAGGAAGAGGGTTGTCTTGCACATGAGGTTGATCTAGTTTGGTGACTACAGTCTCACCGTTGTCTATCAGATCCTGAATCTGATGTTTCAAGGCCCAACAATCTTGAGTATCATGTCCTGGTGCCTCGGCATAATAAGCACACTTCTGAGTAGCATTAAAACCCCTGCCATTAGGGTTGGCTGGTGGAAGAAAATGTGTAATTTCTTCTAAACAATCAGAAGAGCAAGAATGTTCTTGGGCGAATCCCCTAAGGGTGTGAACATCCGAGGTCGCTTTACTTCTCCACTTTTAGGCAATGGAGGGTTTGAAGATTGTGCTGAAAAAGGGAAGTAGTTTCTCCTCTGCATAGGCATGCTTGGATTGCCTTTTTGTCCTTGTAGTATCAAGGAAACATCCTCCTCTTTCTTTCTATGGACCCTCTGGGGGTTTTTTCCATAAGATCCGGATTGGATGTGCTCAGCAACAACTTTAAGAGCGGCTAGGTCTTGAATTTTACCGCAACTTTAAGATTGCGATGATCCGGATTGGATGTGCTCCCCTCTTTCAGCCATCTCGTCGTGTTTGATCATTTCAAAAAATGGTTTGCCAATACCAGCTAGAACTCTCTCATAGAAAAGAGCTTCTTATACATGTATGAAAGTCATGACCATTTCTGATTCTGTCATGGAAGGAATAACTTGAGCAGCAAGGCGCCTCCACCTTTGAGCGTACTCTCTAAATGACTCATTAGACTGTTTCTTGACCTTGGTGATTTGGTACAGGTGTCAGAGCCATCCGAGACCGAAAATCAGATTGAGTGAGGAAGGCGTGAGATGCTCTTCCCAACTATGGATCTTAGAGTTGTCTAACTGGTATACCATGAACCAAGCTTCTCCAATGACTTTTTCTCAAACAAATGCATTCTCGAGCATTTCATTTTTGCAGAAGACCCGAGTTTCCAATGATCACCTTTTTAAATGTGTGTAAGGATCCCTAATCCATCATACTTTTCAAAATCAGGGGTCTTAAATTTCTCTAGATAATGCACACCAGGAAATATGAAAAGGTCTGTATATGAAACACTGACATATGTAACAATCCCTTTGAGAACGTGAATGGTTTCCACCATTTAAAGGACCTTCTTCCTGATGTCACCAGTGTCTGGATCTCCTTTGAGATGGGTGCCTTCAGGGTCTTTGTTGGTTGTATCCAATCGATGTTCGGAATTATTTTTCCGCACCTTGAACTCCCCCCCTTGTGTAGAGGATTCTCATGTGTAGGTATCTTCGCACTCGAGTAGATCGGTGCAATTCTTTTCAAAGAGAACGGCCAAGTCTGTGATTTGTTTACTCAACCCGCCAAATTCTTCTTGGGAAATAGGATTAGACCGTTTCTAAGAGGACATGATTGGTCAGTAGCTCGCAAATTTTTGGATTTCGACCGTAATGTGCCCAATTGCTTCCCTACAAAAGACTTACGTAGTTTAGTCTTAGGGTAATATAAATGTTAGCATAACATGTCCGTTTTAGGAATTTGTCCTGCAAAACCGGTTGTTAATTGATAACATGTCATGCATGCACAGATATTCTTCATATTTTCCATTACATATGGATGAACATAGAATAAAATTACAAGTAAATGCTTTTACAAGTAATTGAAAATGGAAAGCATGAAGAAACTTTCCTCCGCGTTTGGTTTATCAGAGGTTGACTTATCTTAGGGTTTCTCTCGCGGCTTTTCGGCATGAAGTTCCCAGATCATCGCAATCTACTTGATGGGAAGTTAATCCGGTTGTTCAACTGGAGCGAATCTGAGTGGTGCCTTTCCTGAGCCCGGGGAATCATTCTTCCCATGAGTCCAATAATCAAACACGGATAGGATAACCTCCTGGTGGAGGGGCCACACAACATACATTCACATACGACGTGTCTCACCGTTTATACAAAATGATGACATGTGCGAAGCACTAATATCACAGATAGATATTTAGCAGTGCACTAATTAAAATGCATTCGTACACATTCATCAGAAATGTAAATGCAACATTCACACACCAGCATATAAAATTTTTGAAAAGCTTGTAATAGCAGCTTAAGCCCTCTTACTGGAGTCCCCAGCAGAGTCGCAACCTATCGACGTCTGGATTTTTGAGTGTCCCTTTTCGTTACTTGTTCTTTGGTGTTCTCATGTTAATATGAGATTTATTTGAAAAAATAAGTGAAAAAGGTCCGACATGTATAATGTCGATGATTGGACTTTAAGAGTCGTCAGTTGGTGTATTTAACTGGTTGCACCAACGCAACCAAAAAGGCTTGCACATTGACCTAGTGATTTGACACTGCTAAACGGGTCTGTGAAACCGAGATTCATTTTGGGTCCGGGGGCTTGATTATGCGGAGGGAAGGTGTTAGGCACCCCCCGACATCCGTGATACCACGGTGACCGCCACTTTTCAAAGAAATTGTTATATGAATGTGTGTGTGTGTGTGGATCAATGTGCAATTATTTGGAAGTACTGCTATACCTCGTTCGCACCTATATACATAGGGTTTGAATTTATAGAAAAATTCAGTTTTAAACAAGATATAGCAATGACGTTTTGTAAAAGAGGTTTTTCAAACCATGTGCTCAATAGTAATTGAGGTCTTTGATACTTCCATTTTATTATTAAATGTCCGTCTTGTTTGCTTTTATTTTCGAGATGCGAAGCATTCTCGAGAAAATAATATACAGCAGTGCCGAACTCCTCATGGGCATGACAGCCATCCAAGGAAATTCAGACACTGTAAAATAATGTACAAGCTGCTTACAGCTGAAAAATGTCCATTATGGGAACCAAATCTAGATTTAGTAAACTGAACCTGTGATCACATGATTCCTAGGCTCATATGATACTGCAATTTGTATGGAAAGTAATAAGCAGTTATATATATAAAAGCTGTAAATATATATACAGACATGATCAACCACCACAAAGCAACTCCATGGGGGATTGGAAATGTAAATATATAAAAGCGGTAAATATATATATATATATATATATATATGGACATGATCAACCACCACGAAGTAAACTCCAGGCGGGACGAAATGTAAATAAAGCTGTGAAAGCGATCAACTGCCACGAAGTAAGCTCCAGGTAGGATAAAATGTAAATAAAGCTGTAAAAGCGATCAACTGCCACGAAGTAAACTCCAGGCAGGACAAAATGTAAATAAAGTTGTAAAAGGCCACGAAGTAAACTCCAGACCTAACAAGAATGTAAATATATATATATACAAATATATATATATAAGCAGTAAACGCACTGGATGTAAATTCAGACTCATCGGATATGTCCGATAGCAATTATATATATATATATATATATATATAAGAGAATAAACGCACCGGATGTAAAATCCAGGCTCATCAGACAGAGTCTGACCATAGTTTATATATATATATAAGCAATTAAACGCTCCAGACCGAAGTCTAGGCTCAATCGTGGCATAACTCGATAATGTTAGTCCATATATATGAAATGTATACATATATTAGTATATATATACAGACAGAAATGAAAACCACGAACTGAAGTCCGGGTAAACGCACACAACACAACTCTCAATGTGTATAACATGGTGTGTTATATGAGAAGAAGGCTTTATAAAATGTAAGAAGGCTTACATTGGGCTGCCAAAGTAGACTTCTATGACTTTAAATGGATAAACACTCAGCTCTCGCCGGATAAAAGATAGCTATATGTGAGCTAACTAGTGTTTAAAGAAGAGGAAACACTCGAAAGATGTGTATGCAAAGTAAAATGGACAGGGCTTCCTCGCCTTTTTCCTTCTCTCTCCCTTCTCAAATGGTTGACCCAAGCCTTGTATATATAAACGGATGGTCGTAGGTACACCTGCAGTAGCCGCAGTTGTACCTGCGGCTGGTCGTGGTGGATCCGAGCCTCACGGGTCCTGTTGTCTCGTAGTACGTGCACTCATGCACTGTAATGTTCTCTCAAACTTGCAGAACTTCAATCCGAGCATCTGAATGAGGTATATCTGACCTTCTTCGGACCGCTCGTGTCGAGAGTTACGCAATGACATGGATTAGAGGTTGTACGAAGTCAGGAAGAGGGGTCTATGCCCACGGTCTTCAAGCTTCAAATTCTATTCAAAGTACTGCCACACGTAATAGTCACTCGGGACTGTCACTCCTCGGTTCTTGTGGGACATTGTTAGATGTATGTATGTATGTAGTGTTGAGATGACGTGTCATTTGTCGAAGGAACAAGATGACGTTTGACTCCTCGTCTGGGTTATCACCGATTTAAGTTGAAAGTAGACGTTGCTTAGGGTTACAACTGAGATTGGGCTACTTGTTGGTATGCCGCGATATCATCTTGTTAACGTGGTAAGATGACGTTGTGACTCCTCACCGGGGTTATCACCGGTTTAAGCGGAAAGCAGACGTTGTTCAGGGTTACATCTGAGATTGGGCTACTTGTTTGTATGCCTCACTATCATCTGGATTGAAGCTGATCGCATGTTTGACACAAGCATTTCCGGGGTTATCGCCGGAACTGCAATGGCATCCCTTGGGGTTATCACCGAGGATGGTGTTGCTACTCCCAGTGTTGTTTCTAGGACTGGAACTGAACATCACGGTGTTATCGCCGAGACAGAACTGTCCTCTCCGGTGTTGTTGTCGGTCTTTTGATCTGCATATCTCGGGGTTATCTCTGAGATTGGAAATGACATTCCCGGTGTGTGTTTCGGGTTGACATGACGTTCCCGATTTGTGTTCCGGGTTGGTACTGAACTTCCGGTGGTATCCGGGATGGATATAAGATGTCTTTCAAGGTTATCTCCAAAAGACGAATCTACCCTCCTGCAATGTTAGTAATAGGAGTGCAGAAAATTTTGATTGTCTACACATACTACATACCTAAGACACTTAAACGGTTAAATAATTCATATAATTACCAGAATTTGAGGTCAAAAAGCATTGACCGAGCATTACTGTGTTTTCTAGGTTACCTAAAAAACTGAAGAACATGGAGAACAGCCTTTGGCTGTACTTTGACCAACATAGATCTAGACCTTATAATCTTACTATGTCAAAACAAGTGTAACATATTTATACCTTGGTATATAGACTACATACTTCAACAATTGAAGCACAAATCTATCACACGGATTGAAAGATCTAGAAGCCACAAAATCGTTGATTGACCATGACCACTGTTCTAGGTTACTTAGAAACCCAAGAACAGCTCTGACAGAGACTTTGAGCCTCTATAACTTCTTGTTATATTTAGGTTAAAGCATGATATTGGTATGATGTTGTACTACTACATGAATACTATAACACCCATACACTTACAACCCTAGAATCATAAACAGTAAGGAATTAAGCCAAAGTCAGAGCGACCTCTAAGCCATGACCAACTGATTCCAAGAAACTCAAGAACACCTATAACAACTTTTGTCGCTATAGGGCTTTAGCGATAGACAGAAAATAATTTCTAATAAATAAATTAATAAAAATTAGAAATAATTAATAATTAAATATAAATAATTATAAAAATAGTTTTAAAAATTATTTAAGTTATAATAATTAAATTTTAATATTTTTATATAAATTCAATAAATATTTTATTTATATGGATATTATTAATAATTAAGTTAATAAAAAGTAATTAGAATAATTATTTATAAATAATAAATAATTATTTTAAAATGATATTAATGATTTAAAAATCATAATATATGGTTATAAATTATTCAAAAATAATAAACAAGATTTTTATAATATTCTAAGTAAATATTAATTATTTAGAAATAGAAATAACTGATTTAAAAATCATTTAATGGATAAATAAATATCTAAAAGTTATTATAAGCTTCTGGGAATTATTTTAAAGGATATATAAATTATCTAAAAATATAAAGCTTATAAATAAAGTTTAACCAAGATATTAACTTATTAATTACCTGGTAAAGTCTTAGGACGCAAGTTTCTCGAACCCTGTTTATTTGTTGAACAAGATTCCTATCTTGAATTGCTTTTGATATGTATTACCAAACCTAAACTTGAATTGCCAATTATTGTAAAGTTATCACTATAGTTTCAACATAACTAAGAAATGAATTGTTTATTCATATGATATTGTTTATTGAGCACAAACTGTTGTGTCAAACCAAATTTGCTTTAGTAAGACATCCTATACTGAGTTGTATATCCCGAGAGGGATAAATGTATGTCAATAAAATATCGACACTTAGTTCAAGTGGGCACAATTAGGATGAGATGCATACTCTGTGAAGCCCCCAAATTTAGGTTACCTGACTCCAGAGTTTGGTGCTCACAATCCACAATATAAATAACATCTAACTACCCATTTAATTATAAATAGAATATATATCCCATTAACAGATATTGTTAATACATTCGTCCTAGGTTTTCTAACCTTTATATTACAAACATACCCTTTAGATATACAAAAAGGGTTTACAAATATAACATATTAATAATGTTATTCATAACCATTCCAGCATAACACCTTTGCCTTTGTTCTTCACAGCACCTCATGCCACTTCGTTCCTAGCTGAAATGTTTTATTTTGCAAGGGTGAGCAATAAATTTGCCCCGCAAGTTAAGACATACAATGAATGTATAAGAATCAAGAATTATAGACTATCTATTTTGATAGAATGACACCAAAGTTTAGGGAATTTTGAAATAATTGAACTAATCGTTAATCACTAACAAGTCTTCTCGCATTCTATGCAACACAATAATTTGATAATGAAAGAGTACAATGCTTTCAAAGTTTCTACGATATTCAATTGAATAACAAGATGGAAATATTCTTTGGAGTTTATGCTGAGTGATCCCTAAGGATCTTGAACTTCTCTTCTCAAGTAACTATCAAAGATTTACTTTGATATACCCATGTGTATCAGATAACTATAAAGATTAAATCATACCCCTCTACAAGTACTTAGAGCTGTCAACTTCTTGTACCCTATATTATGCATAATACTTACACACGCGCAAAGGCCGAATATACGACCAACAATATTCCTTTTGTATAAAAAGGTTGTTCTTCTCAGTCTTATAATTAGAGTTTGATTTATAACAACGAAATACAATGATTTCAATATCTAATCACTTTCTCGATCTAACCAAAATAATTGGCATCGATCTGTCAATAATAATTGAATTCTCTTCTCGAACATATCAAGTTCTAACAAATGTTCGTCTAGCTAGAATAATTAGCTAAGATATATCTCAACTCAATTCGACAATAGACAAGAATTATCTGTATTGTCAATACTAGCTTCTACGGATGTAAATATCCAATAAAAAATTATTCTCCAATTATATATTCTCAAAATCACTAATTAAATTTGAATTAATAAACACGCACTAACTGCGAATAATTAACAATAAATTCTCAGACGTGGTGTAATCAACAATAATTAACCACCATAATAATTGAACAGATATAACTCAAGGTTGAGTTAAGAAAACTTGCCTTCTGCGTTGATTACTGCAACACAATATACTTATTTATTTTTGTAAGACCTATAATCAACAATATCGGTCTCACAATTAGTACCATAATTCACAACACACAATACTGAAATTCACAGTCAATACTTCTCCTAGACACATTACCACATAGTCACATCAGTGTTAATAACTTATATAAACACTCATCAAATCTAACTAGTTCAGTCTAGTTGGACTTCGGTCTATTCTCGGTGTACTGGTCACCCTACCCGACAATTAACACTTGTATTTTCAAGTAACCTCGGTCTCAAAGCTTCAATATTATTTTAGATAAGTCAGATATCATTTATAATATTTTTCAAAAACTTCTAATAATTTTCTAACAATTATTATAATTTATAATAATTTTTCGTATAATCAAATCATTTAAATGATTTAAATACTTATAAACCCATTATCATTAATATTTAATAATATTTAAAATATTAATTACATACTTTTCAAAATATTAAAGTTATTAATATTAACTTAAAATATTTTTAAATAACTAATATTCTACATAAATGATTTTTAAAATAACTAAAATCATTTTTAAACCATCACTATTAATATTTTAATATTAATGAAATTCTTATCAAAATATTAAAAGTCATTAATTATAACTTAAAATATTTTTAATCATTTTCTCATTTTTAAATGATTTTAAATCAATAAAATCATTTTTCCATCATTTATTTAATTTAATGATTAAATAAATCTAATATCATTAATATTAAATTATTAATGAAAATTTTTTAAAAATATTAAAAGTTACATTTTATAATTTAAAATATTTTTAAACACTTTATTCTTATTTAAAATGTTTTTATAATATTAAATTCATTTTCTCTAATTTATTTAATATACTAATTCAATAAATTAAATACCATTAATATTTAAATAATTATAAATATTAATAAAAAAAATATCCCAAATTATCAAAAGTTATTTTTCATAATTTAAAATAATTTTTAAAATCATTTTTGTAATTTTTAGAATTTATTTTCTATTTTTAATCATTTTTTGGAAATTAGGAAAATAAAAATAATAGAAACCGTCGCTATAGGCTATAGCAACACTTTCTGTTGCTGTAGGTGTTCTTGAGCTCAAGAACACTGACACTTCGGTTCTCAAGGGGTCATGTTTCACCACTTGTAAATCTCAGTCCAAAGCGTTTCTGGGCTTGTTAGAACCTTAATCGTGTAGTGTTTATGTTACACTACAATTATCAATCAACATCTAGGTCATAACACGTCAAAACAAGAAGATCTGGCCATCCAAATTAACTGTCAAAGCTTCCTGGGTTTTCTGGGTAACCTAGAAACCCAGCCAGCTTCGAGGGTCCATTTTGAGGGTCGATTTTCTCTATGTTCTGGTCATCCAATAGGTGTTATCTTGGTCCAAACGTGTAGACCTTATGTCAAGGAACAGCTATACATCATGATCTCAGTCCAACAACGTCATAATCGCAAGATGTCATCTGGTCAAACATGGTCAGAAAACTAGTTCATACGTTTTCTAGAAATTCCAGAAAACAGAAATCGTGGTCGAGTAGGCTACTTTGACCAGCTATTCCATTCGATTTGTTGATTGTTTGAAGGATCTAAAGTTATGGATCTAGAGTCCATCTAAAAGCCTACAAAATCATCAAATATCATAAATACTGACAGATCCAGGCCTTAGAAAATCATGTCAGACCCTGATATCGAGTTTTTGGGTTACCCAGAAACTCTTGGTCATGTGATAAGTGGATTTTATATACACCTATCCGGTATTTTTTACTTGAATTAGTTGTTTATATTCATGTGTCTTAGTTACTTTTCATGCATTTTGTGTTCATTTTGTAGGTTATATGTTTGGGAGCGGTGCGAGCGATTATTGGTAAGGAAAAGCACAGAAAATGCAAAGAAAAGCAATCCGGACATCATTTGGGCTTTTATGTTTACTTCATGTTCTTGGTTTGGAACTTAGCTTACATTGTAGAGCATCGTCTTAGCTTTCCGGAACATCTTGAATCATTCTAATCGGAGTTCGGATGCAAGAGTTATGATCGTTGTACCAACGGACGTCAAATGTCATTGTTTTGGGTGGTCATTTTCATAGCAGTCACTTCCAGACCAATTTCAACCTTCATCTGGCCAGAATTTCGAAATCCTCAAAAATGAAAGTTGTAGAGCTCATCGATATCTTCGATTTGATAGGTGGCAGGCCCCGTAACTCCTCCCGGATCAAAGGTTATGGCCGTTTTACCAGAGGACGCTGTGACTGAAAATGAAGCCCGCCGAGGTAGGGGTACCACCAAGCAAAATAAGATTATAGTTCACGGGGGGCGGGCCTTGAAAGTTTAGACTTGCCGGGTGGGTACGCGTAAAAGAAGTGGTTTTTGGCCAAATTTGAGTTCGGGAAGGATTATTTTCGATCCAATTGACTCAAGGACTTCCAAGATGACTTAATAAGGAGGAGAATAATAAGGATTAGGGGAGATTGGAGAGATTGGGAGAGATTGGGAGAGAGCATTCCATTAGATTAGATTAGAGTAAATTAGATCAAAACACTAGTTCTAAATAGTTTTGGAGATTGAAGCAACTTGAAGACCATTGAAGATCAAGAGCAGAAGCTTGAGGAAGATGGAGATTTGCTGACAACAGATTCAATTCTTTACTCTACTCTTATTTTTATCTTTTAATGTTATTTCAAGTGTGGATTCTTAGTTTTAATTCAATGAACTAATTCTTTGTTTGAGATTACAATTGATCTTATTGTGTAGTTTATTTTAATATGCTTCGCTATCAATTATTATGTTCTATCGTGAGAATTGTCTATTGTGGTTTGGACTTGATTGTTTAATTGACTTGCCATCAATTACCGTGATAATCTATATGAACTCGAGAGATGAAGTATAGATTTAGATCTGATCATGATAGCATGTGTTCAGGATTTTTTAAGTAGCTTAAACTTGATGAGTGTTAAGGTAGAGATATGCTTGACACCGCATGTAATCGGATAGAGAACTTGTTCTTAAACCTTCTTCAATTGTAATTCACATAGATATATAGTGGGTTAGTTGATTAAGGTGTTTAGCGGATTTCTATCTTAATTGTAGATTGGACGTTAATACCAGATTAGTGCATCGAGAGGTGGTTAATACTACTTTAGTGTTCTTGATTAACAATCGAGGGATAGAGAATAATTGATGAGAAGTGTGTTAACTTAAATGAAGCAATAAGTGAAGTTGTGATCTTAAATCTCCATAGTCTTAATTTAATTAGTGGAATTTAATAGTAGTATAATTTATATAATTTGAAATTCATTCGTTTAAATAAGATTGAGTTGGTTACGGGTTAGTACTTGGTGATTTTTATCAACTAATTCTTTGTGGGAACGATACTCAACTTATCACTTTATTACTTGTTGACCACGTATACTAGTGTGTTGTGCGTAATTAGATTTTACTAAACATCATGCTCGGTCAACGGAGTTTGACCAACAAGAACTTATAATCTGGACATGGAATAGCTATGATTCCACTTCCAGATCATAGTCCTCATGTCATATTTCAAGTCTATAACGTAAAACAACATAAATCAAAAACAGAGAAGAATCTATAGACTCTGACATTAGCTTGTCAGGCCACTTTTTAGGGTTCATGGCAGTTTTTGAAAACTTTGATTTTTACCCATTTTGATGCTATGGATCTATGATATAACATCATAGATCATCATAAAATATCTTCTAGCAAGTATTTAAACACAAAAACACAACTTTTGTCTTAACATGTAAGATCAAAAATCAAATTAGGGTTTATACCTTCTAGTTCCAATCTTTGATCTTAGCTCTCCAATCTAATCTTATGGTTGCTAAGGGCTGTACTAGTGACTGAATCACTTCTATAATTCGTAGGTTTGGTGAGAGAGAGAGTTGTTTGAGAGTTAGAACACAAATGGGCACCTTTTGTGATTTTCTCTCTCTTTATCTTTTATAATCACTTGATACAATAAATGTTGCTGATCTAGCTGATGCACTAGACTGATTTACTGGAGTTTTTGGTCATGCTAAGTCAAAAGTTTGTGAACAACTAAAGTTGTTGGCAAATTTTGTAACGCCCGAGAAAATCGTATTTTTATGACAATTAAATTTTTACTTGATTAAGTGAATTAAATGAATTTAATTGATTTATTATGTGAGTAAGTTATGTGAAGGTCGTTCTATGACCTAGAATGTGCTAACGTGGTTAGTAATCTGGCTACGTGCTAGAATTATTTGTTTGGAATTTCTAAGACGAAAATAATTATTTTCTGAGAAATTTCCGTAAAAAACTATTCATCCTTTTCTATTCGGGGAATTATTTTGAAATTCCGAGAAACGCGTAATGTTATAATATTGAGATTAGCTGGAATATCTGATAATATTTCATTTATGGCAAACGCAGTTTTCGCCTGCAGACTTAAACCCTAAAGGTTGAGTATATTGATTTTAGAAGGAAATAATATGCTTGTATGAATTGTGTTAAGGTTAATGCGAAAGTGTTATGCAAGTATGATACTATTTAGTATCTATGATAATACGTTGAGTAAATACTAAGCACAATACGATTATTGTACGTGTAGTATACGTAAAGAATAATGAATCAGACGTAGAATACGATATCAGTATTATAGGATTAAGATTAAGTCTTAATGAATATGTCATTTGAGTTGGATTTCTATTAGTCCAATTATTAAATGACCAAGCCCAAGGAGATTAGTGAGTTGAGCCCATGTCAAGGCCCAATGTTTATTTAGTTAAGCCCAATTCATTTAAACCGAACCGTGGATCGAACCGGTGGGTCACCGAATGGGTAAAACCCATAGGGCAACCCATGGGATGACCCATGGCAAGTGGTGGGCCGGCCACCTTGGAGTGGAAGCCAAGTATAAGGCTTGGTCATCAAGTATTTTACTTGGTGACCACACATGAATAGTAAGGAGGTTGAGTGTGTTAAGTCTAAATTACCCTCCATTCTAGTTTCCTATAAATATGAGGCTAGATTGTTTCAATTGAGAGTTTTACAAATTCCAACCTAGCTTATTTGAGAGAGAAAGAGAGCTATACTTATAAATCATACACTTTGGGAGCTTGATCTTATAGTTTTCCAAGGAAGATCATAAGAGTTATTGAGGTAATAATCCTTACCTTTCATCTCCATCTCTTTTAGATTTTCTTTTATCTTAGAGAATCATAGAATGGGTGGTATATGTCTTGCATGAGATATTAAAGATGACTTATCATAGATTCAATCTCTACAAGTTATGAGATTATAAGAATCATAAGGTTTAATATAGTTTCGAACCATGAAAATATTGTTTGTTAAGATCGATCATTTATAAACGATTGAACTCCATCAATACGTTAATATATGCATCTTGTTTGATTAGGATGTAGATATGAAATCCATGGAGTACTCCATGTGATTTGGCTTAGAAAACCCTAGTAACGAAGTTATGGCGAATTTTACGTAAATAAACGTTAAACGTCGAAAATGTTGAATTCCGGATTATAGGTTAAAAGTTACCGTGAGACTTGTTAACATTGGTTTTCAATGTCAACACGTGAGATAGGGTGATTAAGAGTTGTGGGTTTGAGAATCGTCGGATTCTGACTTAAAACGAAGAAAACGAGCATTGAACGCTCTTTAACGTTTACGAACGTCTAAAAATGAACTCAATAGTTAATTTTGAATTATCGGATTCGAAAGTGTCGAATTCTTATATGAACACGTAGATTATGTTATTTATGACGTGTAGGCTTTTGAACGGACTAAATCGGGCTTATAACGAAGAAGTTATGGCCCCGGGAATTTCACAAAGTTTTTCAAAATTTGTTGGAATTGTATCGAGGTCCGGCACCGCCATGGCGCGACATAGTGTTAAATGTCAGCCACGCAATTTTTACACAAGAAAGTTGAGTTTTGCTAAGTGGCGTCGCAGCGCCACTATTCCAGCGCAGCATATTGCATGATCGAGGCCTGCATTAATCGCTAATCGGCATCGCAATCAGCTAGTCTAGTATCAGATAAAGCGCCGCCACAAACATGAAGTTCAAGAATGTTGTTAGTGACTTAGGTTTTGAACTTCATTTGTTCAGGAACCTAAAGGGGTAATGTTTGTACACTTCATAAGTGTATTAAAGCTATTCCTATACTACCTATACTCAGGTATAAGGTATTGAACTTAGGAGCTGAATGCATGTTAATAAGTTATGAACGATGAGCAAAGTTGATACTTTATCAACTATGTCCGAGTCCGGTTAATAACGTTAGTTAATTAACAAACCAGGACGAAGGGTAATAAGTCATGGACACTTTAATAAAGTTATTAAGTTAACTAAGACTTAGAAGAGAAAGAAGCTTGTAGAAACAATGTGAACATTTGTTTGATAGCTAATTACAGTGTGCTATGTGAATATATCATGTAGATTCTATAAAGGTTGTGGTCAGTCGATTAAATTATTTGAAGACGGTGAAAGGCAAGTTTTCTTAACGCTTGTCTAACTTCCATGTTAGCCAAGTTTTATGTGATTCGTTGAACTGAATTGCAAGACTTGTTTTAAAGAAAGGGTAGATGGCAGATTTTAATTCGGCTAGACTATTCGTAATATATAGATTGATTATGATTCATATCTTTCTATATAGAAATGTTAACACTATCCTATGCCAAGTGATTGGTACGGATGTAAAGGTAAGGTTTGTCTATGAACAAACAAAAGTATTTTTCATCGATTATTCGATGGGCACGCGAGTTTGCCAAAAATATTAAACGTAAGTACGTTTAATGAATGAGTGTCGATCAACATAGAGTACTATATAGTCGATCACCTAGAAGTGCTCGTAAGTTATCGGATGAACTACCTTAGTGTTTGTGGACTCCTTTTCAAGTATGAAAACTGAAAGTTACTATTCATGGTCTATCGACCGATTCAGAATTCCTAATCTATTCTATACTTTGGGAATTAATGTTATGAGCTGCTAAAGTATTATTAATTCATAATATACTTCATAACTATTGTTCAGTTATGTCAGAATTGTTATATAATTCACGAATGTGATATTACAGTTACCCTTTGTTAAAACTTGATGAGCTGTCATGCTCACTTCTTGCGTGAATTATATAACTACAGTTAAGGATGAACGTACTGTGAATGCCAAGAGAGATAAGGGAAAAGCTAAGATGGATGCTTAGGCATTGTGTAACAGTTTAGTAAGTTTGTATGTATTATACATTATGAACAATGAACGATGTAACCGCTTTATGAAACCGGGAAGGATTTTTACTTTAATTGTAATAAGAAGATAGTAATTACATTCATTTTGTTGTATTTCAATGGAATGATTGTATGGATGTTAAGTACTGATGGAACACCATATGCTCAAGCCGAAAATACCCCAATTTGGGGGGCCATAAGTTGGTATCAAAGCCTTAGGTTATAAAACTTATGGGGGGGAAAACCTTAGGCTAATAATCTCGTAAGGAAGGTAAAGTCCGAGGAATGAAATTCAAGTCCATTGAATTAATAAGGTATTGAGATAACTCAGTATCGAAAGGATTAAAAGATGGAAATTAATCTTAAAGATATTAAATGTGATTTGTGCTTATACTATTGTGTATTATGTACTAATCAACGTGTTATGTGTTTGTAGATGTTAACCGATAGCTTGATGTTTAGAAACGTGGAAATGATAAGTGAGGAATCAGTGAATCAAGTTGAGATAGTACCAATGCCAGTGGCGGAGGTACCAATAGTTGTACTAGATGACTCAGACATTGAGGAGTACATCTCTGAGGAGGAATACTCTGAGGAGACTATGGGTTTAGCATCATACCTTAACGAGATGCTAGACGTGGAGGAGGAAATGGAGGTGACATTGGTTAATACGGTGGTGCCTGCTCAAGAGTTGACACCTCCGGATGCAATGAGAGCATTATCAGATCTCGCTCATGTTGGATAGGAATGTGCATCCGCGCACGTAGTAGTAGAGACTCAGATTGAGGAAAGAACCGCCCTTTATGAGGCAAAGGGATCTGCAGAGGCGCACTTTGAGTCGAGTACGACGAGAAAGTGCTTATGATCGATAAGGCTTGTGACTATAAGGATGAGGTCCTTGAGCTACTGTAAGAAACCGCCGAGAAAGACCAGAAGATAGCTAGGATGTCATACATCCAGGAATGCGCTCATGAGGATTTCAAGCTGAAAATTACTTGTTATTCTATTGAGTCAGAGCAGACTCGACATATCATAAGTCGAGATATAGTGTCGATTCTAGCAAATCAAAAATATGAGAATGCCGTTCGACAGTGTTAGTAGATCGTTATATCTTTTTGTATATGGTGGTAGTGACGTAAAGCCCTCTTTTGTATAATTAAAGGGTAGTCTTTTTGTAAATCCCAATTTTTGTAAAAGGCAATCGCGGGATATTATGTTATAGCTTTTGGCTAAGGGAACATGATGTAAATAGTTTTGACTATGAAAGCATATTTATATAATGAAGTTTTTATTAAATGTGCTTGTTGTGGTATGAATGGTTGTTATTGATTCAGAATGATAACCGAGTAGTTAAATAGATAATAACGAAACTTGATTTATTTAATCAGAATTATGCCGCCGAGAAGGAGACAACGTAACCAAGAGGCCGAGTCTCATAATGAGAATCGGGGGTCCTAATAACCCTATGCAAGAGTTCGTTAATTTATTAATGGTCGCATTTAACCAAGTGGGGTGGGATTCTCAGTAGCTCCCGGGGTAGCAAGAACAACTACCTTTAAGGACTTTAAAAGTGTGGGTCCTCCCGAGTTCCGAGGAACGACGGACCCGTTAGAAGCCCAGACGTGGATAAGAGAGATTGAGAAGGCGTTTGTGATAACAAACGTAAGTGAGGTGCAAAAGACTTCTTTTGCGACTTACATGATGAAGGGGGAAGCCAACTACTGGTGGGAGGCTCACCGGGGTGGGGCTAGGACAGAGGCTGTTACGTGGGAACAGTTTAAGAAGGTCTTCTTCGAAAACTATTTCCTTACTAGCATACAGGGTAGGATGGAAATTAAGTTCCTAGAACTTAAGTAGGGGGATATGACGGTTCCTCAGTATGCCGCCAAGTTTAACGAATTGGTGAGATTTTCTCCACACCAGGTGGATACAGAGGAGAGAAAGGTGCGTAAGTTTGACCAAGGCTTAAAACCCTGGCTCTATAGTAGGATATCAGTTTTCTAGAGTGCTTCCTACGGGACCATTCTGGAAAAGGCGATAATAGCTGAAGGTGGTGGTGAGGCATTGTCTCAGTACCACAAAGAAAGAAAGATCAAGAGCAAGATAGGGAGAGGTAGTAAGGCCGCCAAATTTTCCAGCAGAAGTGGCAACTTGCCAAAGAGAAAGAATTTTAACCCTGGGAGTACTGGGGTAAAGCAAGGAGATCCCAAATGGAGGACGGAAGCATATAAGACATGCAGAAAGCCTCACATGGGAGTCTATTTAAAGGGGAAAGTAGTATGCTACAACCGTAAGGGGGAGGGCATTTGTCACCCAACCGCCCTAACCCTAAGAAGAACCAGGATGTTTTGTCACGTGGGTCAGTGGATCACATGGCAAGAAATTGCCCGAAAAAGGGTTTAGAGGGGAATAAGAGTTCGGTAGTGGTAAATTAGCCATTATCGGACCAACACCATCTGTAGAAGTAGACCCCTCACCGTGACGCTTAATACGATCGCCCAAGATGCGGTTGCATCAACGGATGTGGTAGCGAGTATCATTAGGTTAATAAGATAAATGCTTATATGCTATTTAACTCGAGTGCTACTTGTTCTTTTATAGCATGTGAATTTGCTAAGCGATTAGGTTTAATCCCTGAGAAGTTACCTATACCTTTAGACGTTAAGGTAGAAAACGAAGAGATAATCCCCATTGCACATATTCATAAGGATTGTTGCATAGAAATTAGAGGGAATAAGTTATCGGTAGATTTGGTACCGATAAGGTTAAAAGAATTTGATGTAATTCTTGGTATGGATTGGTTGATTAACCATAAGGCGATAATTGATTACCATAAGAAAAGTGTAAACCTTCGGCTTTCTAAGAAAACCAAGGTAGTGTTCTTCGGTAGTAAATCACCGAGACGCTCTTGTTGTCTGTCTATGACACAAGCTAGGAAGATGTTGAGAAAAGGGTGTGTAGGTTATCTATGCCATGTTGTGGATACCCAAAGAGTGGGAACATCCTTGGACCAGATACCTATAGTGCAAGAGTTCATGGATGTATTTTCGAAGGAGTTACCGGGTATTACGCCGTACAGGGAGGTAGAGTTTGTAATTGATATGTACCGGGAATGGCACAAGTTTCAAGAGCACCATATCGGATTGCGCCAGTTGAGATGAAGGAGTTAATTGTTCAATTACAAGAACTATTAGATAGGAAGTACATTCAATCGAGTGTGTCTCCTTGGGGAGCACTAGTGTTGTTTGTAAAGAAGAAGGATAGGTCGTTAAGACTTTGTATTGACTATCGAGAGTTGAACAAGTTGACAATTAAGAATAAATACCCATTGCCCAGGATCGATGATCTATTTGATCAGTTGAAAGGGGCAAAGTATTTTTCTAAGATAGATTTGCGCACGATGTATCATCAGTTAAAGGTGAGGAAGGAGGATGTACCTAAGATGGCGTTTAGAACTCGTTATGGTCATTACGAGTTTCTGGTAATGTCGTTTGGGTTGACTAATGCGCCAGCCGCATTTATGGATATGATGAACAGAGTGTTTAAACAATATTTGGACAAGTTCGTAGTAGTGTTCATTGATGATATTCTAGTCTATTCTAAGACTTCAGAAGATCACGCAGAACATTTAAGAATAGTGTTGGAAACACTAAGGAAGGAGAAGTTGTATGCAAAATTCACAAAGTGTGAATTTTGGCTTGAGCGAGTGCAGTTTCTAGGGCATGTTATCGATAAGGATGGCATTTCCGTAGATCCAGCAAAAGTAGAAGCAGTTAATGAAGGAGTTAGAAAAGGGTAATAAGTCATGTTAACTTTAATAAAGTTATTAAGTTAACTAAGACTTAGAAGAGAAAGAAGCTTGTAGAAGCAATGTGAACATTTGTTTGATAGCTTATTACAGTGTGCTATGTGAATATATCATGTAGATTCTGTAAAGGTTGTGGTCAGTCGATTAAATTATTTGAAGACGCTGAAAGGCAAGTTTTCTTAATGCTTGTCTAACTTCTATGTTAGCCAAGTTTTATGTGATTCATTGAATTGAATTGCAAGACTTATTTTAAAGAAAGGGTCGATGCCAGATTTTAATTCTGCTAGACTATTCGTAAAATATAGATTGATTATGATTCATATCTTTCTATATGGAAATGTTAACGCTATCATATGCCAAGTGATTGGTACGGATGTGAAGGTAAGGTTTGTCTATGAACAAACAAAAGTATTTTTCATCGATTATTCGATGGGCACGCGAGTTTGCCAAAAATATTAAACGTAAATACGTTTAATGAATGAGTGTTGATCAACACAGAGTACTATAGGCTGATCACCTAGAAGTGCTCGTAAGTTATCGGATGAACAACCTTAGTGTTGTGGACTCCTTTTCAAGTATGAAAACTGAAAGTTACTATTCATGGTCTATCGACCGGTTCAGAATTCCTAATCTATTCTATACTTTGGGAATTGATGTTATGAGCTGTTAAAGTATTATTGATTCATAATATACTTCATAACTATTGTTCAGTTATGTCGGAATTGTTATATAATTCACGAATGTGGTATTATAATTATCCTTTGTTAAAACTTGTTGAGTTGTCATGCTCACTTCTTGCGTGAATTATATAACTGCAGTTAAGGATGAATGTACTGTGAATGCCAAGAGAGATAAGGGAAAAGCTAAGATGGTTGCTTAGGCATTGTGTAATAGTTTAGTAAGTTTGTATGTATTATACATTATGAACAATGAACGATGTAACCAGTTTATGAACCTGGGAAGGATTTTTACTTTGATTGTAATAAGAAGATAGTAATTACATTCATTTTATTGTATTTCAATGGAATGATTGCATGGATGTTAGTACAGTGAAGCACCATATGTCGGGTTGGAAGATACCCGAATTTGGGGGCGTCATAAATTTTACAAGTTAACTAATTAAAGAATGTGAAAAGGGTATTATGGTCATTTGTATTGTAATTTTAATGGCATTCTTTACTTTTGATCCAACCCTTGGGGTTTAACCTTAAGGTTCTAACCCTTAGGTTTTACAACTTTAGTTTCTAGAATTTTCTAATTAGGGTTTTTAAAATAGAAAATTATGATAACTAAAATATAATTAGTGTTTTTTAATTATATTAAAGTTTACTAAACACTTTAGGGCTTACTAATTAGGATTAGTGTTTCCTAATTAGGGTTTATAGTTCTTGAATTAAAATTAGGGTTTCTGGCATTCGTTTAGGGTTCCTAACTATGCGTTAGGGTTTCTAAACCTGAGATTAGGGTTTCTAATCCCTTATTAGGTTTACTAAATTTATACACTATCCGGTCAATCCTTAATCACAAATTCTATATAGCACAAACACATACTTACAGATACTTTTATTATAATTGCTATTTCTATCAAATCCCTATCTGAACTTAGGGTTAGCGTTTTAATTCTCAATTAAGCAAACCTCTACCTTTATTTCTCAGTCAATACACAAATTGACAAATTCTCAAAACTCGTATCACAGATACACAACACAATATTAAAAGTCAATATCAATATTAAATAAAATAAATAAATTTATTCGTAAAATTCGGATTATTTGAAATACCAGGTTATCACATACTCCTAGGATGTTGAATAGGTTGATCCTCTGGCTCACATCTGAAAAATATTTCTAATTCTTTGTGACTGACAGAAATAGTAAAAAAGTCCAGAAATGGTTGAAATATAAAAATTTCGGACATCGTAAACAACACTCAGTTGAGAAAAGTTTTGAACTGTTACACTTCTTCAAATCCTATGATGTTATTAATTATAAAACATGCTGAGCATGTCATAGGTCACTCTTGGAAATCATTCCCTTTGCAGTATTAGATGTTAACCCTGACACATCTGGAGTAAACAATGGGAAGCATCCCTGCTTAGACTAGTTTAAATTATTGTCTAGCTAAATGTAATACTTTTGTAATAAGAAATTCTTTATGAATAATAATGTAATCAGACCTTTATATATATGATATAATATCATCATTTATTTATGCATACCGTGTTTCCTTTACATAAATAGATGTAACTAGAACTTTTCATTTCTTTTGAGATCCTTGGGAACTATACATCTGAGTGAGGGTATTGACAATATGGACTATTCATGTTATTATTGATACTCTGGATTTCAGATAGATAGGTACTATCGATATGATTGTGTAATCTGCAAGATATATACTATACATTTGAGTGAGGGTATTAGTAATATGGACTATTCATGTTATTACTAGTACTCTAAATTTCGGATAGATAGATATTATTCGTAGATACAGTCTATACATCCAAATGAGGGTATCCAAACACAGATTTAGTTATCTGTTATAGGATACTGTGAACTTTGGATCTATGGGAATTGTATCGAGTAATATTTGTATAGTAGTTCGATTAGATATAAGCATCAAATCAGATATCATGGGTGTATAGATTAAGATACGTTATATTAATTGATTAGTTATAAAGCACCATATCGGATACCGTGGGAGTATAGATCTCAGGGCGTTACATTAATGGTATGAGAGTAGTTAAGGCTATAGATATAAGGAAGAGGAATCTTAGTATATAGTCTTTGAGTCCGTAAAAATATTAACTGACACACAAAATAATATTAAAAATTTTATGTTTTCTGTAAAATTTTGTATATAAGTAATAAAGAAGTTTTGTTTTATAGGATGGTCAACTCTGATGCTGAGGAAATGCCGATAATAAATAATCCATCACAAATTAAGTCATTTATTAGATAGTGATGCAGAGGATGAAAAATTGCTTTATGATCAACAACTGTTAGATGCAAAGGAAGAAGAAGATCTAGTAGCAGGACAATTAATGAGAATTAAAGATCATGAGAAGGCAATGGCATCACTAGTTCAAAAATCTGAGCATGATAAAGATCAAATGAGGTTTAGGGCACATTTAGCCAATGGAATGTTAAAGCATGAAAGGGGAACTGATAATCGATTAAAAGTATAACTGCACCATGCACAGACTGGCAGGAGGGAAATACAGTCGAGGTTACTCAAATATGCTCTAGGAACTCGAGATGTCTTCAGTGATTTGCAATGTCGAGTAGTTCGATATCCAGTCAAAGGGAAGAAAATTGCTAATCTGATAGATCGATCTGTGGTATACCACATGATCCAGGATTCCTTCGATGAAGTAAATGATTTCTAAATATAGTGTATAAATCTATATGCTCTGTATTAGTATGAATAAAATAGCATTTGTTGTTTGTATTATAGCTAGTAGTGTTTATGTAAAACTACTAGTTAGTTATGTTTTGTATTATTGTGAAATATGAATAAAAAGTCACTACTACAAAACAGTAAATAGATAAAACGTAAAAAATGTTGCGGTTGTTATCCCTGAAACGTCGTGGTTAAGGGTGTCATCTATTTAAAACCCTTTATACAACGTTTTTAAAACCTTTTAGTTTGACACATTATACAACGTTTTTTTCTAAAAAACTTTGTTGATTTGTTGTCCAAAAATTATTAGATTCTTAAAAACGTTGTAGATGGTATGATTCCACAACGTTTTCTGGCTAAAAATGTTGTAGTTTAATATATCAGACAACGTTTAGACACATTTAGACAACGTTTAGAATGTGTCATCTATTTTGACAAATTTATATAACGTTCACCTATATTACTAGTGCACCTGCAATCTGCTAATGCCATGATATATAGCTAAAAAGATCTAAATTCTCATTTAAATTTAAAGCCAAAATGTATCAACCATTCAAAATACATCCTAACAATACCATTCGTTTATAGTTTCAAATTACTATACCCACAAAATATATACCAAACTATCCATATATACATCTCAATTTCACTTTTCAATATAAATTACTACTACATTGAATTGTGAATTTGATTACATCCACAAAATAAACCAAACTATCCATAAAATTAAGCTACCACCTAAGGTTTTCAATTTCTTCAGAGAGTGCATTGTTCTCTTCTAGTAAGTAAGCATCTACAGGTACTAAACCACCAAGAAGAGCTTCCATTCGTTGAATTTTCTCTTCCCTAAATTTCAACATCATCTCTTCTCATTTACCTAGTATCCTCCCCTCTCTAACAAACCTAATAAGTAATTAAGGTAATGGAATCAAGTTAACTGTTCATAACAAAATCATCTAGTTCTGTTAGTAACAGCCTTCACAACAGTCTTTTTTCAGTAAAAATAAATCAAAAGAAATTAATAAATGGAAGGGAGAAAATACGATGAGTGATTTTAGGAGCAGAAGGCAATTCAATATCATAGGCGAATTCAATATCATGAAATTTATCTACAATCTCAGACACCCCTTTAGTTGGTTTTTCTAGCATAGGTCCAACTGGAACACCAGGTGAAAAGTTATATGTCTTTGGAAGATTCCATACACCACCAGTAAGGATAGCAGGAATTATTTTATCATATATGTAAGAACCCAAAATATTAGAAAATATTAAAATAAGAATTTAGTAGATAAAATTCTTAAGGCATATGAAAGGTTCAAATAAAAATATATAATGTGTTACGAAGTATGTGGTATTAAATTATATAGGGTAAAATGAACTATGTAATAAGTAATTGTTGTGTTTAATAAATATATATCCTTATTATATATTTGTTATAAATTTGTAAAGATGAATTAGTAAGAAGATGGATAAATATTTATCTATTGATGTTAAATAATTTATGAGAAATTATTTTATTATAGTAAGTTGGTGACATTAAAATATCTTTGATAATCACCAATTCCTTGAGTATATGTATGAGTATGTATCAAGTCTATGGCAGTGCAATCATACCTTTTAATGGTGGATGTATAGAAGTTGGGCTAAACAATTCCTTTAGAGAGCAGAGGTATATACGAATTAGTAACCGATCTAACTCATTGTGAAAATAGTGTAGACGAGACGGAAACTAATTTGTTGGTTGTTTGTGGGAAACCACTCAGTGTACTATATTGAATGTCATTAAAGACTCGATGTGTGGTAGGTTTGGACTTGTATATATGTACGTTGTTGACGAGAGAAGAAAATCGATATATCTCTAAATAAATATTGGTTAGAGATTTATTGACTAATATTGGGATATGGTTAAAGGTATAGATTAAAGGAAGAAGAGTTCAACTTGAAATTTAATCTCTAAATTATTGAAGAATGTAGTCATTGGATATTTATTTTGGTTAGTATAATGAGATAGCATGTATGGAGCATGTTAAAGGATTTGGCGAGTTAAGTTCTATTTCTGTTGAAGCATAATATGTTTGCGTCCTAACTTAAGGTGGCGTGATCACAACTCTCGAACTCTCAAGGCTATACAATGGCTCTGGCAGGTTTTGTAGTAGACGATTCATGATGAGTTTGTGTAATCTGAACTATAGGAATTATACATTAGTGACTAATATGTTATCATATGGGTCATATTTGATATAGATGGTGCCCATGAAGGGATGTAGATAGTGACCATGAATTGAATGAGAGGTTGTTATGGAAATTAACTAAAACAAGAATAAATATTAGTTAACTTATAAGTGAAAAATTATATTATGGAATAATATAATTTGAATATTAAAGCCTTGTGTGGCAGTGGCGTGATAGTAAATTGAGTTAAAAGATTAATTCACTTAAGTAAAATGGTGAATTAATATATGTTCTTTACATAAAGAAAATGAAATGATTTTGTTAATTAATTTTGGTATTTTTAAATATTACATAATATTTTAATATATGAAAGGGTTTAATATTTGAAAGATGTTAATGTAAAGATTGAGGAAGTTGTTTTAGGACGATCAAATAATTATACGCATAGTATATAATTTAAATAGTTAATAGAGTAAATATTAATTATTCTAAGTGTAAAGGTTGTACATATTATATGTATGTAATTATTTAAGTAAGCTAAATAATTTAGCATTGTGATAAAGTGTGACATAAACTTTATATTAAATAAATAATAAAATAATGTGGAATTGGGAAAAAAGCCAAACGTGACCTAGACCCCTAATATTTTATTATAGAAATAATGAGCTTGAGTTATATAACTCCAGTAAATGAGATAAATGAGACTTGTATGGCCTAAACATTAAAGTTAAGCCTGGCTGAATGTTTAACTGAAATTATTAAAAGAGAATTAATGATTAATAATTGTCATTATGATATTTATGTGTGATATGAAACAATGGGTTGAAAGTACTCAACTAAATTATATTTAGCCCAATTAAAATATTACTTGGACTAGCTCAGTATACTTAGGAAATAAGATTATATTGGTGTATATTTAAAATATAAGTATACTTCCTATATGTGGGTAGGTACATATATATATGTGTATATATGTGCCCATATATAACTTAATTTAATGTGATAATGATAAGTCATTATAATTGATTTAATAATCCCGAAATGAATTAACCTTAGTAGAATGAGACCCATTACTGATAAATTAGAGAGTAATGAGCTTTGTCCCAAAATGAGTGTCACACATTTATATATATCAGTCGTGTATGGCCATTGGCCTAGTCTACTATATTGATGAAATTTAGAGTTGATGATGGCTACGGGAATGGAGGAAGTAAGAGTGGTTCACCAACTCCTGTTCCAACATCTTCTTCCTTCTTCTATTGGTTTGATTTGTAGGGCAAAGACCAAAATTGGGTAATGGTTTGGCTATATATAGAGAGAGCTTTCCTTTCAATTTCCATTTGCTCATTTGTCTAATAACTTGCATATAGAGTAAGTAATGTTGTAATTGAGTAAGGTTGCTGAATTTGTTCTATAATCAGAAGTCTAAGGAACAATGTTGAGTCATTTGAGCTTCATAGAGGTATAATTCTTAAACCATGTTCTAAAGTTTAAGTTTGATAAATTCTTGAGAATTAGAATGAATTCTTGATAATTGGTTTGTGAATTGTTATCATGATGTTGTATGAGTTGGTATGTATGTTATGGACAATGCATAGCTGGGTTGAGCATGCTAAATGAAAGTGTATTGGTAGGTTGGTCTAGAATCTGCAGAAGTAGAGGCCATGTCTGGGCTTACACCGAAGTGGCGCGGCTGCGCCACTTCCCAGTACAATCCCAGCGCGACCGCGCCATAGACCAATCTTGAATTTTAGTTTTGTTGCTTTCTGGTATTCCAAGCATGTTAGTTTGACTTAACTAAGTATGTAAAGGGACCTAGCATGTAAATTAAGGTTGCTTTGCAATAATTAGTTGTATTAGTTGGATATAATGATTTTAAAATAGAAAACTTGAAGTTTTGTAAAACAAAACATGATAGACCTTATATCGTTTAAGTTCTGTCCTTTCAAGCATATATGCTAGGGTATCTTACGCTTCTAGAAATGATGGATAGGATCACTATGTAGCTAAGCATGATTTTAACTTTTCAAGCATGTTTTATAATGAGATTTCAAGTGTTAGACTATTCAACCTTGGTGTAAATGAGTAGTATACATATGAGCATGCATATATGGCTTAGTTAAATGTAAAAATGAGTATAAGTTATGATTCAAAGTTACCTTGTATACTAATTAGGTTAGCATGAGCTTTTAAAAGAAAACTTGAAGTGTTAAAAATCAAAATTTATAAACTATATATAAACTTTGAGTTCAGAACTTGCGAAGTATGCTTATGAAGTCTAACATGTATATATGAGAGTCTGAAGTATGGTACGAAAAGTGATTTTGCATTATTAGTAGCTTAATATGAAGTTTTCAAAGGAAACCTTGAAGATTAGTTGTCAATAACTACATTACAAGTATTCTAGGATCTATTATCATGATTAAGTGTGTCATGCATGTAGACATGAATGACAAGCATGCTAGCTAGTCACATGTATTGTGAAATAGTTGAGAATGGAATACGATAAGTTAAAATGATGACTTCATACTTGAAATGCATGATATAAGATTCAAAAAATTTTCGTATATGTTGGATTGCGTTGAATTAGTTTAAAATGATTTCAAATGCAAACTCGAATATTTTTCAAACTAAGTTTTATATACATGGAAAGATTATATTTTAACCTTGTAAGCGGGTTTAGAAACATGTACAAACAAATAAGACATGTAAGTTGAAGTTGCTTTGTATGATTTAGACTATGTTAACTCATCTTGCATGCTTAAAAGAATCTTACTAGTTGGATTAATGATTTTCCAAAGGAAGTTTTGCAAAAACAAAGTATTATGCTCATTGTGTCTTTAAGTTTTGATCTTGAGTATATTCACGTATGATTATACAAGTATTATTTGAATTGTGATCGGATGTGCAAGTCTAGCCTAGCTTCATTATAGCAGTCTTGGTTTGCATCAGGAGTAGCGCGGCCATGCCACTCCTCATTACAAACCAAGCGCGGCCGCGCCAGTCTGCAGTAGGATCAACTTTTTATTTTTAGTTTGAAGGTGTTTGCATGTTTGAAGTGTTATTTTAGCATGTATTATATGATCAGTACATATCCAATATGTTAAGAAGCATGCTAGGAGATTGGAGAGAATGTTTAATAAAGTGATTATAGACTTTCATATGACAAAGTCCAACAAGTATTTGAAAACCATAAATAATAATTAGAGGCTATGTTATTTGACTTCATGGTGACTTATAAACTGATTTGGTATTAAGAATGCAAGTTGTGGAATGAAGTATGTATACAATTACAACTAAGTTAGACGTATGTGTATGGTTGAACTTAACGATATGAGTTTTAAATGTGTCGAACACATAACGAGTCAAGTGTGTGATAGACATAAATGTTGATGTCAAGAACGAGTGGTTAAGATATAACTATACATACCTAGCTATTCTAAGAGTATGATGAGAAAGTGAAGTGTAGGTTTTACAAACCTAGTTGGGAAACAATGTAACATTGTTATTACATTGAGAATGCATGAAATATGTTACTGATGGATATGAATCCATGATTATATAGCTGTGTAGGAATACACGAAGTGCAGATAAGCGTTAAGCAGTTAAGTCGTAGTTCATAAACTACGAATCAGGAAAGTCTTTCAGTTCCTATTTGTTATATGAATTCGATAACTGTTAGTTGAGCTATATTATGCTATGGAAATGTTGATGTATATATATGAAATGCATATGAGATATGTATGAAATGTGAAAGTTGATTTTTAATGATATGCTTGTGAAATAAACCTATATGCTTGGTATATGAGAAATAACATGCGTAGTAAATATTAATGGATTATGAATGCATGTGTTGAGTATGGTATTATATGCTATATGCTGCATGAAAACTGTTAGAATTGTTGGACTGTCGAGCTCACCCTTGCTAATAACCACTTTTGCAGGTTAAGGACTCACAGTAAAGATTATGTGCTACTTGAATGATAGAGTTCATTAGTAACCAAAGGAGATTGATTTATTTAATTAAATAGATGCTCTCGAACCATGGTTAGGTTCTAGTAGATGTACGTAATAGTAGTTTACTATGTGTAATACATGTTAAGTTGTAAAGTTGTACTAGGCGGTACATAGTGAAATTCGAATTGAGATGTGAATATTTATACAGTAATTCAAATAGAAGGAATCATAACATAATTTGATTCAGGGATTTGTAATTGATTCAAGTTAAGAAATCAATAAAAGATTATTTTTCAAAGTAGATTGAAAAATTTTAAATTATTTCGCATATTTTTGTAACATTAATGTGATGTAAAACAGGAATAGTAAATGACCAATATTTAAAACTTATAAAAGTTTGGGGTCATTGTGCAGATCCTGGTAATGGAAAGAATTTATATTCTAAATTGTAATAAGTAAAGTTATATTCATTAAGAAATCAATAAATGCATATGAGATATGTATGAAATGTGAAAGTTGATCTTTTATGATATGCTTGTGATATAAACCTCTATGCCTGTTATGTGAGAAGTAACATGCGTAGTAAATATTGATCGATTATTAATGCATGAACTGTTTATGTTATTATATGCTACGTGTTGCATGAAAACTAATAGAATTGTTGGGCTGTCGAGCTCACCCTTGCAAATAACCACTTTTGCAGGTTAAGGATACACGGTAAAGGTTACATGCTACTTGATTGATAAAGTTCAATACTATCGAAGGAGATTGATTTATTATTTAAATAGATACTCTTCAACCATGTTTAGGTTCTAGTAGATGTGCATGATAGTAGTTTACGATGTGTAATACATGTTAAGTTGTAAAGTTGTACTAAGCGGTACATAGAGGAATTCGAATCGAGATGTAAAAATTTATACAGTAATTGAATAGAATGAATCATAGCATAATTTGATTCAGGGATTTGTAATTGATTCAAGTTAAGAAATCAATAAAAGCTTATTTTTTAAAGGAGATTGAAAAGGTTTAAATTATTCCGCATATTTGTATAACACCAAATGTCATGTAAAACAGGAATAGTAAATGACCAAGAATAGAAACTTATAAAAGTTTGGGGTCATTACACAGATCCTGGAAATAGAAAGAATTTATATTCTAAATTATAATAAGCAAGGTTATATTCATTTAAGTTATGAATAAAAGATATAATAGTTTGACGATAGTAGTATCGTGGCGGACCGAATCTGAGGTTCAAAGGGGCCTGGATTTGGGGGCGTCATAGGTTGGTATCAAAGCTATAGGTTATAAACATAGGTAAGTGTACCTTAGGCTATAACCTGAGAAAGAGAAAAAGATAAAGTTTAAAATATATATAAGCGAAGATTCAAAGAAGAATCTTGAAATATCCAAAAGAATGAGAATTCAAGAGTTTCCTAACTCCGGTAATAAAAATGTTAAGATGGTGTCTATATGATAAAGAGAATAATAATGAACTTGAGTGGAGTTTTGTTGAAAATAGGGAAAGAACCCTAAGGTAAATTGATGATCACGATGTGATCGAATTGGGCTATGAAGTGATAAATAGTCTGTAACGACTAAGTGTGTATAGCTTGATGTTATAGGAGAATGTACTGTGAAATGGTACGATATGAACTCATGAGGAGTTGTATGTGATGAGATACAAAGAATTCTTATCAAGTAAAGTGTAAGATAGAGTTAAGTGGGATTTCAATTGAGGATCCTTGTCAGCAGCTGAGTTGTATGATTCCTTATGTGGGCGGGGAATTGTGCGTGGTGTAAAAACCACTTAGTTCGGGCACTGATAATCATTGAAATGTTTGTATCACGTTATTTGTTATATACCTGTTGAGAAGGTGATTCTTTTCTCATGTGTATAACAGATAGATAGTTTATAGTTAGAGAATAAAAGGTTAAGTTACGAATTCTTAAAATTCATACTTATGGTACGTTCGTGACTCATAATTATATGAATTGTTTTTAAACCCCTCAGCTAATGGACGCCTATGGTCTGACTAGGGTAAGTTCTTAAACTCATATGATTATGGCAAGTTCCTGAATTTCCAAAATGTAGTAAGTTTGATGAACTATATCAGGTATATATATGTTATGAAGTTAGAAATTTTGGTATAGTAAGCATTGATGGTGTTAGAGATCAATAGAATGAAGCAATGAAGTAAAGATTGAAGTTGATGAAGAAACATGGATTTTCTAAATCTTCTAGCTCTGCTAGATTTTCAAAATTTATTGACTTCGTGCTGATGTTTGCATTTCTGTTTTCTTGAAAAACTTTGGATCATGTGATTGAACTAATGATGTTTCAAAAAAAACAATACCGTTATCCATATGTCTGTGCTAATTGTTTCGGCTAAGACAAAATGATTTGAAAATTTTCAAAATGTATTTCTGACCATTTACATCATTTGGTATGGTGAAGAAATGGTAAATGATGGAGTCTTCAATACAGTTGAACCTAGTGTTAGTTGTGATCGAAAGATCGTCAGTCAATTTTGGTACTGTGTAGTATGATAAAGTCACTTAATGGCGGAATCCTCAACGTACTACTAATCTGGTACGGTATCATGATGTTATAAAAGAATTTTTGGTTTTCTTCTAAATTATGAAGAAGGTCAATTAAGTTAGCCAAATTATTTCGATTGATGTCCGAATTATTGAAAAACGTCTAAGCTATTTGATTCGGCTGGACGACTATTAAAAAATATTTGTGGAATTCAAGCGTTCTTGAGTATTTATGCCAAACCAGATTGCTCTGGTGTGGATTCAGATGTGGAAAAAGCTGAGGTGAAAAACCCTATAAGGGGACATGTTTTCGGGGACAATGGTTCCGAACATAACGCATGTAGTCGTTATAAAACACTACGTTGCGACCTAACGTAGTGGTACAATAGGCTGGCCACCTAGCGTACGTGTGGAAGGTGTTTTCAGTCTTTCTGATTGATAAACACTCTAGTTTGTAGTGTGAAGGATTATGATGAAGCACTGGTTCACGGTCTAGTGTGACCCCTCAGCATAATTTGGAATCTGAGTTATTCATACTACTTCCCGATTATTAAAAAATCGTGGAAGACTCTTATTCTTCTGTGTGGTGAATGTAGTGAGTAGAATGTTACTTAGAAAGGAAAAAGTGGTAGAATGCAAGTGATCAAGTATAATGAAACTTCCGAAAGGAGAATGGATAAAATTATTCCAAAGAATATGTAATATTCGAAATAGCACCGAGTAGAGGAGATTTCGGTGATTCCGAGGACGGAATCCTTATAAGGGGGAGAGGATGTAAGAACCCGAAATTTCAGAAAATATTAAAATAAGAATTTAGTAGATAAAATTCTTAAGGCATGTGAAGGGTTCAAATAAAAATATATAATGTGTTACGAAGTATGTGGTATTAAATTACATAGGGTAAAATGAACTATGTAATAAGTAATTATTGTGTTTAATAAATATATATCCTTATTATATATTTGTTATAAATTTGTAAAGATGAATTAGTAAGAAGATGGATAAAGATTTATCTATTGATGTTAAATAATTTATGGGAAATTATTTTATTATAGTAAGTTGGTGACATTAAAATATCTTTGATAATCACTAATTCCTTGAGTATATGTATGAGTATGTATCAAGTCTAAGGCAGTGCAATCATACCCTTTAATGGTGGATGTATAGAAGTTGGGCTAAACAATTCCTTCAAAGAGCGGAGGTATATACGAATTAGTAACCGATCTAACTCACTGTGAAAACAGTGTAGACGAGACAGAAACTAATTTGTTGGTTGTTTGTGGGAATCCACTCAGTGTACTATATTGAATACCATTAAAGACTCGATGTGTGCTAGGTTTGGACTTGTATATATGTTCGTTGTTGACAAGAGAAGAAAATCGATATATCTCTAGATAAATATTGGTTAGAGATTTATTGACTAATATTGGGATATGGTTAAAGGTATAGATTAAAGGAAGAAGAGTTGAACTTGAAGTTTAATCTCTAAATTATTGAAGAATGTAGTCATTGGAGATTTATTTTGGTTAGTATAATGAGATAGCATGTATGGAGCATGTTAAAGGATTTGTGAGTTAAGTTCTGTTTCTGTTGAAGCATAATATATATGCGTCCTAACTTAAGGTGGCCCGACCGCGCCACTCTTAAGCCTTAAGGCAATGTATGCCACGCCTGGCGATCGTTTACGCTCATGATGAGTTTGTGTAATCTGAACTATAGGAATTGTATATTAGTGACTAATATGTTATCATATGGGTCATATTTGATATAGATAGTGCCCATGAAGGGATGTAGATAGTGACCATGAATTGAATGAGAGGTTGTTATGGAAATTAACTAAAACAAGAATAAATATTAGTTAACTTATAAGTGAAAAATTATATTATGGAATAATATAATTTGAATATTAAAGCCTTGTGTGGCAGTGGCGTGATAGTAAATTGAGTTAAAGGAGTAATTCACTTTAGTAAAATGGTGAATGAATATATGTTCTTTACATAAAGAAAATGAAATGCTTTTGTTAATTAATTTTGGTTTTTTATATATTACACAATATGGTAATATATGAAAGGGTTTAATATTTGAAAGATGTTAATGTAAAGATTGAGGAAAT